>VDFB02281492.1:484789867-485396323 GCA_007258455.2 Sequoia sempervirens
TAAGTAATCATCGTCAAAATCTCCCACTGAAAGTGTATAACCAATGAATGTACCAAGCTATCATGACATTGTGATCAAACCACATTCTACAAGTCCCATCACTTGACTAATCAAATAATCTAACCATCTATCCTCTCAATCCTAAGGAAACATACCAATGTACAAATGACCACAAACAAGGCCAACTAATGAAATCTGCAACAACAATGAATCAAACCTGGTGGATATAGATAGTCCACATCTGAATCATCCCACTTCAAATGAATGAGTGGCCAACCCACACACCTGTATAACTCTTAGATCCAACCACTAAAACATGCAAACTCATCATCACATTAATAATTGAAAACTGAGCTATCAAAGTAGATAATCATGTAGATCAAAAGACTCAAACACCAAATCAACCTCAAATCTAATTTTCCAAACATGTCCACAAATGAGTAATCATATTCAAAGAACCAAATAAGCATCAAGAAGATAAGTACAATCTCATAACAACAAACCATATCACCACCAAACACCACATACATGATCATGTCATGCCAATGCATCAAATGTACCTACATATCCATGACACCATAGCCATAGCCGATGCTATACCTGCAATCAACTATCACCCATACAAGACTCCAAGTCTCAAACCATGTCCTCAAAACTGAAGACAACCTGTGTAGCTATCACCATCAAAGTCCCAACTTTGAAAAACACCTATAAACCTATACTTGGAAGCACCATTCTAATAATCAGCTATAGGATCATAAATAACATATAAAAACATGTACTCCCTCAATTTTTCACCTCTTGACTCGTCCAGATTCTCACACAATCACATCCCAAATCTCAGGCACCTAAAAGTGATCAAACAAGTATCAAGCTCAACTTATTCCTCAAATTGATAAAAAAATATGAACCACTATGTAGTACACTAAAAATTCTCTCGAACACCTCCTTGAAATCAAAATCTTATTCTGTATGCAAAAGTTATGACCAAAATAGTACAATTGAGAACATCTAACTTCTAGGATCCAAAAAATGTCAAAACAGAAAAATCAGGGAACCAAACCTATACCACTATGTAGTGCTCGGAACCATCTTTCCAATGAATATAAGAAGTCAAAAATATGGCATACTGGGGAAACGTTATGCAAATTTGAAAAAAATTGCTATAAACTGACCTCTTGGTGGTGCTTGGGTAGCGCTTCGGTGGTTGGTGATTGGCAGATTCCAAAAATTAATCTAATTTAATTTTTCAAAAATAAACCCCCCCATATCATCGGACCTAACTAGATTTTATAATGTGGTTTAATTTTCCAAAAAATAAAAATTTAAACACCTTATGCCTCCCAAACTCGACCCCACCATTCATTCCACCTTATTTATTTTGAAGTTTGGCACATAATGTTCTATCAGTGGATTTAAAAACATTATAAAAATGTTTTAAAAAAAAGCCTCAGTGGTTTAGTTTTTCTTATCCGCATGGAAGGTCACCGTCCTCCTAGTGGGAGCTACCAGTTGAGCTAGGCCCCACCAGTGTCAGGACTAGCAAGTACAACCTACCAGTTTCTAGGCTAACAAGTTGCACCTATCAGTATGGCAGGTGACAGGTGGGATGAGAAAGGTCCGACATCCTCCCATTTTTTTTTATCTTTTTTCAATGATTTTTTAAATCAATTTCTAATAAATTTCATTTTTATTCTTGCTGGTATTCTGATTTTTTTCTGCTAAATAAATATATATTTGTTTCAAAAAATTCTTGTACATGGGAAAATTGGCCTTTTACTAAAGAAAATTATATTTTTTCAACTTCTCCAAAATAGGTAAAATTTTATGTCAAAATTTGTCTCTCGTCCAACCTGATTCCAACCATGAGGTCCATTTTATCTTAAGAGGTCATGTATGAAACTTACCCTACAAAACCCTCATATGCAAACTCAAACCAAGAAACCCTTTTTCACCCAAACTTGGAAAAATTCAAATCTACAATAAACCCAACAAATCTTAACAACCCAAAATCCAAAATCTACATACAAACACCTACAACATGTGTTCCATACCTTGTAATTGTTACCTGATTTTTAGCTTTCAGCTGGAATCAAGTTTAGTGTTTTTCTTTTGTGTTGTTCATTTAAACATTTAAAAGATAAACCATAAGTTTTCTAGGTTTAATATGCATGGAAAAAGATTTTCAAATGAAACAGATTACATTTTTTCATTCCAATGTTGTCATTACAAAAAATGAGAAATAAGAATCATATGTATACAAATGTAATCTTTTATTGATAATCATGAAGTGTACATGCCCCTTCCAGGCCAAGGGACTAAATTATTTATTCAATGAAAAAAAAAAAATTATACATGAATAAGTAAAAACATAATGTCTATATAAGAATGGAGACCATTCATTGCCTGAGAATGATTGGTTGTAAAGTTTCCCTCTTGCCCTACTGCTACCACACCAAGTTATTTGTGTCCTTCCCAGCTTCGTAGTGCTCCTAGCTCCTGCATCTGGAAAAATAATGATATTAGAGCAATGCTCTAAGCAATTAAATATCTTAATCCTTACATACACACCTACCTATGCATGTATAAAATGATCCATAAGTGCATTAAATAAGCATGTAAACCTTGGACATGTCCTAGAAAACAATGAAGTCATCAAACACATTCAAAATATGCATCTATTTTTCTAATTTGTTTGCTTCATGTGCATATTTAAGACAAGTCTGGCTATTGTTCTAATTCAGATTAAATATGACATCTGGGGTAAATATGGCTACCACAAGGGTAGAGCTCAGCATACTTTGAAAGAAAAAGGAAATTGAGCAACTTGATCAAAGATATACCTGTTATTAATGCATTAAATCAATATGGAATCACACCAGTTGATCAACTTTCATTATCAGATTCAAAATATGCATCAAGTTCAATTATGCATCTTTTAAATAATGAGAGAGAAATCCAGAGTATTGTCAGGTCCCTCTCACCTTGACCCTATTGGAAAACTACGCATCACATAGGACAGTGAGCTTTTAGGTCACTGACATAGGGGACATGCGTCTTCCCACTAGGATCAAAGTGGGGATATAGTTAATTATTACACTTGATCAAAAAGGAAACAAATGTTGTGGAGATCATGTAGCAAACTCATATTTTGTATCAAACACATTTTATGAGATCTTCATATTTCGAGCAAAAAAAACCCATATTTTGTTTCTACCTTGATGATAACGCATGACAAAGATTGTTTCCTTTATGCATTTGTTAATGAAGACACTCCATTATTGTTTACTTGTTGCTTTCATGAAGAAAAAGGTTTCTTGGCTGTGGCCATGGACAAAAAATAGTGTTTTTTTATATGTAGATTTGCTTCACTTGAAAGCCCCATAATGTCTTTTCAATTTTCTTCTGTATCAGTAAATTTCTCATCAACCTAGATGGGTTTTTGATATGTAGAAGAAAAAATTGGCTTGTGAGCTCGTCCTTTATTTTTAAATTGGGTTTCCTCTATATTTTTGTATTTCTATTCCTTTTGCAATCTAATTGCAAAACCCCTAAGTGGGTTTCTTATAGCACATATATTTTTGTATCTGTAATTTTTTTACAAAAGAACCCAAGTGGGGTTTCTTAGTGTTTTGAAGAAACTCAATTTTTTTGTAGAAATGCAAATGGGTTTTGTGTTATACCTTCCTTTTTCTTCAATCTATAGAAATTTTGTATTTCATTTAAAAACCCCAGGTGGGTCTTCCATATTTGCAAAAATAGAGATCTATTTGGCCACGACATGTAATAATGCATGAAATGGGCTTTCATTTTTTCATTCCTATTCTTTTTTCTCCATTGTTTAATGCTTCTACATTAGCCTCTCATGATAAACCCAAATGGGTCTTTTCAATTTAAAAGAAAACCTCAGATTTTGTTGAAAAATGATTCAAAGCCATTGTACAGTGTGGGTACAATTGAAAGCTCCCATTTGTAGCAAAAATGTGTTTTTTCTATGAGCATCTGAATTGGTTTTTGTAAATACACTTCTTTTCCTATAGAATATATTTGAAAACTAAAACCCCAAAGTGGGTTTGTCATTGTGATGAACCTCTTGTATTTGACATTTCCTTTTAAGAGTACCATACTCTGTCCTTTTGATGATACCTTCTCATGTTGTTAAACACTCATGGTAACCCCCTTTTGATGTCTCAAAGACTTTGACAAAACACTACTATATGAAGCATCAATCCAAATTGAAGGTTGGTCCTCTATAGTAGCCTTTTTCACTTCCTCAACCTATTGTCCTATTGGAACATTTCTGTGATCCTTAAAAATAGCAGAAGGATCATTAGCTAAGACATTGCAAAACACGTCTTGAGAAATCTTCTCGTGTTTAGTCTTTTGAAGCTGTAGCCTGTATTCCTACATAGCTAAATGTAACAAATTTACATTTCTATTCTCCTCTATGTTGAGTGAGTTGTGCGGGCCAATGGTCTGCTCTTCTTTTACTTCTTGGATGTTAGAGCACGGTTCCAACTGAATGATAGGTGGAGGAAATTCATAGGGTAGAGCAGATGACTCATTCCAACTTGGAAACCTATAGGTAGAAGGCTCATTGGTAGGATAACTAATGGGCTCAAAAGGTTTCTCTTGTTTAAAACTAGGGAACTTGTACTTGGAAACCTCCTCATTAACAGGGTGATTCAAAATTGCAGGAGGAATTGTGCTAAAAATAGGAAAGGAAGGGGTTGCCTAAGTTTCATACCTTAGTTGGCATTCCTCTACAACTATCTACTTTTCCAGACATTCCTTATTCCATTTCCTTTGAATCTCCATCTCCTGCTCTTGAATGTATGTTTGGAAGGCTAATTCCTCTTGATGCACGTCAACCTCCTATTGCAACATTTGATACTCTTGCTCTTTACTAATCTCATCCAACTGCCTATGGAAATCTAACAATATACTATCAATATTTCTAATCCCCATATCCTTAGCATTTTGGGGCTACAAATGAGAACAAGACTATTGTTTTGGAACAAAATATCCTTCTTGAGGTTGGTTTTGGGCATATACTAGCTGATATTGAGGTTGAGCAGGAGTGGGAGGGTGGGAAACATAATGAGGATGCTGGTAACTTGTTGTAATAGGGTTATTTGAAATAAAACCAACAAGCTATTCAGTGTGATATGGCTAGTAAGAGGTCATACATGCATGATTTTCATGGAATGATGGGTAATTGGAATCTTCATGATATGTTGGGTGATATGAAATGTTTCCATGAAAAATGGACATTTTTATTCACTCAGAAGCTGGAAAATGAGCAAAAATATGATTTACTTGAATCTAACCAACACATGATCATACTAAAACCAATAGATTTGGATGTAACATGGAACTGCTTTCAGGTTATAGGTGTCCTATTTGAAAGAAAATCCTTGCATTATGGGTCGGCTTCCCCTTTTGATGTCACCTAACTACTAATTTTTGAGATGAAGGGTAAGAATTGCATGAAAATGAACCTAATACTGAAAATATCTAAGGTGATGCACCAAAACAACTTAGACCTGTGAACAAGCTATCACATTCAAATTAATATCATAAAACTTGATTCACACAACTCACTTTCCAATGTATTTTATATAAATAATTTATAAGGAGGTCTATAAACAGTGCTTTTAAAAGGAAAATAGGGGTTTCACAACTAACAACAATACTAAATAATGCATCTTATAACCTGTAAACATACATCTTCTGCTAAATAGATTCCTAATCATGAGACAATTTTGCAAGGAATGACTGATTTTCACAAGACAGAATAATCAATCATTAACAACATACATGAAAATCATGAAATTTCTTAGAAGCTAATATTTGAAAAATTCATTCGTAAATAGAAGACTTAGAAGCTAATATTTTGAAAGAGTAATAAAAGATAGTGCTATGCATCATAAATAGCCACCAAGCTATGAAGGAAAGAAAAATATTGACCTTGAAAGGCCTCTTGAGGAGTATTTAGATGATCTTGATGCATGAACATAAATGACCAATTGAATACAGTGTGATAAGACAATTATCTTGTGAAAAGAAAGTAGGCACTTCATGAATGTCAAGAATAGTGTTTCAAGGATGAAGATGAACATTACCCTCTTAGCAAACATTACAATCACCTTGCTAGATATGCACAGTGACAATCATGGTGCCAAAGTTTCATATAGTAGTGTTTTATCAAAGTGTTTGAGACATCAAAAGGGGGTTACCATGAGTGTTTAGCAACATGAGGAAGTATCATCAAAAGGATAGAGTATGGTACTCTTAAAAGGAAATTTCAAATGTAGGAGGTTCTTCACAATAACAAACCCACTTTGGGGTTTTAGTTTTCAAAGATATTCTATAGGAAAAGAAGTGTATTTACAAAAACCAATTTAGATGCTCACAGAAAAAACACATTTTTGCTATGAATTGGAGCTTTCAATTATTAGCTCAAAATACTTGGCATGCATGGATGACCTCCACACTTCTTGGAAAGCATATTCCAAGTCACATGATGCATGGTCGAAAATCAAAGGCATGTCATATGTAACCTGGCACACTCCATATGTTGTATTGTTTGAGGACTTGGCAATGTTTTGAAATAAGGGGAAAAGACCTTAAGGCATAAAATGCCTAAGTGAATGAACATATGTTTCGGCCCCCATTGGTATTAACACGTGCTTTCAATTTTTAAAACATGGGAAGAAAATCCCATTGGAAACAAATAGTGTCAAACCCTAATCATCAAAACACCAAAACAATGGGAAAACACCATCATCTTACCATTGAACAATTTGGAAAATAGATGTTTCTGCCATGGCGTTTGAGCAAACGCAGAAAAATGGAGATTTGACACTAGTTTTGTGGTGATTTCATGAGGGAAACACTTTGAACAAAAGGTAAATGGTTTTTTTTGCACAAAACCTACATTTTACCACCATTTTAGAGGCCATTTCTATAGGCCATGGCCATGGACATATTTTTGACCCTTCTATAGGTTGTTTAGTAGTGTTGTTAGTTGTGAAACCCCTATTTTCCTTTTTAAAGCACTAATTATAGACCTCCGTATAAATTATTTATCTAAACTACATTGGAAAGTGAGTTGTGTGAATCAAGTTTTATGATATTAATTTGAATGTGATAGGTTGTTCACATGTCTAAGTTGTTTTGGTGCATCACCTTAGATATTTTTAGTATTAGGTTTATTTTCATGCAATTCATACCCTTCATCTCAGAAATTAGTAGTTAGGTGACATTAAGAGGTGAAGCCAGCCCATAATCTAGAGGTTTGCTTTTGAATATGATACCCACAACCTAAAAGTAGTCCCATGTTACATCCAAATCTACTGAGTTCATTCAAATCTTGGCATTAGTGTGTAGATTTGGATCCCTAATAGTTTTGGAATGCTCAGTGGGACAAGTGAATTGCTTCTTAGTTCATTTTATGGATTGTTTTACTATTGTTTGGTGTGTGCAGTAATAGTTTCTGCCTTTGGAGGAAAGTTTTCAATACATACCTAGCGACTCTAAGAAATATTATTGGTTTTAGTATGATCAAGTGCTAGTTAGATTCAATTAAATCATATTTTTGCTCATTTTCTAGCTTCTAAATGAATAAACATGTCCATTTTTCATCGAAACATGTCATATCACCCAACATATCATGAAGATGCAAATTACCCATCATTCCAAGAAAATCATGCATGTATGACCTCTTACCAACAATACATTCAAGAGTAGGAGATGGAGATTCAAAGGACGCAACATGAGGAATGTCTGGCAAAGCAGATGGTTGTAGAGGAATGCCAAGTAAGGAATGAAACTAGGGAATACCCTTCCTTTCCTATTTTTAGATCAATTCCTCCTGCAATGTTGAATCACCCTGTTAATGAGGAGGTTACCGAGTACAAGTTCCCCAGTTTTAAACAAGAGAAACCTTTTGAGCCCATTAGTGAGCCTACCAATGAGCCTTCTACCTGTAGGTTTCCAAGTTGGAATGATTCATCTGCTCTAACCTGTGAAGTTCCTCCATCTATCATTCAATTGGAACCATGCTCTAACATGCAATAAGTAAAAGAAGAGCAGACCCTTGGCCTGCACAACTTACTCAACATGGAGGAGAATAGAAATGTAAATTTGTTGCATTTAGCTATGGAGGAATACAAGCTACAGCTCCAAAAGGCTGAACAGGAGAAGATTTTTCAAGATGTGTTTTGCAATGTCTTAGCTAATGATCCTCTTGTTGTTGTCAAGGATGGTGGAAATGTTCCAATAGGACAAAATATTGAGGAAGTGAAAAAGGCTGCTACAGAGGACCAACCTTCAATTTGGATTGATGTATTACCTACTTTTGTTGACTAGGATGAAGATTCAAAGAAAAAAAAAGACATCAAGAAGTATGGTGAGTTGCAGGTTCAAGAATCAAGGCAACAGCCTGAAGAGGCTGAAAAAGGTGATGTAGGTCATGATTTCATAGCTTCATTTGATGATCATCCATGTTTCATTGAGCATGATGAGGAAAGCATAGATCTAGTTATAAGTCAGCAACATGAGGTTGAAGAAGAGCAGTCTACAACCAGATTGAATATTTTTGAGCATGTTATGGATGAAAAGGCTAATATTAGGCTTTATGAAGAAATGTGGACTGTTGTAATTGAATATTTTTGTTCAAGATTGGATGGAAAGGAATTAGATCTGCTAGAGGAGTTTGGCACTTATGGTGAAATTCAACAACAGGTTCACAAGTTTGAACAAGAAACTTCTCATGAACCTGATATCCAATGTCTTGTGTGGTCAGATGAGCTTCCTTTTTGTTGTACAACAAAGCTTGAAGCTGATTTATTAGCTAAAAGTTTGTTTCAGGAAGCTACTTCATTGTTTGAGAATTTTCCTTCCTTCGTTGAAGAAGACAAGCCTGAGTTAGAATGTATTTCTTTGAGTGATAATGAGGATTATATCAGCAACTTCCTTTCTAGTGTATAAAAGAGCCTAAAGCTAATGTTTTAATTGAAAGTGTGTCAGAAGAAGTCACCTTGTTGTTTAGAAATTTTCCTTCCCCCATTGAAGGAATGAGTGATTATTTGGAACAATAGTATGTAAAGCAAGCAGGTGATTAGGTGCCTTGTTTGTTTGACAAACAGGAGATCATCAAAGAGAGTCCAAGTTTTGTTCATTCAAGAGGCTATCCCATCAAATACTTAGCTAGTTCAGAGGCCAGTGAAGTACCAGAGATCATGATTGTGCCCAAGTATGAGGAAGCAATTGAAGAAGAAGCTGATTTTGGAGTTGCAGTTGAAGGTGATCAAATTCAACTCACCTATCTAGTTTAGGGAAGCAATATGCATGATTGTTTTCAAGGTGCAACTAAGTTTATTTTCATTTTTTATGAAATGCTGCAACATTCTATAGAACATCTACATGTGTTTCATGTTTTTTCAGCAATATATAATCATGTAATGCATCAGTTGCTCAATTAAAAGGTGTGTTATTTTGTAAAGCTTGTCAATGGTTTTGTTTGACCAGTTTCTTTGTTGGGTAGAGTAGGTTAGTTTCAATAGTTAGATGCTTTTCAGTTTTCCCTAAGTGTTGTTTTGCACAATTAGTTAGGTAGTTTTCATTCTATAGTATTGGGTTTTTAATAAGTTTTCAAGGTGTCTCTTGCTAGTTTAGAGAGTTACAACAATTTGTAATGTTGTTTTCAAGTGGCGTTAACTTTCTGAGTGACCCTATGCCCAATGGATAAGATTAGGCAGTTGGTCTCATGTTTGGCAAGAAAACATATAGTATATGTCACCAAAAATGTTACCTAATTTTTAGCTTTCATCTAAATTTAGGTTTAGTGTTTTTCTTTTGTTTTGTTCATTTAAACATTTAAAAGATAAACCATAAGTCTACTAGGTTTAATATGCATGGAAAAAGATTTTCAAATGAAACAAATTACATTTTTTCATTCCAATGTTGTAATTACAACAGATGAGAAAGGAGAATCATATGTACACAAATGTAATATTTTATTGATAATAATGAAGTGTACATGTCCCTCACAAGCCAAGGGACTAACTTTATTTATTCAATGAAAATAAAGAAACAATTTATACATGAATAGGTAAAAACACCATGTCCATATAAGAATGGAGACCAGTCATTGCCTAAGAATGACTGGTTGTAAAGTTTCCCTCTTTCCCTGCATTGCCACCCCAAGTTGTTTGTGTCCTTCCCAACTTCGTAATGCTCCTAACTCCTACATCTAGAAAAACAATGATATTAGAGCAATGCTCTAAGCAATGAAATATCATAACCCTTATATACACACCTACCTATGCATGTATAAACTGATCCATAATTGCATTAAATAAGCATGCAAACCTTGGATGTCCTGGAAAATAATGAAGTCATCAAACACATCCAAAATATGCATCTATTTTTCTAACTTGTTTGCTTCGTGTGCAGATTTAGGACAAGTCTGGTTACTATTCAGATTTAGATTAAATATAGCATATGGGGTAAATGTGGCTCCCACAAGGGTAGAGCTCAGCATGCTTTGAAAGAAAAAGGAAATTGAGAAACTTGATCAAAGATATACCTTTTATTAATGCATGAAATCAATATGGAATCACCCTAGCTGATCAACTTTCATTATCAAATTCAAAAGATGCATCAAATTCAATTATGCATCTCTTAAATAATGAGAGATAAATCTAGAGTATTGTCAGGTCCCTCTCACCTTTACTCTATTGGACAACCACACATCACATAGGACAATGAGCTTTTAGGTCACCAAAATAGGGGACATGTGTTTGCCCACTAGGATCAAAGTGGGGAGATAGTTGTGTATTACACTTGATCAAAAAGGAAATGTTGTGGAGATTAGGTAGAAAACTCATATTTTGTATCAAACACGTTTTATGAGATCTTCATTTTTTGAGCAAAAAAACCCATATTTTGTTTCTACCTTGATGATAAAGCATGAAAAGCTTGTTTCCTTTCTGCATTTGTTACTGAAGACACTCCATTATTGTTTACCTATTTATTTCATGAAGAAAAAAGTTTCTTGGTTGCGGCCATGGAGAAAAAATAGTGTATTTTTTATATGTAGCTTTGCTTCACTTGAAAGCCCCATAATGCCTTTTCAATTTTCTTTTGTATCAACAAATTTCTCATCAACCCAAATGGGTTTTTGATATGTAGAAGAAAAAAATTTCTTATGAGCTCGGCCTTCATTTTTAAAATGGGTTTCCTCTATATTGTTGTATTTCTATTCCTTTTGCAATCTAATTGAAAAACCCCTAAGTGGGTTTCTTATAGCACATATATTTTTGTATCTACAATTTTTTTGCAAAAGAACCCAAGTGGGGTTTCTTGGTTTTTTCAAGAAACTTAAATTTGTTGTAGAAATGCAAATGGGTTTTGTGTTATACCTTCCTTTTTCTTCAATCTATAGAAATGTTGTATTTCATTTAGAAACCCCAAGCGAGTCTTCCATATTTGCAGAAACAAAGATCTATTTGGCCATGGCCTGTAATAATGCATGAAATGGGTTTTCATTTTGTCATTCTTGTTCTTTTTTCTCCATTGTTTAATGCTTTTGCATTAGCCTCTCATGATAAACCTAGATGGGTCTTTTTAATTTGAAAGAAAACCTTAGATTTTGTTGAAAAATAATTCAAAGCCATTGTACAGTGTGGGTACAATTGAAAGCTCCCATTTGTAGAAAAAATGTGTTCTTTCTATGAGCATCTGAATTGGTTTTTGTAAATACACTTCTTTTCCTATAGAATGTCTTTGAAAATTGAAAACCCAAAGTGGGTTTGTCATTGTGAAGAACCTCCTTCATTTGACATTTCCTTTTAAGAGTACCATACTCTGTCCTTTTGATGATACCTCCTCATGTTGCTAAACACTCATGGTAACCCCCTTTCGATGTCTCAAATACTTTGACAAAACACTACTATATGAAACATCAATCCAAACTGAAGTTTTATCCTCTGTAGCAATGCTTTTCACTTCCTCAACCTGTTGTCCTATTGGAACATATCTGCCATCCTTGAAAATAGCAAGAGGATCATTAGCTAAGACATTTCAAAACACATCTTGAGAAATCTTCTCCTGTTCAACCTTTTGAAGTTGTAGCATGTATTCCTCCATAGCTAAATGCAACAAATTTACATTTCTAGTCTCCTCCATGTTGAGTGAGCTATGGAGGCCAAAGTTCTGCTCTTCTTTCACTTGTTGGACGTTAGAGCATGGTTCCAATTGAATGATAGATGGAGGAACTTCACAGGGTAGAGAAAATGACAAATTCCAACTTGAAAATCTATGAGTATGAGGCTCATTGGTAGGCTCACTAATGGGCTTAAAAGCTTTCTCTTGTTTAAAAATAGGGAACTTGTACTTGGAAACCTCCTCATTAACAAGGTGATTCAACATTGCAAGAGGAATTGAGTTGAAAATAGGAAAGAAAGGGGCTTCTTGAGTTTCATACCTTAGTTGGCATTCATCTGCAGCCATCTGCTTTGCAAGACATTCCTCATGTTGTTTTCTTAAAATCTCCATCTCCTACTCTTGAATATATGCCTGGAAGGCTAATTCCTCTTGATGCATGTCAACCTCCTATTGTTGCATTTGATACTCTTGTTATTTATTGATCTCGACCAACTACCTACTAAAATGTATCAATATACTATCAATATTGCTAATCCCCATATTAATAGCATTTTGGGGTTGCAAATGAGAACAAGACTACTATGTTGGAACAAAATATCCTTCTTGAGGCTAGTTTTGGGCATATGCTAGCTGAGATTGAGGTTGAGCAGGAGTGGGAGGGTGGGAAACATAATGAGGATGCTGGTAACTTGTTGTCACAGGGTTATTTGAAATAAAACTAGCAAGTTGTTCAGTGTGATATGGCTGGTAAGAGGTCATACATGCATGATTTTCATGGAATGATGGGTAATTGGCATCTTTATGATACACTGGGTGATATGACATGTTTCCATGAAAAATGGACATGTTTATTCATTCAGAAGCTGGAAAATAAGTAAAAATCTGATTTACTTGAATCTAACCAACACTTGATAATACTAAAACTAGTAATATTTCTCGGAGTCGCCAGGTATGTATTGAAAACTTGCCTCCAGAGGTAGAAACTACTGCTACACACACCAAACAACAATAACAAAATGCATAAAAATGAACTGAGAAGTAGTTCACTTGTTCCACCGGGCATGCAAAAATTGTTAGGGGTCCAAATCTGCATAGTAATGCCAAGATTTTAATGAACTCAACAGATTTGGATGTAACATGGGAATAATTTTTGGTTGTGGGTGTCTTATTCGAAAGAAGACCTCTAGATTACGGGTTGGCTTCCCCTTTTGATGTCACCTAACTACTAATTTTTGAGATGAAGGGTAAGAATTGCATGAAAATGAACCTAATACTAAAAATATCTAAGGTGATGCACCAAAACAACTTAGACCTATGAACAACCTATCACATTTAAATTAATATCATAAAACTTGATTCACACAACTCACTTTCCAATGTAGTTTACATAAATAATTAATAAGAAGGTCTATAAATAGTTCTTTTAAAAGGAAAACAAGGGTTTAACAACTAACAACACTACTAAACAACACATCTTATAACCTATATACATACATCTACTGCTAAACAAATGCATAATCATGAGACAAGTTTGCAAGGAAAGATAGATTTTCACAAGACAAACTAATCAATCATTAAGAACATACATGATAATCATGAAATGTCTTAGGTACCACTGCCACAAGACAATAAATGATAGCCCTTGTGATTGTATGCATAGAGGCCCTAAAGCATGCTTTGAGTAAGGTGCATTCATGGAATATTTTGGTGAAAACATCAAGGAGCAGCCTCACATGTCTCAATCAAATCGCACTGGACAGGAGATCTTCATGAACAAGATAGTGTTATATAATGACAGCCTTGTGGATGGTGACAAAATGCAAGCAGCCATTTGAACAAGATGGCATTGACTCCTCATGTGGAAAATCCAAAGACATTCAAGAAACATCAACTCTAGTTGACACAGATAATGTGCCCATACAAAGAAGAATGGTAATTGGGGGAGACAAGAATCAAAGGTAAAGGACAGTCATTTTTTATGAAGTTTCCTTTACAAGAAGTCAATGACAACACTGGAACCCTCATATGATGTGATTAGGATACAATTTATAAGCACATAACAGAGGTTGTGAAACAAAAGACTATAGTTTTATCATTGAAAGGGAGATATAAGAAAGTTGCAAGATCATAGTGGGATAAAGATACCTTTACCATCAATGTCAAGAGCTTTAGAATTGGAATCTAGTTCTACATGACATAGATGTAACCCCTAAATATCAAATTGTAGGTTTAAAAGGCAGCATGAAGGATAAAAGCTCATGGAATTATGTTGCTACACTTCCATGTGCATGAGCATGTTTTGGGTTTTACAACTACATTTGTTTGCATACATTTGTTGTATGGCCCACATATTGATCTTGAAATGTTTCAAACATTGGTGGACTCAACATGTTGGTGTCAAATCTTGTCAAGAAGTGTATCTTGATAATGTTATTAGCTGATAGATGACTTTGTGTTTTATTCATATGGTCAAATTTGAAATGTAGAAGACTCAAAAGCTAATATTTTGAAAGAGTAATAAAAGATAGTGCTATGCATCATAAGTAGCCACCAGGCTGTGAAGCAGGGAAAGAAAACTATTGACCTTGAAAGGCCTCCTGAGGAGTATTCATATGATCTTGATGCATGAACAGAAATGACCAATGGAATACAGTTTGATAAGACAATTATCTTGTGAAAAGAAAGTAGCCACTTCATGAATGTCAAGAAAAGTGTTTCAAGGATGAAGATGAACATTATCCTCTTAGCATACATTACAATCACCTTGCTAGATATGTACAATGACAATCATGGTGCCAAAGTTTCATATAGTAGTTGTTTGTCAAAGTGTTTTAGACATCAAAAGGGGGCTACCATGAATGTTTAGCAACATGAGGTGGTATCATCAAAATGAAAGATTATTGTACTCTTAAAAGGAAATTTCAAATGCAAGAGGTTCTTCACAATCAAAAACCCACTTTGGGGTTTCAATTTTCAAAGACATTCTATAGGAAAAGAAGTTTATTTACAAAAACCAATTCAGATGCTCACAGAAAAAACACATTTTTGCTATGAATTAGAGGTTTCAATTGTTAGCTCAAAAAACTTGGCATGGATGGCCGACCTCCACACTTCTTGGAAAGAATATTCCAAGTCACATGATGCATGGTCAAAAATCAAAGGCATATCATATGTAACCTGGCACACTCCATATGTCGTATTGTTTGAGGACATGGAAATGTTTTGAAATAAGGGGAAAAGACCTTAAGGCATAAAATTCCTAAGTGAATGAACATATGTTTTGGCCCCCATTGGTATTAACACATGCTTTCAATTTTTAAAACATGGGAAGAAAATCCCATTGGAAATGAATAGGGTGAAACCTTCATCACCAAAACAATAAGAAAACACCATCATTTCTTTGTTCAACAATCTGGAAAATAGATGTTTCCACCGTGGGGGTTGAGAAAACACAAAAAAATGGAGATTTGACACTAGTTTGGTGGTGATTTCATGAGGGAAACACTTCGAACAATAGGTAAATAGTTTTTGTTGCACAAAATCTATATTTTACCACCATTTTAGAGGCCATTTCTAGTGTACAACCCATGACCATGGACATATTTATGATCCATATGTAGGTTGTTTAGTAGTGTTGTTAGGTGTGAAACCCCTATTTTCCTTTTAAAAGAACTGTTTATAGACCTCCTTATAAATTATTTATGTAAACTACATTGGAAAGTGAGTTGTGTGAAGCAAGTTTTATGATATTAATTTGAATGTGATAGGTTTTTCAAAGGTCTCAGTTGTTTTAGTGCATCACATTAGATATTTTTAGTATTAGGTTCAGTTTCATGCAATTCTTACCCTTTATCTCATAAATTAGTAGTTAGGTGACATCAAAAGGGGAAGCCGACCCATAATTTGGAGGTCTACTTTTGAATACAACACCCACAATCTGAAAGCATTCCCATGTTACATCCAAATTTACTAAGCTTTTTCAAAGCTTGGCATTAGGGTGTAGATTTGGATCCCTAACAGTTTTGAAATGCCCGGTGGGACAAGTGACCTGCTTCTCAGTTCATTTTTATGCATTTTGTTATTGTTGTTTGGTGTGTGCAGTAGTAGTTTCTACCTTTGGAGGAAAGTTTTCAATACATACCTATGGACTCTAAGAAATATTATTTGTTTTAGTATGATCAAGTGCTAGTTAGATTCAAGTAAATCATATTTTTGCTCATTTTCTAGCTTCTGAATGAATAAACATGTCCATTTTTTGTAGAAACATGTCATATCACCCAACATATCATGAAGATTCCAATTACCCATCATTCAATGAAAATCATGCATGTATGACCTCTTACCACCCATATCACATTGAATAGTTTGTTGGTTTTATTCCAAATAACCCTGTGATAGCAAGTAACCAACATCCTCATTATGTTTCCCAGCCTCCCACTCTTGCTCAACCTCAATATTAGCTAATATATGCCCAGAACTAGCCTCAAGAAGGTTATTTTGTTCCAAAACAACAATCATGTTCTCATTTGCAGCCCCAAAATGCTAATGATATGGGGATTAGTAATATTGATAGTATATTGCTAGATCTCCTTAGGCAGTTGGATGAGATCAATAAAGAACAAGAGTATCAAATGCAACAATAGGAGGTTGACATGCATCAAGAGGAATTATCCTTCTAGACATACATTCAAGAGTAGGAGATGGAGATTCAAAGGAAACAACATGAGGAATGCCTAGGAAAGTAGATGGCTGCAGAGGAATGCCAACTAAGGTATGAGACTCAGGCATCCCCTTCCTTTCCTATTTTCAGCTCAATTCCTCCTGCAATGTTCAATCACCCTATTAATGAGGAGTTTTCCAAGTACAAGTTCCCCAGTTTTAAGCAAGAGAAACCTTTTGATCCCATTAGTGAGCCTACCAATGAGCCTTCTACCTGTAGATTTCCAAGTTGGAATGAGTCATCTATTGTACCCTATGAAGTTCCTTCATCTATCATTCAATTGGAACCATACTCTAACATGCAGGAAGTAAAAGAAGAGAAGACCCTTGGCCCGCACAACTCACTCAATATGGAGACTAAAAATGTAAATTTGTTGCATTTAGCTATGGAGGAATACAAGCTACAGCTGCAAAAGGCTAAACAAGTGAATATTTTTAAATATTTGTTTTGCAATGTCTTAGCTAATGATCCTCCTATTGTTGTCAAGGATGGAAGAAATGTTCCAATAGGATAATAGATTGACGAAGTGAAAAAAATTATTGCAGAGGACCAACCTTCAGTTTGGATTGATGTATTACTTGCTTTTGTTGACTAGGATGGAGATTCAAAGAAACAAAAAGACATCAAGTAGTATGGTGAGTTGCAAGTTCAAGAATCAAGATAGTAGCCTGAAGAAGCTGAAAAAGGTGATGCAAGTCATGATTTCATATCTTCATTTGATGATCTTCCATGTTTCATTGAGCATGGTGAGGAAAGCATAGATTTGGTCATAAGTCAACAACATGAGGTTGAAGAAGAGCAGTGTACAACCAAATTGGATATTCTTGAGTATGTTATGGATGAAAAGGCTAATATTGGGCTTTATGAAGAAGTGTGGATTGGTATAATTGAACATTTTTATTCAAGATTGGATGACAAAGAATCAGATATGGTAGAGGAGTTTGGAACTCATGATGAAAATCAACAACAAGTTCACAAGTTTTAACAAGAAACTTCTCATAAACCTGATGTGCAATGTCTTGTATGGTTTGATGAGCTTCCTTTCTACTATACAATAGAGCTTGAAACTTATTTATTAGCTGAAATTTTGTTTCAGGAAGCTACTTCATTGTTTGAGCATTTTCCTTCCTTCGTTGAAGAAGACAAGCCTAAGTTAGAATGCCTTTCATTGAGTGATAATGAGGATTATATGAGCAGCTTCATTTCTAGTGTATAAAAGAGATTGAAGCTAATGTTGGAAGAAGTCACCTTGTTGTTTAGACATTTTCCTTCCCCCATTGAAGGAATGAGTGATCATTTGGAACAATGGTATGTAAAGCAAGTGGGTGATTAGGTGCCTTGATTGTTTCACAAACAAGAGATCAACAAAGAGAGTCCAAGCTTTGTTCATTCAAGGGGATATCCCATTAGATACTTAGCCAATTTAGAGGCCACTAAAGTACCACAGATCATGCGTGCACCCAAGTATGAGGATACAATTGAAGAAGAAATTGATTTTGGAGTTGCAGCTCAAGGTGATCAAATTCAGCTCACCTATCCAATTCAAGGCAGCAATATGCATGATTGTTTTTAAGGTGCAAGTAAGTTTCTTTGCATTTTTTATAAAATGTTGCAACATTCTATTGAACATGTACATGTGTTTCATGAATTTTCAGCAATACATAATCATGTAATGCATTAGTTGCTCATTCAAAAGGTGTGTTATTTTGCAAATCCTATCAATGGTTTTGTTTGACCAGTTTCTTTGTTGGTTAGACTAGGTTAGTTTCATTAGTTAGATGCTTTTTAGTTTTCCCTAAGTGTTGTTTTGCACAATTAGTTAGGTAGTTTTCATTCTACAGTATTGGGTTTTTAATAAGTTTTCAAAGTGTCTCTTGCTGGTTTAGAGAGTTACAACAATTTACAATGTTGTTTTCAAGTGGTGTTAGGTTTTTGAGTGACCCTATGCCCAATGGATAAGTTTAGGAATCTGGTCTCAGTTTCAGCAGGCAAACATATAGCTGATCCAAAAATGTTACCTGATTTTTAGCTTTCAGCTAAAATCAAGTTTAGTGTTTTTCTTTTTTTGTTGTTCGTTTAAACATTTAAAAGATAAACCATAAGTCTACTAGGTTTAATGTGCATGGAAAAAGATTGTCAAATGAAACAGATTACATTTTTTTTATTCTCAAAAGATAAACCATAAGTCTACTAGGTTTAATATGCATGGAAAAAGATTGTCAAATGAAATAGATTACATATTTTTATTCTAATTTTGTAATTACAACAACTAAGAAAATAGAATCATATGTATACAAATGTAATCTTTTATTGATAATCATGAAGTGTACATGTCCCTCACAAGCCAAGGGACTAACTTTATTTATTCAATGAAAATAAAGAAATAATTTATACATGAATAAGTAAAAACATAATGTGCATATAAGAATGGAGACCAGTCATTGCCTAAGAATGACTAGTGGTAAAGTTTCCCTCTTTTCCTACTACTGCCACCCCAAGTTGTTTGTGTCCTTCCCAGCTTCGTAGTGCTCCTAGCTCCTACATCTCCAAAAACAATGATATTAGAGCAATGCTCTAAGCAATGAAAGATCTCAATCCTTACATACACACCTTCCTATACATCTATAAAGTGATCCATAAGTGCATTAAGTAAGCATGAAAACCTTGGATTTCCTAGAAAACAAAAAATTCATCAAACACATCCAAAATATGCATCTATTTTTCTATCTTGTTTGCTTCATGTGCAAATTTAGGACAAGTCTCGTTACTATTCCGATTCAGATTAAATGAAGCATGTGGGGTAAATGTGGCTCCTATGAGGGTAGAGCTCAACATGCTTTGAAAGGAAAAGGAAATTGAGTAATTTCATCAAAGATGTACCTATTATTAATATGCAATCACACCAATTGATCAACTTTCATTATCAGATTCAAAAGATGCATCAAGTTCAATTATGCATCTCTTAAATAATGAGAGAGCGATCTAGAGTATTGTTAGGTCCCTCTCACCTTGACCCTATTGGACAACCACACATCACATAGGATGGTGAGATTTTAGGTCATCAACATAGGGGACATGTATCTACCCACTAGGATCAAAGTGGGGAGATAGTTATGTATTACACTTGATCAAAAAGGAAACAAATGTTGTGGAGATCAGGTAGCAAAATTATATTTTGTATCAAACAAATTTTATGAGATCTTCATATTTCGAGCAAAAAAAATCCATATTTTGTTTCTACCTTGATGATAAAGCATGAAAAGCTTGTTTCCTTTCTGCATTTGTTAATGAAGACACTCCATTATTGTTTACTTGTTTCTTTTATGAAGAAAAAAGTTTCTTGGCCATGGCCATGGACAAAAAATAGTGTATTTTTTATATGTATCTTTGCTTCACTTGAAAGCCTCATAATTTCTTTTCAATTTTCTTTTGTATCAACAAATTTATCATCAACCCAAATGGGCTTTTGATATGTAGAAGAAAAAATTGGCTTGTGAGCTCGTCCTTCATTTTTAAAATGGGTTTCCTCTATATTTATGTATTTCTATTCCTTTTGCAATCTAATTGCAAAACCCCTAAGTGGGTTTCTTATAGCACATATATTTTTGTATCTGCAATTTTTTTCAAAAGAACCCAAGTGGGATTTCTTGGTTTTTTGAAGAAACTTAGATTTGTTGTAAAAATGCATATGGGTTTTGTGTTAAATACCTTCCTTTTTCTTCAATCTATAGTAATGTTGTATTTTATTTAAAAAACTTAGGTGGGTCTTCCATATTTGTAGAAACTGAGATCTATTTGGCCACGACCTGTAATAATGCATGAAATGGGCTTTCATTTTGTCATTCATGTTCTTTTTTCTCCATTGTTTAATGCTTTTGCATTAGCCTTTCATGTTAAACCCAGATGGGTCTTTTCAATTGGAAAGAAAACCATAGATTTTGTTGAAAATTGATTCAAATCCATTGTACAGTGTGGGTACAATTAAAAGCTCCCACTTGTAGAAAAAATGTGTTTTTTTTGTGAGCATTTGAATTGGTTTTTGTAAATACACTTATTTCATGTAGAATGTCTTTGAAAATTGAAACCCCAAAGTAGGTTTGTCATTGTGAAGAACCTCCTGCATTTGACATTTCCTTTTAAGAGTGCCATACTCTGTCCTTTTGATGATACCTCCTCATGTTGCTAAACACTCATGGTAACCCCCTTTTGATGTCTCAAAAACTTTGACAAAACACTACTATATGAAACATCAATCCAAACTAAAGGCCAGTCCTTTGCAGTAGCCTTTTTCACTTCCTCAACTTGTTGTCCTATTGGACCATTTTTTCCATCCTTGAAAACAGTAGGAGGATCATTAGCTAAGACATTTCAAAACACGTCTTGAGAAATCTTCTCCTATTTATCCTTTTGAAGTTGTAGCCTCTATTCCTCCATAGCTAAATGCAACAAATTTACATTTCTAATCTCCTCCATGTTGAGTGAGTTGTGCGGGCCAAAGGTCTACTCTTCTTTTAATTCTTGGATGTTAGAGCATGGTTCCAATTGAATGATAGATGGAGGAACTTCACAAGCTAGAGTAGATGACTCATTCCAACATGGAAACCTATGGGTAGAAGCCTCATTGGTAGGATCACTAATGGGCTTAAAAGGTTTCTCTTGTTTAAAATTGGGGAACTTGTACTTGGAAACCTCCTCATTAACAGGGTGATTCAACATTGCAGGAGGAATTGAGTTGAAAATAGGAAAGGAAGGGGCTGCCTGAGTTTCATACCTTAGTTGGCATTCCTCATGATGTTTCCTGTGAATCTCCATTTGATGCTCTTGAATGTATGCCTGGAAGGCTAATTCCTCCTTATGCATGCCAACCACCTATTTTTGCATTTGATACTCTTATTCTTTATTGATCTCATCCAACACCCTATGGAAATCTAGCAATATACTATCAATATTTCTAATCCCCATATCATTAGCATTTTGGGGTTGCAAATGAGAACAAGACTACTATTTTGGAACAAAATATCCTTCTCGAGGCTAGTTTTGGGCATATATTTGCTGATATTGAGGTTGAGCAGGAGTGAGAGGGTGGGAAACATAATAAGGATGCTAGTAACTTTTGTCAGAGGGTTATTTGAAATAAAACCAGCAAGTTGTTTAGTGTGATATGGCTGGTAAGAGGTCATGCATGCATTATTTTCATGGAATGATGGGTAATTGGCATCTTCATGATATGTTGGGTGATATGACATGTTTCGATGAAAAATGGACATGTTTATTCATTCAAAAGCTGAAAAATGAGCAAAAATATGATTTACTTGAATCTAACCAATGCTTGATCATACTAAAACCAACAATATTTCATGGAGTCACAATGTACGTATTGAAAACTTGCCTCTAAAGGCATAAACTACTGCTGCACACACCAAACAACAGTAACAAAATGCATAAAAAAATGAACTAAGAAGTAGTTTACTTGTCCCACCAAGTGTTCCAGCACTGTTAGGGATCCAAATCTACACCCTAATGCCAAGCTTTGAACAAACTCGATAGATTTGGATGTAACATGGGACTGCTTTCAGGTTGTGGGTGTCCTACTTGAAAGCAAACCTCTAGATTATGGGTTGGCTTCCCCTTTTGATGTCACCTAACTACTAATTTATGAGATGAAGGGTAAGAATATCATGAAAATGAACCTAATACTCAAAATATCTAAGGTGATGCACTAAAACAACTTAGACCTATTAACAACCTATCACATTCAAATTAATATCATAAAACTTGATTCACACAACTCACTTTCCAATGCAGTTTACATAAATAATTTATAATGAGGTCTATAAATAGTGCTTTTAAAAGGAAAATAAGGGTTTCACAACTAACAACACTGCTAAACAACACATCTTATAACCTATAAAAATACATCTACTAAACAGATGCCTAATCATGAGACAATTTTGCAAGGAAAGATAGATTTGCACAAGACAAACTAATCAATCATTAACAAAATACAGGAAAAACATGAAATGTCTTAGGTACCACTGCCACAAGACAATAAATGATAGTCATTGTGCCTATATTCATAGAGGTCCTAAAGCATGCTTTGAGTAAGGTGCATTCATGGCATCTTTTGGTGAAAACAAGGAGCAACCTCACATGCCTCAATCAAATCGCATTGCACAGGAGATCTTCATGAACAAGACAATGTTATATAATGACATGTTGGATGGTGACAAAATGTAGGCAGCCATTTGAACAAGATGGCATTGTCTCCTCATGTGTAAGAGGAAAAGACATTCAACAAACATTAACTCTAGTTGACATAGATAATGTGCCCATACAATGTAGAATGGTAATTGGGGAAGACAAGAATCAAAGGTAAAGGACAATCATTTTTTATGAAGTTTACATTACAAGAAGTCAATGACAACACTAGAACCCTCATATGATGTGATCAAGATACAATTGCTATGCACATAATAGAGGTTGTGAAACAAAATACTACAATTTTATCATTAAAAGGAAGATATAACAAAGTTGCAAGATCATATTGAGATAAAGATACCTTTACCATCAATGTCAAGAGCTTCAAAATTGGCATGTAGTTCTACATGACATAGATGCAGCCCCTAAAGATCAAATTGTAGGTTTAAAGGGCAGCATGAAGGATAAAAGCTCATGGAGTTCTACTACTACACCTCCATGTGCATGAGCATGTTTCAGGTTTTACAACTACATTTGTTTGCATACATTTGTTGTATGGCCCACATATTGATCTTGACATGTTTCAAGCATTGGTGGACTCAACATGTTAGTATCAAATGTTGTCAAGAAGTGTATCTTGATGGTGTTAATGGTTGTTCTATGACTTTTTCTTTCATTTATATGGTCAGATTTGAAAAGTAGAAGACTCAGAAGCTAATATTTTGAAAGAGTAATAAAATATAGTGCTATGCATCATAAGTAGCCACCAAGCTGTGAAGCAGGGCAAGAAAACTATTGACCTTGAAAGGCCTTCTAAAGAGTATTTAGATGATCTTCATGCATGAACATAAATGACCAATGTAATACAATGTGATAAGAGAATTATCTTGTGAAAAGAAAGAAACCACTTCATGAATGTCAAGAATAGTGTTTCAAGGATTAAGATGAACATTACCCTCTTAGCAAAAATTACAATCACCTTGCTAGATATGTACAGTGACAATCATGGTGCCAAAGTTTCATATAGTATTTTTTTTTTCAAATTGTTTGAGACATCAAAAGGGGGTTACCATGAGTGTTTAGCAACATGAGGAGGTATCATCAAAAGGATAGAGTATGGTACTCTTAAAAGGAAATGTCAAATGAAAGAGGTTCTTCACAATGACAAACCTACTTTGGGGTTTCGGTTTTCAAAGAAATTCTATAGGAAAAGAAGCGTGTTTACAAAAACTAATTCAGATGCTCACAAAAAAAACACATTTTTGCTACAAATTGGAGCTTTCATTTGTACACACACTATAAAATGGATTTGAATCATTTTTCAACAAAATCTTAGGTTTTCTTTCAAATTAAAAAGACCCATCTAGGTTTATCATGAGAGGCTAATTCAGAAGCATTAAACAATGGAGAAAAAATAACATGAATGACAAAATGAAAGCCCATTTCATGCATTATTACAGGTTGTGGCCAAATAATTTTTTTTTTTCTATAAATATGGAAGACCTACCTAGGGTTTTTAAATGAAATACAACATTGCTAAAAATTGAAGAAAAAGGAAGGTATAACACAAAACCTATTTGAAATTCTACAACAAATCTAAGTTTCTTCAAAAAACCAAGAAACCCCACTTGGGTTCTTTTGAAAAAAATTGTAGATACAAAAATATGTGCTACAAGAAACCCACTTAGGTATTTTGCAATTAGATTAAAAAAGGAACATAAATGCATAAATATAGAGGAAACCCATTTTAAAAATGGAGGCTGAGCTCACAAGCCAATTTTTTCTTCTACATATCAAAAACCCATTTGGGTTGATGAGAAGTTTGTTGATACAGAAGAAAATTGAAAAGACATTACGGGGCTTTCAAGTGAAGCAAACCTATATATAAAAAATACACTATTTTATGTCCATGGCCATGGCCAAGAAACTTTTTTCTTCAGAAAAGAAATAGGTAAACAATAATGGAGTGTCTTCATTAACAAATGCAGAAAGGAAACAAGCTTTTCATGCTTTATCATCAAGGTAGAAACAAAATATGTGTTTCTTTTGCTTGAAATATAAAGATGGAGTTGCTAAAATCTTACTAGAGCTTTTGTTTTTCTTTCCTTCAACTTAAAATAATTTTAATGGCCTTCATTCGAGCTTCATGAGTTTCTCATGATGACTATGAACAAAGTGAAACAACAATAGAAAGAGAAAAATGATACAGATGGGTCAGAAATATGTTCATGGTCGTGACCTGTAGCCCAAAAATGGCCTCTAAAATGGTGGTAAAATGCAGATTTTGTGCAATAAAAACCATTTACTTGTTGTTCGAAGTGTTTCCCTCATGAAATCACCATAAAACCAGTGTTAAATCTCCATTTTTCTATGTTTTCTTAAACCCCACGATGGCAACATCTATTTTCTAGATTCTTCAATGACAAAATGATGGTGCTTTCCCATTGTTTTGGTTTTTTGATGATTAGGGTTTGACCCTATTCATTTCCAATGGGATTTTATTCCCATTCTTTAAAAATTGAAAGCTTGTGTTAATACCAATGGGGGCCGAAACATATGTTCATTCACTTAGGAATTTTATGCCTTAAGGTCTTTTCCCCTTATTTCAAAATGTTGCCAAGTCCTCAAACACTACAACATATGGAGTGTGCCAAGTTACATATGATATAACTTTGATTTTTGACCATGCATCATGTGACTTGGAAAATTCTTTCAAAGAAGTGTGGAGGTTGGCCATGCATGCCAAGTTTTTTTGAGCTAACAATTGAAAGCTCCAATTTGTAGCAAAAATGTGTTTTTTCTGTGAGCATTAAATACACTTCTTTTCCTGTAGAATGTCTTTGAAAAATGAAACCCCAAAGTTTTTTTTCATTGTGAAGAAACTCTTGCATTTGACATTTCTTTTTAAGAGTACCATACTTTTTCCTTTTAATGATACCTCCTCATGTTGCTAAACACTCATGGTAACCCCCTTTTGATGTCTCAAACACTTTGACAAAACACTACTATATGAAACTTTGGTACCATGATTGTCACTGCACATATTTAGCAAGGTGATTGTAATGTTTTCTAAGAGGGCATTGTTCATCTTCATCCTTGAAACACTGTTCTTTACATTCATGAAGTGGTTGCTTTCTTTTCACAAGATAATTGTCTTACCACACTGTATTCCATTGGTCATTTTTGTTCATGCATCAAGATCATCTGAATACTCCTCGGGAGGCCTTTCAAAGTCAATATTTTTCTTGCCCTGCTTCACAACTTGGTGGCTACTTATGATGCATAACACTATCTTTTATTACTCTTTCAAAATATTAGCTTCTGAGTCTTCTACTTTTCAAATCTGACCATATGAATGAAACAAAAAGTCATAGAACAACTAATAAAACCATCAAGATACACTTCTTGACAAAATTTGACACCAACATGTTGAGTCCACCAATGTTTGAAACATGTCAAGATCAATATGTGGGGCATACAACAAATGTATGCAAAAAAATGTAGTTGTAAAACCCAAAACATGATCATGCACATGGAGGTGTAGCAACATAATTCCAAGAGCTTTTATCCTTCATGCTTCCCTTTAAACCTGCAATTTGATCTTTAGGGGTTGCATCTATGTCATGTAGAACTATATGCCAATTCTAAAGCTCTTGACATTGATGGTAAAGGTATCTTTATCTCAATATGATCTTGCAACTTTGTTATATCTTCCTTTCAATGATAAAACTACAGTCTTGTTTCACAACCTATGTTATGTGCATAGAAATTGTATCCTAATCACATCATATGAGGGTTCCGGTGTTTTCATTGACTTCTTGTAATGGAAACTTCATAAAAAATGATTGTCCTTTACCTTTGATTCTTGTCTTCCCCAATTACCATTCTGCTTTATATGGGCACATTATCTATGTCAACTAGAGTTGATGTTTCTTGAGTGTCTTTTCATTTTGCACATGAGGAGACAATTCCATCTTGTTCAAATGGTTGCCTGCATTTTGTCTCCATCCACAAGGCTTTCATTATATAACAATGTCATGTTCATGAAGATCTCCTATCTAGTGTGATTTCATTGAGACATGTGAGGCTGCTCCTTGTTGTTTTCACCAAAAGATGCTATGAATGCACCTTACTCAAAGCATGCTTTAGGACCTCTATGCATATAGGAACAAGGGTTGTCATTTATTTTCTTGTGGAAGTGGTACCTAAGATGATGGTACTGCCCCTCATATTGGGCATTGATCTATTCTCGGTTCTAGCTATTGAGATATTTTCACTGTTGATGTCCCTCTATGAGATGTATCATGATTCGTTGATGTCCTAATTGTGTCCCAACCTTCATGGTTTCCACTATAGCTGTTTGCTACCCTCATGAGTTTACTACCTGATCTTCACAACATTTATTTCCTTTTTGATCAAGTGTAATACATAACTATCTTCCCACTTTGATCCTAGTGGGAAGACACATGTCCCCTATGTCGGTGACCTAAAAGTTCACCATCGTATGTGATGTGTGGTTTTCCAATAGGGTCAAGGTGAGAGGGACTTGACAATGCTCTGGATTTCTCTCTCATTATTTAAGAGATGCATAATTGAACTTGATGCATCTTTTGAATCTAGTAATGAAAGTGATAACTAGTGTGATTCCATATTGATTTAATGCATTAATAATAGGTATATCTTTGATCAAGTTGCTCAATTTCCTTTTTCTTTCAAAGCATGTTGAGCTCTACCCTTGTGGGAGCCACATTTACCCAACATGTATTTAATTTGAATCAGAACAGTAACCAAACTTGTCCTAAATCTGCACATGAAGCAAACAAGTTAGAAATATAGATGCATATTTTGGATGTGTTTGATGACTTCACTATTTTCCAGGACATCCAAGGTTTGCATGCTTATTTAATGCACTTATGGATCATTTTATACATGCATAGGTAGGTGTGTATGTAAGGATTGAGATATTTCATTGCTTAGAGGATTTCTCTAATATCATTGTTTTTCCAGATGGAGGAGCTAGGTGCACTATGAAGTTGGGAAGGACACAAACAGCTTGGGGCAGCAACATCCGGGCAAGAGGGTAAGTTTATGAATAGTAGTGTTGTTACTTTTGAAACCCTTGTTTTCCTTTTAAAAGGAGTATTTATAGACCTCCTTATAAATTATTTATGTAAACTACATTGGAAAGTGAGTTGTGTGAATCATGTTTTCTGATATTTATTTGAATGTGATGAGCTATTCACAGGTCTAAGTTGTTTTGGTGAATCACCTTAGATATTTTCAGTATTAGGTTCATTTTATTGCAATTTTTACCCTTCATCTCAAAAATTAGTAGTTAGGTTACATCAAAGGGGGAAGTCGACCCATAATTCAGAGGTTTGCTTTTGAATAGGACACCCACAACCTGAAAGCAATCCCATGTTACATCCAAATCTGCTAAGTTCTATCAATGCTTGGCATTAGGGTGCATATTTGGATCCCTAACAGTAATGTCTCAAAACCCTACATGCATGTCCATGGATTCAACTTTGCAAAAAATCTCAAACTAGGTTTATAACAAAAAATTCTTCAACCATGAAAGCTTTTATATCACTTGCTAGGAAATATTTCATTCAAACCCACAATCTTAAATCATTTCCTACATAACCCATGAGAGATAAACATGCATACAAGTTTCCAAAATGCATAGATCAAATAGACAAGCCACAAGATAACACAAGATATACCCTAGGAAAACCCTCAAGAGGGAAAATCCTACCCTCCAAAAGCATCCATACTCCATCTTATTCAGTAATAATCAAATACAAGAGTTACAGTGAATACCTCTAAAGCATCAAGCCCTCCAAAACATTCCCATGTGTCTAAGCACAAATCCACACATTCCATGCCATGCTTCACAAATGCACTCCACAAGAAGTCTCAATAATGATACCCAACCCACTCAGCCAACCTAAACCACTACACATGTGTTTACTTTTATAGACATAATCTCACACAAAATACAATTAGTGGTAAGTTGAAACCATGTACCGCAGAACCATGTGAATACAAAACCACTAACCCCTTATTTAATATTGGGTACTAAGACATCACTTTATTTAATACTTCTCCAATATTAAATTATTATTACATGTCTCCCACACATTAAATAATAACATAATGCTACAATATAACATAAGCGGGTCCCCAAATAATTACCTAGTGTGACTAACAACACCACCAAGGTGTATCACAACTAAATAATTATTTAATTACAATATTATAATAAATAAATTTATGCAATGGTGTACAACACCATATCTCAACAATGGAAAAATTGCATTTGCAAATTGTATAACTTATGCTCATACCTCATGCTCATGTTTCCAAAAAAATATATCAACAAAAAAATTCTTACTCTTCCAACGATCTCCCCCTTTGTCATTGATGGAAACATGCCTCAACTATTCTCCCAAAACTACACTCCTCCTTTGACATCAAGGGAAAAGGGCACATACATATTTCATGTTCTTCCCTCCTTTTGACACAAATCTTCTCTTCCTTTCATGACTTGCATGATTATAATTTTACATTTATTGGATTACATGTATACTTACATATGAACCCCCTAACAAATATATACATGTATACAAGAGAGTGATAACCTAAAAAAAATGACTGAATCCCCCTAAGGGTACTAAGAAATAATACTTAATCAAAACTTATACTATAAAACTCTTTATAACATCCACATATATACACTAAAATGTGATCAACAAATTGAAATGCATAAAAAGAAATACAATCACCTAAAGGAAGTATTTGACACCTTAAGCTTCTTGAGGTATTCCTTCTTCCCTTCTTCCCATACCTTCTTGGTGAGGCCGAGAATTCAACTCTAAATCTTGTACTCTATTAGAATTTATTCACCATCATCCAGGGAACATGGTACCAGTTTTAACTTTGTTGGTCTTTCTACACTCATTAGGGCATTGGATATAGGCAATAATTTTAAATTTACTAGATCCCCAAGATTTTCAAATTGTATAATATCTTCTTTTGAACTTGTAGTTGGAAAAAATACTCATGCAGGTTCTCTATCACAACCCCAACACTTCCATTTGTGTCTTGTGTCAATTCATAGGCACCAAAGAATTTATTAATTTGGGACTCAATAGATTCCATCTCATCTTTTATGCTCTTGGTGGAGCTAGGCCATTTCATATAAAATCATAATAACATTTTAGCTTCTTCTAAGAAATCTTGTATACTTTCGATATTATCTTGAAATTTGTTGTGTGTGGTGGCACACTTCTCTATTATGTTCATCAATATCTTTTCATTTACCTTTTTATCTATTTCTTTCTCCAATTTTTCCTTTAATCAATTTGAGTACTCCTTGAATGAGTTAAGAAAAAACCCTAATTTCTCCATATCAGATAGGGAGTTGTCTATATATGCACTAGCTATGGTCTCTTATAGTACCTTTACCACTTCATCAATCAGCTTTGCACTTTTTATATGTGTGTAAAATTTATTTTCTAGTTGAAGCATGAAAGGCATCACCTAATTGAAGCTTGAGTAGTGGATAAATCTTGTCCATGTCAACATGCCCCTATTGCATCAAAAGTTGAAGTAATTGGACAAAAACTACTAGATGAAATTGGAATTGCATGCTTAACAACTCTTTCAATGAATCTCTGAAAGTATCAAAAGATTCTCCAATTTCATTTTCCATTACAACCTTTTTCTCCAAGGATTTTTATTTGTCATTAGTACCAATTGATGTCTCCACATCCTTATTCTCAGCATTGTCTGGTTCATCCCCATCCTTCTCCTTATTACCTAATGTATTCAAAGCATTTTTCCCATCATCCCCAAGTCTTTCAAAGCTATTCAAAGGTATATTTTTCTCTGGATTCCCTTTGGCATCCTTTGCATTTATCTCTAGTTCGAGAGGAGATGAGTTGTAGCTTGTGGGGGCATCCTCTTGAGCTTTTATTTCTTCTAAATCTGCAGTGGTATTTTTTGTAGTGTCTTGTCCACTAGTAACTCCTTCCTTTGTAAATTTTTCTTTCTCTTCCAAAAGACTATCATCAAAATCCTTTTGCACATTTTCTTCTTCTGTCTCATGCTCATGTTGTGATTCTTCTACAATATTCACTTTTGAAGCTGCATGCCATCATGTATTTCCTTTGTGCTAAATCAATAACCTTCTCAACTATTTCATTCTGGAGCCTTTCCTGATCAGTATAATCCCTTCTCATAAGGGTAGTTACCATTTTCTTTGTTCGAAACTCCGTACTGTACAATTTGTTGAAAAATGAGGTGTTTTCTTAGCTTAATACTCTGTAAAACTTTAATATTGCTGATCTAAGTACATCTTTTCTTTGTTACATATATTATTTGTGGATGATTATCTTGATTAATCCATTTTAGTTTTGTAGAATGTAAAGAGAATTTGATAGAAGAACTAGACAGGATATTAGAAATATCACATAAGATATACCATGGAGAAACCCTTTCAAGAAAAAAATCCACCAAGAATTATTCTATTATTCAATCTCTAAATTACAATAGCTCCAATTCTTGCTTGAGAATGCTTCTTTTGTCTTTACCAATCTTCTTCACACCTGCAATAACAATTATGAAAACTCTATTCAACTTGAATGAGATATAGAGACAATATACAACCTTGTAATCTCCAAATGGTGATAATTACAATGCACAAGCTCAATCCCTTGAAAAGGTATGCCATATTCCTTCAAGTTGAGTTATTCAGTGAAGACTAAATCTTACAACATGTGCTTCATGCATTTGGGTGTCCCAAACTGAAGCTACAACTTCTCCTTCACTTCGGTGATAATTCCAAAGCTCTTCCTCAAAGTTGGCACCCTTAAGTAGCCCTTCTTAACTATCCCTTTAGAAATATCTCATCATGCATGAGAGGTAAATCCAATAAAGCATCTTGGGCACCCAAGTTGGCTTCAAGTGCTTTATTGTTAACTGAAACATTTACTCAACACCATTCATGCAAGAATGGTCATCCCCTATTAACTGGAGGTAGTCCCTATTATCTGTCATACAACTCAAGTTATTAGCCATGCATTCCAAGTTAACTAAAACTAACTACATGCAACTCAAAATAACCAACATGCATGCAATTGAAGATAACTGAACCATAACTCAACTGAACTAAACTAAACTAAACTAAACTGAACTAAACTGATTCTGAACTGAACTGAACTGAACTGAACTGAACTTCAAACATGAAAACATCAAATCCTAACTCCTAGGATCTTTACATGCAATCAGAAGTGTTAACTATTACTCCTTATAGTTAACTGAACACAAGGTGAGTGTCACCTTACCATGTTAGTGTCCCATGTGTCCCTATTATTTAGGAACTCGCTATGGATGCCCTCACATGCTTCTTACATTTAGAATTAATTATAAATGTCAACAATCATGATTATTTCATCAAATATTAATCTCATCTTAATCTTAGTGTTGTTGAACACATTCCAAAAATCTAGGAGATACATGAAATAATTAATGTTTAGGATTTGCAATTAAATGGCAACCTATTTCCAACATTCTCCCACTTGACATTATACATTGCAATTATTCTAAACAAGGAATAATCAATTTAAATCAAGTACAGAACTCAAGGCCAATGGCCTTCCTGCACCACAAAAACTTATCTATAGGAACTGGCTTCGTAAGATAATTTGCAGCATTAATCAAAGTGTCAACTTTTTCAATTAATACTTTCCCACTCTCAACCATTTCTTGCACAAAGTGATACTGAACATCTACATGTTTAGTACAAGCATGATACATAGGATTTTTGGCTAAACAAATAGCACTTTGACTATCACATTCAAGCCTAACTTTCTTGCAATTAAAACCAATACCCGACCCAAGCCTCTGTAACCAAACTGCCTCTTTAGAGGCATGTGTGGCAGCCATGTACTCTAATTCTATGCTGGACAAAGCAACCGTGGGCTGACTCTTACTCGTCCAACTAACCGTAGCTCCAAAAAAAGTGTACACATAACCACTTGTCGACCTTCGACTGTCCAGATCTCCTGTCCAATCTGAATCAACAAACCCCTATATGTCCAATGATCTATTCATAATATCAATATTATTTGAACCATGATAAACTAAATAGTAATTTGAAATCCCTCGTAAATATCTAAATACCTTCTTAACATAAGTCCAATGTTCTTTACGAGGGTTAGACATAAACCTACTAAGAACTCCCACTACTTGTGCTATATTTGGTCTTGTATAGACCATTGCATACATTAAACTACCAATTGCACTATAATACGTAATTTTAGACATTTCCTCAAAATCAAAATCAGATTTAGGACTCATATCTAAACTTAACTTCATGCCAACTGGCAAAGGAATATTAACCGGTTTACTTTCCTACATGTTAAATCTTTTCAAAATAGTATGAACATAATTACTCTGACTTAAGCAAAGCTTTCTATTACCTCTATCTCTATTGATCTCCATACCAAGGATATATTTTGTAGCCCCTAGATCTTTCATCTCAAATGTGTTTGAGAGTTGTGCTTTCAATTCTGTGATCATTACCTTGTTGTTACCAATAAACAACATGTCATCAAAATAAAAGATAATAATTAAAAGTTGATCATCAATAATTTTTATATAAACACAATGATCTTCCTCACTCCTAACATAACTAATTTTTAATGCAAAAGCATCAAACTTCTGGTACCACATTCTCGGTGATTGTTTCAATCCATATAAAGATCTTTTTAACTTGCAAACCAATTCTTCTTTTCCTTTTACAAAAAAACCTTTAGGTTGCTTCATATAAATCTCCTCATCAAGATTCCCATGCAAAAAAGCAGTTTTCACATCCATTTGCTCAATTTCAAAATCATAAGCAGCAATAATAGATATGAAGAATCTAATAGAAGTTAATTTAGCAACAAGAGAGAAGATTTTATTAAAGTCAATTCCCTCTTTCTGGGAGTATCCCTTGGCTACTAATCTATCCTTGTACCTTTCAAGATTACCATCTGCACCAATCTTATTTTTAAAGATCCATTTACAACCAATGTCCTTTCTATCTTTGGGAAAACTCTCAAGATCCCATGTGTCACAAGTATCCAAGGATTCCATTTTCTCTTGCATAGCTTGTGACCAAAGCTTCCCTGTAAGAACTAGGTTCATCATTAGTACTCATTAAAGCAAAAATACAATGAAAATTAGGTGGGCTATACTTATCAATGGGATTCCGTTGTCTTGTGGATCTCCTTAAAGGATTTTCTTCTGGTTCCTCAATTTTCTCATCTTGAGCCTCTATTTTAGAAGAACTCTCTGAACTCTCTTCTTGAGATTCATCCACTTGTTCTTCAACATGTGCATCTTGTTGCTTCTTAGTATTTGTCTCAAAATTCACTGTTCAAGAATTATCCTTCTCCTTTGGTCGTTCTTCTCCTGAATAAGCTCTAAACTCCCTGAAAATAACATCTCTAGATAAAGAAACTTTTCTTGTTAGTGGATTCCAAAGCTTGTAACCTTTTACATTTTCACCATAACCTATGAATATGCATTTTTGTGCTTTAGGATCCAATTTAGATCGCTTTTCTTGAGGCACGTAAACAAAAGCCTCACAACCAAAGATCCTTAAATGTGCAACACTAGATTTCTTACCTAACCACATCTCATAAAGAGTTTTATCTTCAATAGATGAACTGGGGGATCTATTGATTAAATAACAAGAAGTACATACCACTTCAGCCCATAAGGACCATTCAAGCTTAGCACTACTTAACATACTCCTAGTTATTTCCATTAAGGTTTAGTTCATCCTTTTTGCTAATCCATTTTGTTGAGGTGTATATGTATTTTTTTGTCTCACTATTCCTACATGCTTACAATAATCATCAAATTCCTTAGAACAATACTCACCACCATTATCTGATCTCAACACTTTTATCTTATAATCTGATTATTTCTCAACCAAGGCCTTAAATTCCTTAAACTTATTAAACACATTAGATTTGTTATGCATAAAATATATCCAAGTGTATCTTGAGACATCATCAATAAATGTTACATAGTATCTAGATTTTCCAATAGAGTCAATATCCATAGGACCCATTACATCTAAGTGAATAATCTCTAATAATCTTTTAGCTCTATTTGTACCACTAGGAAATTTAGATCTAGATTGCTTTCCAAACACACAGTGCTCACAAAAGTCATTTTTGCCAATATTATAATTAGGAATACTATCAACCAAATTTTTATTAAGAATGGTCCTAAGACCTTTTTCACCTATATGGCCCAATCTATGGTGCGATAACATACATGTATTTTCAGCTTCAGTTACATTTGATAAAATATTTACATTGGAGGTATTCAGCTTAAACAAAGTCCCAATTCGAGATCCTTTAGCAACCACCATATTCCCTTTACCAATCTGCAACCACCTTTGTCAAATGTCACATGCATTCCAGAATCGTTAAACTTAGAGATAGAAATTAGATTCCTTGCAAGTCCTAGAATATGTAAAACATCATTAAGGGTATTAACACTACCATCACTGAAACACAATTTTACCTCTCCTTTTCCAACAACTTTTGTTGTGTTGTTGTCTCCAAATAAGACATCTCCTCCATCATATACAATATATTTAGAGAACCACTCCTTTCTAGGAGTCATATGATAGGAGCAACCTGAATCAAGAAGCCAAGAGTTATCAAGAACAATATTAGAAGAAATGACTAATGCATCATTACTGTCATCATATTTTTCTGTAGAAGCATCAGTACTCTTCTTCTTTCTTTTACAATCCTTTTTAATATGTCCAGGTTTTCCACAATTCTAGCACTTTACCTTACTCTTACCAGGGGTTTTTGACTGCCCTTTAGACTTACCCTTTCATTTCTTGTCTACTTTAGATTCCTTCTCTTAAGGCCTACCTCTTACAAACAAGGCATCTTGGGAGCCAGTTTTAGATTTCCTCCTCATCTCCTCTAATAGGAGAGTAGGAATAATCTTGTCCATATTTGGATCTGCACCATTACCTTTAATTGCAACTATTAGGTTTTTCCAAGAATCTGGTAAAGAGCAAAGCAATAAAATGCACTTATCCTCATCCTCAAGCTTTACATCTATAGATGCTAACTGATTGAGAATTAAATTGAAAGCATTTAAATGTTGTGCTACTGAATCACCATCTTTCATTTTCAATGAATATAATTGCCTTTTCAGATACAACTTATTTGTTAGACTCTTTGTTCAATAAATGTCTCCTATTCTTTTCCACAATTTATATGCACTGGTTTCCACTTAAACATTTAAAAGAACAACATCAACAAGACAATCTAATTTTTCCTCTTGCCTTTTTATCTAACTTAGCCCCATCTTCATCTGACAAAGTTGTAGGTGTCTTTGTCTCATTATTAACTGCTAACCATTGATCTCTTTCTTCAAGAAGATCTTCCATTTTTAATTTCCACATTTCATAGTTAGAACCATTGAACCTTTCAATATCTAACCTTGAATTCATTGCAACAAAAACTTAATTCCAAAATCAGCAAATTACTAAAATAATAAGAGCTCCCACTAAGCCAATAAATCCTTCAAACTTTAAGAGAAAGGCATCCCAATACTCTACCCAACCTCAGATCTGATACCAAATGTTGAAAAATGAGGTGTTTTCTTAGCTTAATACTCTATAAAACTTTAATATTGCTAATCTAAGTAAATCTTTTCTTTATTACATATATTATTTGTGGATGATTATCTTGATTAATCCATTTTATTGTTGTAGAATGTAGAGAGAATTTGATAGAAGAACTAGACAAGATATTAGAAAGATCACACAAGATATACCGTGGAGAAACCCTTTTGGGAAAAAACTCCACCAAGAATTATTCTATTATTCAATCTCTGAATTACAATAGCTCCAATTCTTGCTTCAGAATGCTTCTTCTATCTTTACCAATCTTCTTCACACCTACAATAACAATTATGAAAACTTTATTCAACTTGAATGAGATATAGAGACAATATGCAACCTTGTAATCTCCAAATGGTAATAATTACAATGCACAAGCTCAAGCCCTTGAAAAGGTACACCATATTCCTTCAAGTTGAGTTATTCAGTGAAGACTAAAGCTTAGAACATGTGCTTCATGCATTTTGGTGTCCCAAACTAAAGCTACAACTTCTCCTTCACTTCGGTGATAATTCCAAAGCTCTTCCTCAAAGTTGGTGCCCTTAAGTAACCCTTCTTAACTGAGCCTTCAAAAATATCTTATCATGCATGAGAGGTAAATCCAATAAAGCATCTTGGGCACCCAAGTTGGCTTCAAGTGCTTTATAGTTAATTGAAACATTTACTCAACACCATTCATGCAAGAATGGTCATCCCCTAGTAATTGGCGGTAGTCCCTGTTATCTATCATACAACTCAAGTTATTAGCCATGCATTCCAAGTTCACCAAATCTAACTACATGCAACTCAAAATAACCAACATGCATGTAACATGCACTTGCATGCAACTAAAGATAACTGAACCATAACTGAGCTGAACTAAACTGAACTAAACTAAACTAAACTACACTAAACTTATTCTGAACTAAACTAAACTAAACTAAACTAAACTGATATGAACTAAACTGAATTGACTTCAAACATGCAAACATCAAATCCTAACTCGTAGGATCTTTACATGCATTCAGAAGTGTTAATTGTTACTCTGTATAGTTAACTGAACACAAGGTGAGTGTCACCTTACCATGTGAGTGTCCCATGTGTTCCTATTATTTAGGAACTCACTATGGATGCCCTCACGTGCTTCTTACATTTAGAATTAATTAAAAATGTCAATAATCATGATTATTTCATCAAATATTAATCTCATCTTAATCTTAGTGTTGTTGAACACATTCCAAGAATCTAGTAGATACATGAAATAATTAATGTTTAGGATTTGCAATTAAATGGCAACCTATTTCCAACACAACTGATCCAATGTGGATTTATTTTCTTCTGATAAAGGTTCCCTAATATTCTCCAAAGAAAAATCTCACAACTTTTCCTCTTCATCAATTGCCTCATATCTTCTTGGATACAATACATCCCTCAATGGTGCAGGAGCACCAAGTTCAAGTTATGCATTAGGGGGTCTTTGTTTGAATTTTTGAAGGTATTGAGTCATTTAGATGTAATAATGCCATGTAAAGGCCATTCTAGTGGTTTTTATGTAATTTTAGTTCATTTGGGTCAATGTGGTGTCATGATGCAAAATAGTGCACAAGTTGTAAATGTTGTCATTTCAAAAAATGTGAAAGTGCAAAAAAAATGCAACTTTTGAATTCCAATGGTCAAGTTGGTTAGGAGTGGAAGTTGAAAGGTAGATTTGATTTGTTTTAGGTGTAATAAGTCTTTAAAATAAGGAACTCATTGTTTTTTGGTTGGAAAATTTTGGAAGCAAAATCAATAAAGAAGACTCTTGAATTTTTGTAGTTTCTCAAAATTTTCTGCTAAATTCTCTATTTCCAGCCATAGTATAGTTCCGTACATGATCAAATCACTCTAAAACCTTGTGACTCTATTAGAGGAAAAATTAAATTTCTATTTGCATATAATTTGAGTGCCTAATATTGAATTTGGTGAGAATTGGAATCAATTTTCTAAGACTGCCTATGGTTACTCTGATTTAAGGGTTTTGTGAAAAATGTCTAAATAAGCCATTCCACCCACTGTTTCTTTCTATAACTCAGTGGAATGGCTCTTTAAAGTGTATGATTAGTGGGTACAAGGATTTTTGGATTAGGGATGGTTATTTGTAATTTTGGGCATGAAGTGCTAGTTGAGTAAATAGGGGTTTTGTGGGTGAGAATTAGTGGTTGAAGAGGGGAAGTTGATGAAATCCTTGGGGGAATCATATTCTAATGATTTTTTAGGCATGTGCAGGCTATTTACAAGGTTTTTGAAGCATTGATAGATTGAAAACAGGTTGGGAAGGTTCATTTCCAATAAACTCTTGCTTAAATTATGGAAAAAGAGGGTTTCAAGTTATGGTGTCTTGGGAAGTGTGTCCCTAAGGGAAAGTTGTGAAATCGGGGGTTTTGATACCTGGTGAGAGTGATCAAGTTGATTTTTTGGGTTGGAAGAAAGTTTAGAGGGGTGTCCCTTTGTAGAAGTGGCCTAATTGGCCTTGTAGGACATGGTAAAGCCTTGTTTTGAGAAGGTTGGTCCCAAGTGACCTAGGGTGAATCCAAGATATGACTTTGTATGCCAAAATGGGTATTTGAATCACCTCTTTTTTTGTGGATGTGAGTTGATCCTGGAAATTTATGCTCCATTTTTATCATTTAGACACCTACTAGCGAACTGTGAAAGAATGGTGAAAACATATTGAGATAGGTTTTGGGAAATTGAAAAAGTGATTTGTTAAGTTTGGTTGGGGTTTGCTTGACTAAATACCTCCCTTCTCTATGTCACTCAACTCTACAAAAAAAATATTTTCAATATTCTTCATATTAACTTCAAAAGTAATGATGTATTTTACAATTGCTTCTCCAATGGTAGCATTATCTACCTCATTAGCAGTAGTATACAAAGTAGCTGCTTTCTCTAGAATTTCATGCTCAATAATCCCATTAAATAAAGCATAAATTTTCATAGGGATATGTGTCCTTACCAGGGAGGACACCTTAGTCTTCTTCTTCTTCTTCTTTGCTTTTAGTGACATTTTATCTTTACTAGATTCTTGCTTCTTCTCCCTTGTTTGTATCCTATTGCACTCTTTTTCTTTTTCAATCTCTACCTCACTATTAGTGTCCACTATATCAACCTTTTGTCTATTAGCACTAGAATCTTCCTTATATATACTAGATCTCTTTTGAATCAAGGGTTAAATATCTTCCTCTTCTTCTTCTTCATCTACATTCACACTAATAAAATGATCTCCTTTTGCTTTTTCTTTCAGCTTTCTTCTTGTAGTGCCTATTTTTTGCGGTGTTAAAGTGGCCTTTTCTTTCTCAAGCATATTTTGTTACTTTGTCAAAGGTGTCTTCTCCTTCACTAGAATGCATGCAAACTCCTTCCTCTTCTCACCAATCATAGGCTTAGTCTCAAAGGACATAGTGGAAATTAGAGGAGTGGTAGCTATTCTACTAGATGATCCTTTTAGAGCATCAGACATAGCTTTTCCTTCTCAACTTGCTCATTAGTAAGGCCTATTGCCTCCACAACTGTTACAGTCATATTCTCAATATTCTTACTTATTTGTTTTTGTCTTTGGTCCATATGCATCTCTGTGCACTTCTCCTCATATGTTCCATACCTCTCTTCAAAGATGTCTCTTGGTTTTCTTAGCATGGAATTTTTTGATATGATAATTTTTTTCTCTATGATTTCATATCCCATCTCTAAGATCCAGATAGTCCTAGGCTCAATATCCTGTATGATACAACTATCCTTAGAAAAAAGAAAAATAATATCATTTTTGTACTTTTCCACCATCTTCCAAGGAATCCTCTCTCTTCCCTGCATTTTCTTTTGGAAGAATTTGAAGAATACCAAAAGAGATTCATCATGTGCCTCGACATCACCTATCATTCTCAAGTAATATCTGATTTGTTGTGCAACTAGTTTATCATTCATTCAAACAATATGCTTTGTACCAGGTAGCTCCCTCAAGAAGTAGAACAAACAGATGATCAATGTGTTGAACTTGAAAGGATATTTTGAATCCTTTATCTTCTACAAGTTCTCAATGAGTTTTTCCTCAATAGCTCACAAAAATTGAATTTTTCACCATTCACCACCATCTCATATGCAATGTTTATTGTCGTGGTTGATATTGAGTTTTCTCTATTAGAAAAGTAGATTGTATAGCCAATCATCATTGTGGCATACTTGACTTCCATATTTTTGATGTTCTTCATTGTTAAAGCTCTCTTATCATATTTCACTCCTGTTAACTCCATTACTACTTCATTTTTCATGGAATTTAGCATTCAAAGTGGTTTAGTTGATCACAAACCCATAACAAACCTAATTACCTCCTTGGTAATCATTCAAGAATATCCAACCACACAAATTTATCATGAATTTGGCTTAGGTCATACCTCACCCATGCATCATCATGGAAAATGTTGGGAAAACCTTTCCATACATTGAGTTTCTTCTTTACCAAGCTCTAGAATTCAAGTTTAAGTGTGAAATCATTACTAGTGAGTTCCTTTATCCACACATCACCTAACTTGGAGTGATCATACTCTTACAACATCCTGTGAATGTAGATTCTTACATCCTTAGTGTGTAAAGCACCAAAAAGAATATGCGAGAATGCACCGAGCAGGTCGTCCTCCATAGACTTATCAGGGTGTCTATTAAACTTTGGTTGGGGTCATTCTGAGACCTCAATCACTTGTGGAGTATCCATTTCAACTATTTCAACAAACTTTTAGAAAACTAGGTAAATATAAAATTGTAAATACCTTTTAAATCATTTTTTTGGTTAGGGTTTTGCTTGTACCAAATCTCAATTGCTACTTCACTCTTTTTTTTCTCTTTTGTTCTTGAATTCATATTTGCAAATGAGTTTTTGTTAAGTGAAATAACTTATAAACTATTTTGTAATCTAACCTATTTCACATTGAATGCTTTAGTTGATAAATTTGATGAACCCTAGTTGTGTTGCATAGTCACCTCTAGATGCTTCACAAATTTTTCCATCTTAATATTTTCTACCAATGTTTTCTTCAACAGGTCAAGAATATCAACCCACACCTTATATCCATGTGCTGAAGCATCAACACCATTTTTTTGTTAGGGGATAAAATATTTTTTGTTAATGCTCTCCTTAAGCCAAATCTTTCTTCTTAGTTTCTAGAGGAAACATCTACACCGAATGCTGGTACAAACTCAAGCTTAGTCTCACTATCTTCCTTCTTTCTCCAAATATTTTCCATCTCTTTCTTCATCTCTATTGGGTTAGCCTTTTTTAACCAAATCATTCTTCTTTACTGAATTATTCTTCTTCACATTCTTACTTCTACAAAATTTAGCAATGTGTCCTGGTCCATTGCAATTGTAACAAGTGACAATATTTTGAACAAGCTTACTTCCACCCATTCTAGATCTACATGGATTAGCCTTAGTCCAAATCCTTTGCAAGCATAATAATAGTCATTGAAAGATTGAAACCCCATACCATTTTCATAGCCATTCATCATTTGATTTATGTATTCACTAGCCTTATGACTAAACCTTTTGCATATAAAGCACTGATCAAGAAAATATGGAACATTTGGATTCATTCTGCTTCTACATTCCATAGCCTTATGTCCAAATTTATTACAAAAATAACAGAAACAAATTAAAAGATGGGTACCTTTGTGCAATTGGTTGTTTGATAGGTGGTCCTTTGAAGTTTCTCCCTCTTTGTCTTTAGATCCTTTTTGGTTTGCAATCATTTCATCAAGATTTGTAGAGCTCATTTTGAATTTGTCTTCATGACTATTTGATTTTCCAAAATTTGATCTTAAGGTCACAACTTCTCCAAGATTTAAACATTCTTTATATTTGATTTTCACCATTGCATTCTAACATTCTTGAACCCTCTTTCCTTATTCAACTTGTACTTTCAGAATGGTAATTGTTTCATTAGATTTTGTTTAACTTCTCACTAACCTCCTAATGTCTTTCTCTGAATTTCTTTATTTTCTGTCTCAACTTTTTAATGCATTCATCTTCTTCTTTGATATTTTCCTTCAGATATTTTTTCTCACTTTTGGTCATTTTCAAATCTCCAAGGGCTATTCTAAGTTCTCCATTCATGTCAACCATGACTCTTGTTTTGTGAATCCTGCAGTAGGAATTTCTGATGGAGGAGTAGGATATATTTTTAGATCCATGTGTTCAACCTTCAAGATCTTCCCCAAGTGGTTAAACTTCATCCAAGGAACCAAGCTCTGATACCAATTGTTGAACACCTAGAATACTGAGAGGGGGGGTGAATTAGTATTCTCTGAAACCAATTAAACATTTAAGCATTCATTTCACTTAGTATATTTAATTTGCAGTAAGAAAGGAAAGCATTAAATCAACCATCAATGCCACATAACACATGAACACCATATTTTTATGTGGGAAACCCAAAAAGGGAAAAACCACGGTGAGGAATATCTCACAATATATTATAACTAGTTATAAGATATTACATAATTGCTCACTATAGGTGTACTCACTTTCCTACTAGACTCACTTCCTAGAGAAAGAAGAAAATATAGAAGAGAGTGGTGGCACACAAGTGATATTTGAACTATTACAATTGCATCTACAATATGCATGAATTATAGTTCCATTGAAGCTCAATATACCAAATTTATACACTTTATGCTGATCTGCACTAAAACTCTACTCTTCTCTACATTCATCTCACACTTGAACAATTAACATCAACAATATCTATCTTCACAACTACATGCTCAAAACACGCAAAATGAACTCAATTATATATACATCTCAACCTCAGAAATCAATTAGGTCGGCTTAATTAGATGTATGATACAAAATATTCCTTGTCGACTCAATCATACAAATTGAATATAAACTTTTGCTACTTAATTCAAAACTTGTAATGCATAAGATAGGTCAAGGTGGACCTATAATAACATCCTTATAATGGATCAATACTTACTCAAACTCCACAATACTCAAAACTTATTAGTTCAACACTAGTAATGATCTAACATTAAAGTTCAACTATTCAATCACAAATAGACATGCATACCTCAAAAATTTATGCTACTTGGATCGTAGACTCTACTGACACCTATCAACACTTCCAAAAAATTTCAATGCTAGATATCAATCCGCGATGAAGTGTAGATTCACCAAAGCATATACAGTATACAAGAAACATTATCACTGGCAGACCAAAACTTCTGTCATCTATAACTTCTACTCCAAAAACAAAAACAATGTGAAACTTTGTATTTAAACTATTCTATCATTCAAATAAATTATATTAAAACCATAGAGCAATATTCTTCATAGCAGACCAATGCGGACCAAATTAATGGATGTCATGTACACTAAATTACCTACTCTAATACTTAGGCAATTTACCACATCAACTATCTGCACCAAATAAAATCTTCTTGCAACCAAGCACTAGATTAACATTTTCAAGCATGCTCAATCTATACAAAATGATCTACACAATGATCTTCATATCACAAAACAATGTTTACATCAATGGAAATATTGTATTTGCAAAATGTACAAATTGTGCTCATACCTCATGCTCATGTTTTCAAAAGAAATATCAATGAAAAACTTCTTACTCTTCCTACACAATTAGAGATAGTTAGTGAGAGTACCTAATATAGTTGCTCATTTGAATCTATATCAGTAGTTTCTAGTGAATGAGAAGCTCTGTTCAATTTTAGTAGAGTTTATAACTCAGTATTAATTTTAGTGGGAGATTTATGCAATGCCATAATATGCTCTATCTTCTTTGTTTTAATATTTTGGTTCTAATTTGTTGTTGTTACATTGTGTGTAGTGAGCCATGAGAAATATTTTATTATAAGATGTACATGGTATTTTATAATGGTTTTTTATGTCATGAAGAGCTCTTGGATTCTTTTCTTAGATTGTAGTGAGAATTTAATATCTTTGGTTCTATTGAAAAAGGATGTGTGGTATTTGTATCTTCTAAGTTTGGAGATTATGGTTGCACTTTACCTTTTTGGAGCTCATGGTTTTGAGTTATTTTACTGTGTTGGGGCCATGGATGATCTTCAGGTAGGAGAAGTTTATCATGATGCCTGGAGAGCTTGGTTACATGGTTTAGTGGTAGATTTGATAGTGATTTTGATTCATCATTTGATGATGGATGGTTATATTCATGTGATATCCTAGGAGGGGATATTAGATCATGATGTCATGATATGTCCCTAATTCTATAGTTGAAACTTTGGAAATGGTCTTGTTTCTTATATTTAGTTTTTAGTATTAATCATTTTCTTAGAGCTTCATTATTTTACAAGCTTGCATTTGAAGTTGGCATGGATTGATTGTGGATGCCTATGAATACTAGAGAAACCTAGGGTGAGGCTATGAGATCTCTTATTTTACAGGATCATATGTTGTGATGGTTACTCTTTGATGAGGATTGCAATAGAAAGAACGAGGAGCCTACACTTGGTTATGGATGTGAATCCTTTATGTACTTGAAGAAAAAATCTTATTTCTTGGTGTTGTGTGCATAGAAAAATATTTTATCCCACTCTTGGTCTACTTGAAAAGTGAATAAACTAAGAGGTATTTCCCAACTAAATATTAGATGCATTGTTTACTTTGTATCTTGTCTTCTTAAACGAGTTATTCTTGAATATAAAAGTTCTAAAGAATTGTTAAGAAGAAGATACATGGTAATATGGATTTTCATTGTTCTCCTTGTTTTAGTATTGAGCTATGGATCTAATTGTGAGGAATTATTTGGAGAGGTATACTAAATGGTATGTGGCTTTGGGTATATTCCCTTTATTATGGGAATGATTGGTTTGTTTGATCTACCTTGGACATAAGAGGTTTACACCTATTTTTTTCATGATTTTATTTGATTTGAATGTTAGATGTTGATATCCTTTCAATTTGGGAATTATGAAGGAGACATTACTTTACATAGCTTGGTAAATTTTAGTGTGGAACAAGGATATGGTTTGATTTGTGGGTTCTCTCTTTGGTCATGGTATTCTTCTTGGATGTTTTGTTTTCACATTACATTGGTGTTGAGGTTTGTGTGGAGCTATGGAAATCACTATATTTGAGTTCATGTGTTAATTTTACTTCATTATTTTTTGGTGACAACTTGGAGGTTCCTTGATTTTTTTCTTCTATTGAGTGTGAAGAAATTGGGAGAGCTATGGAGACTAGTGGTGAGAGATTTATTGCAAAATATTTGTTTGCATGATCTGTATATTTTTGGATATTTTCCTAACACTATGTGATAGACCTGAATTAGCCACATACTCCATGTGAAGTACTATAGATATACTTTGTTTTCCTTGATCTATTTTCAGATTTGATATTACTTGTATAGTGGGAGTTTTTGTCTATATGTCTAGTTATCATCTTTGTTATCTTGGTTTGTTGATTATTGATGTGATGATGGGTTTTCATGTTTCATTAGATTTTGGATCTATAAGCTATGTAGTTTGTGGATTATCTATCCATTTTGTTGTAGTGGGATGACCCGAATATAGATTTTCTATATCCACGAGATTATTTTATTGTTAATGTAGACTTGGTTACTTGGCCATGTATATAGAGACTTGATTCTATTTTTAAGTCCAGGTATGTTGATGGCATGAATTTCTATGTATGATTTGTATACCCTAGTTTGAGGTGTTGTTAGCTTGGATGAGTTGTAACTTTTTTGGTTTCTATTTCATCTAGTAAAACTAAGGCAACTACATAGATCCTTTGTTATCACTTGAATTTGATGCTTGTGTTCATGTAAATATTGGTGTAGGTTTTAGTAATAGATGATATGTTTCACCTTGAAATGCTCCTTTTTCTTTTATAGGTGGAATGCTGGAGGATGTAAGGAGTTTTTTGCTTGATGGTTTTTATCATGGATGATTTTTCAGGTATATTGTTGGAGCATGAGAGCATGATGACTATTTAGGTAGTACATGATTGGCTAAGGGATGATTTTCACTTTTTTCTGATTCGTATGGGTGTATTTAAAATGTTGATATCAAGTGGGAGAATCTTAGGATTAAGATGATATCTACCTTGTAAATCCCATGCTATATTGCAAGGTTCCAACATCCTTGGAAAGTTTATCTAGGAACTTAGGGTGTATTGGGAAAATATTTTTTAATATTTATTCTAACTATTGTTTGCATTATATTCATAAGGAGTGATGGGTTCCACTAGTAGCAGTAAAACTAACTTGCGAACATAAATATTTAATATTATTTTCCCCACATGTGGATGCCTAGAAAAGGATAATAAAAGACAAGAAAATGACAAATGAGTAACTATTGGTATTCTTCAAATGGTTTCTTTAAAATAGGCAACAAGTGTCTCTTGGTATTCCATCATTTATTTCATTTAACGTAGTGTTTCTTTTCCAAGTTTGGGTGCCCAAGTTGGATGGAAAGTATTGGATCCAAAACTAATTTCCTTTAACACTTTGAGGTGACATTACAAGGGTTGTGTATGTTTGGAATGAAGGGTCATCTTTGGGCACCATTTTTGGTACATTATACCTCTTCACAAGTCTATAAAATCAGCTTCTTGAAAGTAGAAATTGTGAGGAACAATTGAATATAGAGTTACTCTACCAAAACAAGGAAATGTTGAGGCATAAAGAGGTTGTTCACAAGTACACAAGTGCTTCCATGTTGAAGGAAAATAGAAGAATGGAAATGGATATATTGTGATCTCGTTTATTTGAAGATAATGCATAATTAGCCTCTCTTCTTGGTGGAGTTTTCTCCCACAATAATTTTTTCCCACAAGGGTTTCTCCACATAAATATTGTGTTAGTGATTCTCTTATATTTTTGAGTTGTGCCTCATTGCTCCTATTTTATGATAATTTTATTCTTTATTTATTATTGTTATAAGTTCACATAAGGTAGTGTTATTAAGCATGCTATGTTTTTTAATTTTTAACATCTTAAATAAGATGGATAAAATCATGGTAATTCCATATTAAGGAAACTTCATTTCAAATTTGTATTTAAGTTTCAAATTATAATGTTCTAGTAGTACAAGCCTTGTATCTCATCCATTTAAGTCATGTTTGGATAGATATTGAATTTCCCAACAATTGGTATTATAGCCTATATATTTCTCATTAATAAGGACCTAATCATAAATGTTCAAACTTAGAATGGATAACCTTCTTTTATTTTGAATATCCCAAAATAGGACAAGATAAAAAATCCTAAAATATTTGATCTTGGATCCCTTTTCAAACCATATTTTTAAAACATCCTAATGCTTTGACACATGTTCTAAGGTTGTTGTTCTCTTTTCTTCTAAATTCAACAAGTTCATCATTTGTACTTGGAATTTGTCATCTTCCTTGATTTATTTTTCTATAAATTTTAGGGTTGGACTCCTAATATTCATGGGGAATATATATTCCAAATCATATACAAGCTAATAAGTAGAAGTTCCTAAATAATTTTTTGTTCTAGTTCTATCAACCCACAAAGAAAATTTTAATTGTGAATGTTATATTTAGGATTCTTTTCTATTTAGTTCTTGATAACATCAATTAAATTATTATTGGTGAATTATGCCACACCATTTACCTATGAATAGTAATTGGAAGAGAATTTAAGATTTTCCTTTCACTCAAAATTCCATTGTATTAATTGAGCTGAAAAAAGGAAGGACTATTATCGCATACTAGTGCAAAAGGCATCCCAATACTTGTAATTATGTGATCTTCTAGAAATTTGATCACTATATCTATTGTAGATTTCTTTCATGCAATTATTTTAGTCCTTGTAAATTAATTGTTTTATGTCCAAATGAATTTATTTCCTATAGAGGAATGAGATAATCATGCCTATAAATATAACTCCCATTGAGCAAAGGGGTATACCTCATATATAGGTTGTAGGGCCATTGTTGTATTTTTTCTTTATTTGCACTAGTTTGACACATGTGGCATATTTTCATGTGCTAATGAGAATATTTAAATAATATAGGGAATAACAACCAACCCTTAGCACCTGGTATATTATATATTTATCCAAACTATGTCTTGTCTTGAACTTATCATGAAACTCCTACATGACTTGACACTAGTAGAATTTGGAAAATAAATGACTATGTGACTAAAAAATTTAGTCACAACAACTAAAAATGACTAAATTCTACTCATTTTTTGCAACACAACTATAAACATGACTAAATAAATGACTAATTTGATCATCAAATAAAATCACAGCTATAAATGACTAAATAAATGACTAGTCTTTGCATCAAACCTTTTTTTTTTTAGAGAAAATCTTCCTAGCCATCAATTTAGGCTTTAGATGACACCTATGCATACAAATTTATAATTATATTTTATAAATGCCTAAAAATCAAACGATATAAGACCACCATTTTCCTACAGTTTTTAACTACTACTTAGTTAGAAGAAATAGTCTGGGAAAACAAATAGAGGTTGAAGGGTTCTGAATATGGAGATATTGAGTAGTAATCAAAGGGCTTTCCCAGTGGAGGAATCTCTTGCCAGTAGTGCTTCAAAGTACGGGTCTAGAATGTGGAAAAATCTATTCTTCTATCAAACAACTCCCCACCTGGAAGTATGTCTTGAGGATTTTGAGGTTTTTGTTGTGGATCATCTCAGAGGTAAGCAAGCCATTCTTAATTTTTTTAGGGTATTTGAAAAATTTGATGTTGGGTGTTTTCGTGAAGTACTATTTGAATATTTGAATTTTATGATGCTAGCTGTTTTGTTACTAGATATCTGGGTATGTTTAAAAATTGATGCTCAATATTTTTTTATTAGTTGTTTGGGTATTTTGATGTTGGGTTTTCACTTGAAATGGGTATTTAAAAAAATTGTACTGGATATTTTTTTCTATTGAGATAATTTTTTTCTTCTGAGAAACAAATGAGGTCTCAACCTTTTCTAGTATTACTCACAATTTTCTAAATTTTGATTTTGTTATCATTTTTCCTGAGCATTAAAAAAAATTGTTCGGTGAACCCTTTGTTATTGACTATCTTAGTATTTAAAAAAAGGACATTGGTCATTTTCTTTATATGGGTATTTAAAAAAACTAGTATTGGCTATTTTTTTTTGTTGAGTTATGGTTTACATTTCTACAGAGGCCTAAGGATTGTACCCTAGTCATGCTCTTACCAATGCTTTTGTTGGTATTAAAAAAAACCTTAAATCTTGGGTTAGAAAATTAGTTGTCTTGAAAATGTGTGGTATGATCTTGGATTATATCCTAGAGTGTGTGGGAACCTTTTGTTTAATCATTAAGTTATGTAAACCTAATTGGGGAAATGTATCCTATATAGCATGGGTCTTGCTTTAATACTTCCCATAATGGTTATTAGAAGATCACATTATTATAGTTTGTGGTAACCCAAGGTTGCATTCAAGTATGTAACAAACTTAGTATGTAGTTTAAGCTATACACTTTTTAGTAGCATTCATAAGGTTTAGAAAATCTTGATTATTCTCTACACTAGCCCATTAAAGATGGGTTATGCTTGAATGCACTACATAATTGATATAACACAACCACCCTGCATATCAGCCAAGGTTATAGTCTCTTTATTGCAGCAAGAGCTAATTGCTCTTGGATCATGCTATCATTATATTGTAACCTATTAAACTTGAGTCAACCTGAATGCATTCAATGATGATTGACACCTAATTGTGATGACACTGATTAATTTGTACATGAATTGTGCTCATATAAGTGCCTCCATTTTTATCACAACATATCCACATTAAACTTGGGTCACACATGAATGCATCCTATATTTTTTATAGCACAATTGTGTCACATGAACAATAGAGTTATCGATCACATAATTATAGTCACAAGAATTTTTTCCTTAGTTGTGCTCTTATGGTCATTCCATTATAGTTACAACACAACCCTTTGGAATTATATTGCTCAAATCCTTATATTGCTTATTTTCTCTTTGGATGGATGGAAATTCAATGACAAGGATTTGTATGTAGGTCATTCTCATATAAGTTCCTTCATCACCATTACACAATAGTACATTGGAATTTCCTTTCTTGAACCTTTAATTTGTTTTTTATTGTTAGGGATTCTTAGTGATTATTCCATTTCCACGTGGCATATTGATAAAAGAAACCAAGCAAAAAATCATTTTTCTTTTAGTTAACTCTTGCTAACATAATTTTGGAATAAATGTTTGACTGCATTACTTCGAGTGTGAAGAACTTTGTTTTCTACTTATAATACATTTATTTAGAGATATAGTAGAAAGCTTCTTATGTTGAAACCCATCCTATAAACTTGCTTTAAGCTACATTTAGGAGGCTTCATGGATTTTTTTGTGATTTATACAACTTTTTTTTATAGTAAATGACATTGATTTTTTTTTTAAATTGAAATGATTTATGGGTATGTTCAGGATCATCATGGAAAAAAAAGGCCCTTAAGTGGCAAAATTTTTAGAAAAATCGAGTTAGGAAACTTAACGTAAAATTTGAATAAGTTATCTATATTATTTCAAAATATGTAAGAATAGAATTTGTAGAAAATTGAATGTAGTTTCTGAAGTACTAGGTTTATTTAAAAAAAAAAATCAGTTTGGTGAAAATTTAAAATTTCAATGCAATGGTACTTAAATTTCAGGGAAAAAATAAGAAGTAGGTATATGTCTGATGGCCCTAACCACAATAAAATGATAATATTTTTTTATAAGATTTAAGATATAAGTAGAGGACTCATGCCCCAATGTGATGCATATTTTTTTGTTATTTTTTTTCAAGTAAATAATTAATTATGAATTTTTTATTACAAATTTTTAAAAAATATAAAAAACCGTATGTCTGACCACCTTAACTTGGTCAAAACTTCATGAAATTCAATTTTTATTTTTTTAATCCTATAGTATGTGAAGCATAGAATGTGAAGCATGTTTTGGATTCAAAAAATGTGATATTGTTTGAAAGATATAGATATTTTTTAATCAGCCTATCAATCAGGACTTTAGTCATAATTTAAATAGAAAAATAATAATAATTACTTATTAAATTCAAAGTAAAGCATAATTTATATTGGTGGAAATTTGAGAATCTCCTTTAAAAACGCTTTTCGTTTCATCAATTTTTGGTAAAAAAATAGTCATCAGCCACATACCCATCATATTGCCACTTTTTGGCCCATCATGATCCTGCACATACCCTTATTATTTATGGTTTTATGATGATTAAATGTTTTATTTATAAGGGGTTAATATGCAGAATTTTATGTTTAGGAAGAATAGATTGTGATGCAACATTTGGGTATGGATGGTTTAGGAAAACTTGGATTGCTATCAGTGACATAACCAGGTTGGAGAGTACCTTGAGCCAATTTGAAACACTTCTAGGTATTTTTTCTCAAAAGTAGAACCTCATTATAGGAATACAAACATTAGTGGATTAAAACATTAGTTTCCACTTGATTACATCTTAGGATTTAGTCGATTACTCCAGATTCCCAGTTGACCACTCTGAATATCCAATAGAGAAAGTTCCTATTTTCTAAAGATAAAATCATAAATCTGTTGGTCTAATTTCAAATCCAATTTGAGGTCGTGAATGTCAAACAAAGAAATTTCCTACATTCTAAAGATAAAATCATAAATTTTTTGGTCCAATTTGAGATCTAATTTGAGGTTGTGAAGCTCCGACAAAGAAAGTTCCTACATTCTAAAGATAAAATAATAAATATTCTTGGTCCAATTGCAAGGATTTGTCTTTTTAATTATAATTTATGACATTTGGATTGATACAAATTGTTGTTTTAGAATTATGGTATTTCTTTTCTTCTAATTTTTTCAACCCTCTTATTAGGGAAGAGCTCCAAAGATGATTCCTTTAGATGGATACTACACTTTTCCGCTATAGGTTCCATCTAGAAACACCAAAAGCTCAGATACAATCATAATCATAGAAAAAGTAGGAGTCACACAATGATGAGATACTCATTTTTGGAGCCTTGGTTAATAACTTTAAATATTTGGCTATGTGCACAGAGAATGTTCATGGAGTGCAAACTTCCTTACAACACAATTACCAAAGAAAAGTTTGAGGTGAATTACACCCACTATTTTATGCTGATATGGATATGTTCTAACCTATAGTTAATTGTTGTAGCATAAAAAATAGGATAAATAGTTTCTAATTCAAAATTGCTATACCTTATTCTAGGAGAAAATCACATGGGGATTCTATACATAATACACCATTATTTCAAATTCAAAATTGTTGATAATTTCACAATTGTTTGCTTCATTTATTTGATCGAAGAAAACTTACTATATAGAAGATGCTCTCAAAATCACAGTAAAATCCTTTATTCTGGGAAGACTATTCAGAATCTTCCCATCATAATAATGAACAAAAGCATCAGTCATTAACTTGAACTTTGCAAGAGTTTCATCAAATCCTACTTTTCCACTTTCTTTTCCATTCTAAATTTTATTCCCAATTGCATCCATGTAGAACTTCATCAGCCTGTAGATCCTACTGTTAGCCATAACTTTACCAGGTGTCAAGGATAGCTTCAAGTTTTTACTCAAGCAACAATTGACAAAATTTGGCCTTACTAGATACAATGTGTTGAAAATATCTTTGAAGTTATTCCAGAAAAGAGTTACTGAGAGTATAATGCACAATTTTGAATTAACATTTTTGCATGAATTCCATATCTTTGATCGACTATTTTGATAGAAAACATACATAGACACAAACTGTTGTGGTAGCCAACAAGGAGAAAAGAAATGAATTATACATGGCTCCATGATAGCCCATCATCATTGATACTCTCTTGGAGGAAAATCTTGCACACTCACCACTTTTTTGAGGAAGCTTAAGTACTATTTGTTGAGACAAGTTTGTGTCTAAACCAACTTCCTAAATCACACTTGCATTCAAGGAAGGTGCTTTCAATATTGTTATTGCTAACTGGGAACTCATGTTATCTGCTAGTTTTCTTCCAACTGATGCAGACAAGGTGGAGGTAACTAACAACAACATGAGATGCTGAATTTCAACCAGGAATACCCCTCTCACAATGGAGTTCCAATCTATTAGACACCAACTCACCCTCAAGGTTTACAACCCTTCAATCTTGGAAATAAACACAAAACCTACACAAGACTCATATAGGGGTTCTTAAACCTCACACAATGTAAAATGACTAGATTTCAAACAACTTTCAAATACAAACCATTTAAATTCATCATTTTCACCATTTGCACTTAGCTTGTTCTTATAGCAGTCAAGACCTAGTTTTAGGGATTTTTCTCAAAAGCTTCCTAAAACACCTATCAAAAAAATTGTCGATTAAGATACCCTTTTCCTTGTTACATAACATATATCAAAACTAGGGGTGAGTCCTTTGGATCAATATTTATTTTAAATAGACTCACCTTGAGAAAGGCTACTCAATTAGCCCTATTTTACAAAGGACCTCACCTTTAAACTTGTCACCAACTCTTCAAACATAAAAATAGTCTTATAATTACCTCCAAAACTCAATATTTTCCAACTTTCAAGGTACCATACGCATACTAAGGCATTTTTCTTCAAAACCATCTCTTTTCATCATTCCAACTAGGGCTTTTTGAAATTCCTATGTCTAGACCACTCTCAAGCCTGAAACCTCTTTAATCCACCTTCATTTAACCTGCATATTCTCAAAACAATGTTACATTAGGCTGCCCTCATTTTTGACACACACTTCCTTTGTAAATCAACTCATTTTCCTTGCCGATAAGGGCGTGGTTCGGTGGTCAAGTCGCTTGGTTGTAGTGACGGCCACCAGGGTTCAAACCCTCGCTGGGCCAAAGTGCTCGCAGGCCTTGTGCCTTCGCTGGGCCTTTGTGCTCGCAGGTTTGGTTGTTTCTTGTGGTTTTTTGTATTCGGTTCATAGCTCCGGTCAAAAAAGCGTTTACCCCTAATAATATGGGTGCATTGCACCTTTTAAAGAAAAAAAAAAAAATCAACTCATTTTCCTTTGTTTTCACCCTCCTTCACCTAAGGTTTCCAATTGTCAAACTCTTCTCAACTACTCAAACCTTTAGTTCATCCTCAAATACACTTTTTCTCACTATTCTCAAGGGTTTCTACCCACTTCTAAACCACTGTCCTCTTTTTACTTACTTTAGCCTTGTTTCTAAGGCACCAAAACTAAGTTTTGACATGGGGCAACATGGAGAATCTCTTAAAAACCTTCATCGGACCTTATTATTGTATCCTACACCTAACTATGCATCTACTATGCCCCACCAAGGAATAGTTATCATAGAAAGGTGGAAAGGCCTTTTACAACTTTTTAGGCCTCAAACCCCTACTCCCCTATTTGCAGAACGCTTCAAGAAAGATTGCACACAAAAGCTTCAAACTTGCTTATAAACCTTCAAATAAATTCAAAGGTAAATTTAGAACATAGTGCTATGGATCCCTACACAAATTTGATGCAAGAACCAACTGTACGGATCGTACAATGGCTAGAAATGGAGAAAAAACACAGAAAAATAATTGAAAATAGTATTCTTTATTGATTTATCTCCTTTACAATGCTACAATCAACCTTGCTCAAGCCATAAAGAGGCCATTTAAACATTTTTCAATCTAAAACCAACTTCCCAACACTAAAACTAACCACCAACTACCATGCCCCTTTACATAACTTTATTTTGCATTATTTTGACAATTTGTTAACAATAAGTACATCATTGTGAAATTTTTCATCTTTGAACCAACCTAACTCTAAGACCCTCATAATTACATCAAAAGTGGTCTTATTGGACCTTATTTAACACAAAATGATTCATCCTACCACTAACTCCTAGAACAACCTTCATATAGTGCATTTTGCAATTACATGTTTTAGGTGCTCTTGCACCACCAACTAACTTATTATATGAGTGATTATTTCTAATTAAGGCATAATAATATTTGGAAGTGAGTTTTTATTAGGATTTTAGTTGCAAGTTCCACTTCAGATCACCAAATCCTTCATGAAACCTTTTGTACAACCACTGCAACACCGCATGACTATTGTTGGGCCTTCATGGTGATGTGGGGATCTTTCCTCGCATCACCACGAAGACCCAACACTAGTCACGTAGTGTTGTGGTGGTTGTGTAGAAGGTTTTGTGAAGGATTTGGTGATCTAAAGTGGAACTTGCAACTACAATATCTGATAAAAAACCACTTCCAAATATTCTTTTGATGGATGCTCATATCCTCATCCAAAGCTCCAATTCACACACAGGTAGGAAGGATGCTTTCAAAGGTTGAGGAGTTGGGCTTTACAACCACTAGTTGCATTTTGTAAAAAAAATCTAAGGAATTTTCAGAAAAACCCATTTTGAACATATCCTTCAATCACGACATTCCATGATATCACATTTCTTTGACGTATTTTTTCAAACAATTTGCTTGCCTTGTCTATGCTTCCACATTTTCATGTATGTCTAGCAAGGCACTTGTAACTACAACATATGACAAAAAAATCCTTTTTGTTATGCTTTGATGGATGTCCCTTCATTATTACTAGATATATGATGTAGTGCACATTATTATAGTGCAAGCCTATTTTTCAAATTGTTTCATTTAACATCACCAATATTCTCCACAAGAGCATTGTCCCTATTTAAAATGATGGAAATGGTTGACATCTCTCAGAAAAATTTCTTTTGCAACAATCTTGGAGATGAATTTAGATGTAGTGTGAAAATCAGAACATATTCAAAGGTTCTTAACAACTCTAATAATTGTACCAAGGGCCATGTTTAACGAACCAAATGCAATTGCTAACTTTTCCCTGTGGTGCTAGATAAATGATTCATTTTTCTACTATTCCACAACATTAAGTGAAAGTCTTGAATTTGGAAATGCCCTGCTGCCTTCATTTTCCAAGCCAATTTATCTAATTTTACATAGCTCTCCCATGTTTGTGGATGTGATCTATCTCCTACAGTTTTTTAATTGGTTTATCTTTTTGTTTTTTTTGGACTTACTTTTGTAAACTTGCAATATAAAATGCACTTTTATTCTTTTTGAATTGAGACTAATAGTAGTTTTTTGGGTTGTATTGAGGCACAACTTCATTCATGGAAGAAAAGGAAACACCCTATTGCTCATATCAGATGGAAAGTTGCATATAAAGTAGGAAATATTCTAGATGGGTTATTGTTGACTACATTGAAGGAAAGAGCTTCATATATGGGACACGATCAAAATTCTCCTTCTTGGATTCTACATGTTACAAATTTCTCCAAGAATATTACCCATGTTGTAGAAGTTTTAAGAGATGAAAGGGGCATGTGCTCGCATTGAAGGGCTCCAAGCATGTGTTTCCATCATTGTAGAAGTAACTCATATTTTCAGTCTTGTGACTGAAAATAAAAATTGTAATACTCTATTTCTAAGCTATAACTAGAACACCTTTCTTTTATTAATAAAGTTCAGCAATTTTTCCTTCTCAATGACCATATTATTATATGTAATTGATGATTGATGTGTATTTCTATGTTTTATGTTTAAATCCTCAAATATCAGTCAATTAAAATGACTAAATATACTACTAGTTGGCATCAATTAATAATTAAATTGACTAAATATACTACCAATTGACATAAACCAGTGAACGGTGAATAAATATGACTAAATATATGACCTATGAAATAAAAATGACTAAATATACTACCAAATTGATCAAAATGATGATTAAAATTAATTAATAAATACACTACCAATGGATAGAAATCAGTGAATAAAAATGACTAAATAACTGACTAGATTACAACAATCAATGACTAAATCAATGACTAAATGTATAAGTGAATAAAAAATGACTAAATAAGTGACTAGATTACAACAATCAATGACTAAATCAACTACTAAATATACTAGAAAATTGATCAATCAAAACAACTAATAAATGACTAAAAATGGTTTAGTCATTAATCTAGTCACATTATAAATGACTTGTAATAAACCACTAATGGTCACATGATCATTTTTAGTCATTTATATGTAGTATTTAGTAGTTTTTAATTATAGATTGTTGTTTCTATAATAGTGTGAGTAGATTCAATTTTGTTAAGAAATCTTAGGTAGAAATATTTGTAATTCCTTTGATACAACACTCTATATTTGACCATGTGTTGGATTATTTTCATTCTTAGTTTTCTTCTTTGAGTATTATTTAGGATCTCAACATATTTTTTCTAGATTAATTAATACATTGTCTTTGTATGAGGCATCATTGGTAACTGCCTTTAGAGAATATTACTAAGAAATTAGTTATTTGTCAAATCTAGCCCCAAGGTCTTTAAAAGACCTTGAAGTCTTATTAACTTCATAAGATACATCTCCAAGTCAAATTATTAAATTATTTCCATCCATATTCCTATTATTTCTCTCAATTCATTGTACATCAACATTGACTTAACCATAGAGTCAAGGACTATAAGATTTACTTTGTTTCTCAAGATGCAATTTCTAAACTTCTTCACTTATTTTACTAAATTGAATGCATGCTTATCCAAATTTGGATATCTCATTTCTACATTCTTGAAAGGGTATCTCATTAAGGAAATTAGTTTCTCACCTACATCTTCTACTTATTGTGTCAAGACACAAGAACAAGAGTGTTCTTAAGTGAATGCATAAATATTGAAGGACTTTATATAGTTGAGGCTAGAAAACACAAGTGCACTAGATATGGCTTCTTTAATATGTTTTAAATATTTATTTTCTTCAAAATTATATTCATTTTGGAGTCCTTATTCAACATGTCATTAATGGATGCACAATATTGGAAAAAAAACTAATAAACTTCCTAAAAAAGTTAATCTTTCTAAATAATGATTTAAGTTATTTCTTATTGTTAGGTAAGGATAGCTTCAATATAGATTACACTCTCTTAGGTCCACAAAAATACCTCTTTTAGATATGACATGACCAAAAATATTCCCTTCAGTGACCCCAAAGATACACTTCTTGGGATTAAATGAGATGCATGAATCTATTCATTTTTGGGTAATCTTACATAAATATGCAACATAATCAACTTTTTTTTTTGATAACCTAGTAGTATGATTCACATAAATTATAATGCAGCACTTACCTATCAAGACTTGAAAAGTAATGTCCATATATATTTGAAAGGTATCCCCTGCATTGATAAGGAAAAAAGGTATCATTTTGTAAGAAAAAATACCCCATTTGGTATTAAAGGTAGTCTTCATCCTATCTTCTTCTTTTACCATTACTTGATTGTACCCCAAATATCCATCCAAGAAGGACACCATTTAATACCTATTCAAAATTTGCAACACCTCATCTAATGAAGGAAAATGATAGTTGTCCTTTTTGAAAGTTCCATTGAGATTATTGAAGATAATAAATAATCTAATTTATCCATTCTTCTTTCTAATTGCTACTAGGTTGGAAACCTAGGTTAAATTTCTCACAAGGTAGATGTTCCTTGTTGACAATATTTTTTTAACTTCCTTTTGAATTAGGGGTTCAAGAAAAGAATTAACTAGTTGTTGCTTCTATTGAAAAGGTTTTTTCCTAGGCATCATAGGAATTGTATGAGTGATCATTGAGGTATCATATATTTTTAATTCCTCATACCCTAAAGATATCAATTCTTTATAGTCCTTTAGATAATTCATTATCCCATCCCTCTCTTCATATGTATAAAAATTTTCAATGGACGCTGCTCTCTTGCCATTTTTATCCCCCAAGTTATTTTAGTCACATTTACCTCCTAAAGTAGGATTAATTTTCCTATATTTCGTTGCATCATCCTAATCAAAGATTATTTCTAATGAAACCATCCATATTAGAATAATATTTTTCTTCAAATTGATAATACCATCATCATTCATTTCAAAGGGGTACCTATCATCCCCATCAACAATCTAGTTTTCAAATATTCTAATATTTGTAATGAATTATAAAATATATGCATCATCATAAAATAATTAAAATTGGGTGATATTTTTAGGGATAGAATGTTTTGGTGCCAATTTTATTGAGAGCTATTGCAAGTATGAAGGTGTTACCATTGATGTCAACAAGCATGTGTTTTCATTGATGATAGTAGTGTAGTGGTTGAGAAGAGAATGTTGCTTTGATCAGTTGCATTATGTTGTCATCATTTGATTTTCTAATGTCAACCTTTGGTGTTTCTTTGATAAGATTCTATTTATGGTTTATATGTTGAGGATATTGAGAAAAATGCTAAAATAAGGAAACATGGTGTTACAAAGGTGTTCTGGTTTGTAGAGGTGTTATGGTTTTCCTTCGCATTTCTTCTAACCTATTGAAGATCTACTTTTTTGGTTTGGATATGTTGGTTAGAGATGTTCATAGTTTCTATATCCAAATTTATTTTTTCTAGATTGATGCTCAGAGGAAGTTATGTTCACCAATGTGTGAACTAGTTTTGTAGTGTTGAGTACATAGGTTTCTAGGAGAAATGTATTTGATTTGAATTTCTCCATAATTTTTTTTCAAGACTTACAAATTTGAAGGATCATTGATGATGTTTTTATCTTTCCTATCTCAAGAGGATTTTTGGTTCAGTGTATGAGAAGAAGGTCTTTTGAGTTATAGAGTATTATAGTTTCTGGTAGTGTTGTATGGATAATAGAATGTTTATAATATTCCGGTGATATTTGTTGTGAAGAATTTTTTTGGTTTCCAGGATGTTCTTAGATTGTGTTCAGGTGAATTTTTTTGTTTGAAAGTTTCATATTATTCAAAGGAAGCGTGCAATTTAAAGATTAATGTGTTTGCATGGGTAATGACCAGCCTATTGTTTACACTACATTCAAATAAGTTCAACTGTTAATTAAGGCATAGCATGGAATGTGAGAGTTGATTTGGGTCTCATTTAAGTTTTTTTTGGTCTTCTATCCGTTCCTATCCACTACAAGAATGTTTAGTGCTGACCTAATTTGAAATTGCAAGTGTGAAGCATGTATAGCCAACCTAGGAGAAGGTTTTCAAGGTTGAGGACAATATAAGTATTAGATGAGATGTTGAAGGTTGATAAGATAGAAAGGATAGAGGTGTGTGATGTAAGTGATGTGAATTGTCAAAGAGTAGAGTGTGAGTTTGATCAAAGTATGCAAACTTCAAAGTGTTGGACTTTTGAATGTAGTGAGCTAAAGGTGTCTGGAATCATTCAAACAAGACTATGAAGGTGTTGGAGCTATTATGGTGGATTCTCTATTGCATTGAGAATTTATTCTATGTGTAACATTTATCTTCTATCTTCTTTTATTTTTGCGCCAATGAGCCTTGGTTGCGAACCTTTATGGATGTTGCATCATATTCTAGCAGTGAGCCTTTGTACCGGTTTTGCAATTACTTATATTGTGATCTAAGCATCACCTTGGATTTTCCATTTGATTTTCCATGTAAATATAATGTTCTCTTGTGTATTTTTTTTGTTGTTTCAGTTTTTGTTATCTACTTTTCATGTTTAAACATTATAACAGATTAAGGTTTTAATGAATGTATGTGGATCTGATTATCTTTGAGGTTTTTTATGTTTTAATCTAGTACAAATGATTCACCTCCCCTCTTAGTTGGCTTGTTCATTTAAATATTGGTATCAGAGAAAGGTTCATCAAAGACAAGCTTAACCTTTTGAGGTAGATCTAGGATGGAGAACAAGATAGAGAGCCCTAAGTTTGATGGCACAAACTATGCATTCTGGATGACAAAAATGGAAGGATATCTAACATCTTTTGGATATGAGATTGAAAAGGAAATAAAGACTCAATATATTGGTCCTCTTAATGGTCTGAGCACAAGTGATGAGATCAAGGCCCATGAAATAAATGATAAGGAAAGGTTTATTCTTGTGAATAGTCTTTCAAATTCTGAATTAGTAAAAGTTATGAATCTTAAGACTTCTAAAGAAGTTTGGGATAAGCTAGAAAAAATTTATGAAGGAGATGATAAGGTTAAACAAGTGAAGTTATAGAATCTGAAGGCACAATTTGAGACCCTACAAATGTCTAAAGATGAAACAATTACAAGTTATATGCAGAGGGTTGATGAGTTGGTAAGTGCAATGAGAGGTCTTGGTGCATAAGTCAAAGAACATAGAGTGGTAAAGAAAGTTCTCAGATCTCTTCCTAATTCTTACAATGAAAAGGAATCTACTATTGAGAAAGTTGTAAATTTTAATACTTACACTAGAGATCAATTTTTGGTAAGGAAGATTCAAATGGAGAAGATCTTGATGATGTAGAAGCTAACTTTGTAAGGAGGATGAAAAAGGGCACCAAAAATTGTTTCAAAAAAGAAGGATAAGATTGAAGGTACTTCGTTATCTGTTTTTCATGCTAGATAGGATAAGAACTATTGGGTTGTTGACAATGGCTTCTCTAATCACATGACTGGAGAAAAGAGAAATTTTGATAAACTTGAAAGTTATGATGGAGGATTAGTTAAATTCAGAGATTCTTTAGGAGCTAATATTTTTGGAATAGGTTCAATCAATTTTGATGGAAAGAATAATATTGAAGATGTTTACAATGTTAAAGGCTTAAGGCATAATATTTTGAGTGTTGGAAAAATGTGTAGAAAAGGGTAAAATCTTATGTTTTAGGATGATGGATGTGAGATTACAAAAGGATTTGGAACTATGATTGCTGCTGGTAAGAGGGCAGATGGAAATATCGATTAGCTCAAGGGTGTTGATGGTCATTTCTTTACTACTAAGATTAATGACAACTGGTTATGGAACTGGAGGATGTGCCACATGAATTTTGACAATATGGTTAGAATAAGTTCAATTCATGTAGTAAGAGACCTACCAAGAATCATAAAGCCTATTAATGTTGTTTGTAAAGATTGTCAATTAGAAAAAAAACAAGTAGTAGTTTCAAAGAAAAAGAGAAATATGCTACCAAAATACTAGAATTAATACATACAAATCTTTGTAGTCCTACAAGGGTGAGAAGACTTCAAGGTGAAAATTATTTCATGATTTTTATTGATGATTATTCTAGAATTACATGGACTACCTTTCTTAGAGAAAAATATGAAGCTCTAGATAGATTTAAAGCATTTAAAACTATAATTAAGAATGAAATGAATTTGAAGATCAAATGTTTGAGGTCTAGTAGAGGTGGAGAATTCACCTCCAATGAGTTTAACATGTCTTTTGAAGATCATGGAATAAAGAGGCACTTGTCTGGCCCTAAGACTCCTCAGTAGAATGGATTTTTTGAAAGGAAAAATAGGACTATTCAAGAAGCTACAAGGACTATGATGAAAGAAGATAAACTACCAAAAGTCTACTAGAGAGAAGTAATTTATACTGATGTTTATATACTTAACAGAGTTCAAGTGAAAGCTAATAGCATAAATAATCCCTATGAGTTGTGGTACGAAAGGATTCCTACTATCAAGTACTTTAAAGTATTTGGTAGAAAATTCCATATCAAAAGAGATGAAAAAAACTTGGGAAAATTTGATGCAAGGTATGATGAAGGTAACTTTCTTGGATATTCTACTAAAAGAAAAGATTAGAAATGTTACAACAAAAGGCTAAGAAATATTTTTGAGAGTGAACATGTCAAGGTTGATTAAGATTTGTAGAATTCAATTGTTATATATGGATATGTGTTAGATGAACCTTCTTGCAAAGAAGAATAAAAAGATAAGGGAAATGGAATGCAAAATGAAGAGGAAGAAGCTCCTGAAAAGACTCCTCAGACCCCTAAGTATGTGCAAAGAATTCATTTCAAAGAATAGATTATTGGAGACAAAAGAAAAGGTGTATTGACAAGAAGAAAATTTGTTGAATCCAAGGTAAATCTATGTTTACTTTCTAGAACTAAACCAAAAATAGTGAGTGAGGCATGTAGAGATGAATATTGGATGAAGGAAATATAAAAAGAGCTATAATAAATTGAGAAAAATCAAACTTGGGAACTGGTCCCTAGACTTGAAAATAAAAATATAACTGGAACTAAGTGGGTATTCAGAAACAAGCTAAATGAGAATGGAAAAGTGGTAATAAATAAAACACGGCTTGTGTAGGTTACTCACAAGTAGAAGGGATACACTTTGAGAAAAAAATTTCCCCAATGGTTAGAATGGAAGCAATCAAAATTTTATTGGCATTTGCAACACATAAAGACTTTAAATTTTATCAAATGGATGTGAAGTCTTCTTTCTTGAATGGAGAATTGGAAGAAGAAGTTTACATGGAACAACTAAAAGGATTTAAGTTTTTAGGTAAACATGATATGGTTTGTAGATTAAAAAAGGCATTGTATGGATTAAAGAAAGCTCCTAGAACTTGGATACAATATTAGATAGATATTTGATAAAATAAGGATTCAATAAGGGAAACACAGATAGTAATCTTTACTTCAAGGTTGAGGAAGATAAAATATTGATAGTGGTTGTGTATGTGGATGATATTATCTTTGGAGGAAATGAAGATACGTGTAATAAATTTACATAAGAGATACATAAAGAGTTTGATATGTCAATGTTTGGGTAGATGAATTTCTTCCTTGGACTATAAAACAATCAGACAGATAAAGGCATTTTCATTTCAAAATAAAAATATGTTAAAGAGATGTTGAAGAAGTTTGGAATGGATGACTCCAAACTGGTATGTACTCCTATGGTTACTAGTTATAAATTGAGCAAGGATGATGAATCACCTAAGGTTGATTAGAGCAAGTATAGATCTATGGTTGGTGGAATGTTATATCTAACTAATACTAGACTAGATATCATGCATGTAGTTTGTCTTGTGGTTAGATTTCAAGAAGATCCTAAAGAAGCACATGTTTCCATCATGAAAAGAATATTTAGATATTTAAAAGTCACTTTGGAATATGGTTTATGATATCCTAAAGATATTGACTTCACATTAAGTGCATACATAGATGTAAATTGGGCTAGATGTGTTGATGACAAGAAAATTACAAGTGGTGGTGCATTCTTTCTTAGATATAGATTGGTGGCATGGCTAAGTAAGAAGAAAGATTCAATTTCTTTATCTACTATAGAGGTTGAGTATATTTCAGTAACATCTTGTTGTACATAGGTATTGTGGATGAGACAAACATTGAAGGATATAAGATTAGTGTATGATGAGCCTATTTATATCTTTTATGATAACACAAGTGCAATTAACATTTCAAAGAATCTAGTGCTACATTCAAGGACAAAGCATATATCAATCAGATATCACTTTTTGAGAGAAAAAGTTGTGGAGAATGAAGTGAAGCTTGAATATGTACCTACAAAGGATTAGATTGTTGACATATTTACTAAGGCTCTTCCTAAGGATAATTTTGAGTATATTCAAGAGAAGTTTGGGGTTATTGCCCCTCATTTGAACTAGATCCATATGGAGATGCATCAATCTAGTGGATCTATGGATTCTTTCTTTGTTTGGACTGATGTAAGTGGCTACCTCTTAGGGGGTGTAGGTAGTAACATTGTTGTAGTATGAATTTTATGTTGTCATGATGTAGAGTTATTGAGTTTAATGGTGTGTACTCATAAGGGAGATTAGTCAAAGTAGTTGCAAATGTCTTGGTTCTATGTCAAAGGGGGAGAACAATACAAAGAAAAAATCAAAATACCTCATCCTTTATCATAGATGTCAAAGGGGAAGAAAAAGAAGTCATGTGAAAAATGAAAATGAAGTCATGTGAAAGAGGAAAGTATCAAGGAGAGAGAGCGTAGTGAGATAGTTGTCCAGGGGGGAGAAAAGAGAAAAGAAAATAAGTATGTTCAAATATATTTTATCTTTAATGGTTTTTGAAATCTTGTATTGCCATCAATGAAAAAGGGGGGATTGTTGCAAGTATGAAGGTGTTGTCATTAATGTCAACAATCTCGTGTTGTCATTAATGATAGTAGTGTAGTGTTTGAGAAGAGAATGTTGCTTTAATTAGTTGCATTATGTTGTCATCAGTTAATGTTTTGATGTTAACCTCTGTTGTTTCTTTGATAAACTTCTATTTATGGTTCAGATGTCGAGGATACTAATTTTTTTGATAAAATAAGGAAACAGGGTGTTGTAGAGGTGTTCTAGTTTTTCTTTGCAATTATTCTAGGGTGAAGATATAATTTTGTGGTTTGGATATGTTGGTTAGAGATGTTCATAGTTTCTATATCTATAATTTTGGCTTTTTTATTGATGGTTATAATAAGTTATGTTCACCAGTGTGTGAACTGGTTTTGTAGTGTTATGTACAAAGGTGTCTGGGAGAAATGTATCTTCTTTGCATTTCTTCACAATTTTTTTTTAAGACTTACAATTTTGAAGGAGAGTTGATGATGTTGTTCTCTTTCCTATGTTAAGAGGATTCATGGTTCGATGTATTAGAAGAAGGTCTTTTGAGTTACAAAGAATTGCAACATTTGGCAGTGTTGTTTGGATAAATAGAATGTTTATAATTTTCAGGTGAGGTTCATTGTGAAGGAGCTTTTTGGTTTCTAGGATTTTCTTAGATTGTGTTCAAGTGAAGCTTGTTGTTTGAAAGTTTCAAATTGTTTAGATGAAGTGTGTAATTCAAATATTAATGTGTTTTCATGGGTGTTGATGGTGGTTTTGGCATAGCAACATGCAAACAGAATATTGCTATCCTATTTCTCTTGAAAGAGAAAGATAATTACCTAGATATCTTAGCTCCCAAGGTCTATGTAGTTGGTTCTCAACTGTGTTCATGTTGCTCAATTGGTCAATGTAATAGTAATGTTCAAGGGGCCTGCTGGTGTGAGCTTCTAGATTGTTCTAAGATCAAGCATGAAATAAAACCTAATTTAACTGGGGTTTTTAAAGAAACAACAAAAGATAGGTCAAAGCTTCAGAATAGAAAAGAATGACAATTCTTCTAACTTAACCAGACTTGCTACCTTTCAAGGAGTTTGTTAACTAAAACTACAGAACAAAGTAAACTTGTGATTGACACACAACCTCTTTCATTCATAGTGCTAATTCAAATAACAAATTTTTAGTTACCATTTAAACAAAACATAAAATAAGACTTCAATCCTTGAAAGATTCTCAAATCAAATGATTAACTTAAAACAAATATCATTCAGGAACACAATATGAAGTAGATTAAACTCTGATTGCTTCTACTGTTAGTGAAGCAGATAAGCAATATTTACAAGGCTGGCACAATCACCAGTGTATAGAAAATTTGCGATTCCAGATTGTTTCCAACTACACTAAGAGAACTTGGAAAATACATTACATCCAATACTAAACTTTACTACTAGACAAGAAGACAAAAGAAGCTCTCATTACTAAGAATCAAGATGCAACTCTATCTCCTTCTGCTTTTAAAAATTCCTACTCGATCACTGCTCTTAAATTTTAACCCTTTCTTTTTAGTTCTAATCCTAACTATCTCTTAAAATTTCTAACCCTTTTACAAAGAGGCCAGAATACCTTATATACAGAATGTACCAAAAGAGACGCACTGGCTACTATTTTAGGGTTTTTTTACAAAATATCTGTTGACTGCAGGAGAGTCAACTCTCAGATCTTTTTTTTGAAAAGAATCAATGTTGCATTCAATGCGAAACCCTATTGTCCATGCTGATGATGACTTGTTCTAGGAATGATCCATAGATCTTTTGCGGCTACAACATTAACTCTTCTGTCTCTGTGTCCATCTTTGAACTCCTTCATAGAGCTTCCTTGAATGCTCCAAAGTATCACCATTAATACTAGCCTGCCTCTACTAGCGATCACAATAGCTGTCCCTATGACTCATAGTTTCTTTGCCCTTCTTTAGGTTCTCATTCATGTTTTAGACCTCTCTGCTCATTGACCATCCCCTGGAAGCATCATCAGGCCTCCCTGTAGATTTGAACATTTCACCCGAGTCGATCCATCACCTTTGGATCTTAGAAGGAATCCATTTTTCTTGCATTCTATTGGTCTTCCCTCTCAAGAATAGTTAACTGGTCAAACTATCGCCAGTCAGTCCCCTTAGCCTCTTCTGATTGGTCAGGCATACGCCATGCGAGCTTCTCAGGAGGTCAAAGGTGGTTTGAATGGCATCGCATGTCGGTGAGACACTAATCGTGTCTCCCTGATGTAATTATATCACTTTTAGAAACCATCGGCATGACATTAGATAGTCGGAAAGACATTTTGGCGAGCTGTAGAAGTCATTTCAAGTTTGTGAAAACCCTCGGTAAGATAGTCGCTAGTTGGTGGGACATCATAGCGAACCTCAGGATCCTTCAACTATCACATTTTTCATGTCAAGGAGACTATCGCTTGTCGCTGTGACCTCATGGTGAAGTCTTCTTTATCTCCCAGCGGGCCCATTCTCATGTCGGGGAGACCTCATCGTTTTGGGGAGATCTTACCTTGAACTCCTCTTTTCTTACCAAGCACCTCTTTGTTATCGGCAAGACCAATGCACTCAGGAAGACATCTCCCGGAGTCCATCCTTACTTCCCCAAGCCTGAGTCCCTTTTGCCTCGGTGTGACTTTCTTCCTTCGCCAAGACCTTTTGGTGAAGGCATGATCCTTGGCTGAGCTCAATGTCCTTTAGTGGGACCTCCCTTCATGTCGGCATGACTTTCCATGGTCAGGGAGACCTCTTGGCGACACCATCATCCTTCGTAGTGACCATTCCACTATCACCCAGAATAGGGATCATCAGCAAGAGCTTTTTCCGAACTCGTTTCCTTTTGCTAAGACTTCTCCATCGACGAGACCTCTTGCCGAAGCCACTCCATTTCGTCGAGCGCAAAATTTCTCTGGGCTCAAGCTCCTTTTCGGTGAGACATAAGCTAATCAGCTAGACCTCTTGGCGCACATCTTTCTTCTCTCCAAGGGGATACCCTATTGGCGTGACACTTCTTAATCACCGAGACCTTTCGGCGAGAGTCTTAAACCTTCCCTAAAAAACCCTTGGGGAACCTTTGTCGACAAGACTTATGGTAATATCTCCTTCAGTCACCGGGACCTCTGCACATCGGCTAGACTTCATGCCGAATACTACTTGCTTGGTTGAAGTGTTCACTCATGAGCCGATCGGTGAGACATTAGGCTTTCACCGAGACTTTACTTTAAAGGAAAATTTCATGGCGATTGGAAACTCCTGGTCGCCAAGACGATGATTGATGTGTTGCCGATAAGCAACTGTATGTGAATTCTGATCGCCATGACATATCTAAGGTCATGTTGATAGGCAACATAGATGCTTGTCAGCCAAATGCACTGATAGTTAGTAAGACAACCTCTAAGGTCTTGCCGACTTTCTTCTTAAAGGAAAATCATGACCAACTAGACTGAGGAATGCATCCCAACTGAGCTCCCTTGGAAAATACCACCTTGTGTGTGACTTAATCTTGTAAAAGAAAGGCCTGCATTAGCACTCAGAAGCAAATAAGACATATTATAATAAACTCACCATTGCTTATAATTATTTAATTGAATTCCTAGTAAGAAGAAAATTAACTCAAGCTGGGACAGGACTAAAATCAGATCAGACAAAACAAAAGATAAAACATGGAGAAATAGAAGAACCCCCAAAAGCAAAGCAAATAATAGAGGCAAAGAAACCAAAAAGAGAAGGGGGACCCATTTTGTTCTAGGATAAAATGGGGTGGTTATGCAAGGCATAACAAATGGCGACTCGGCTGGGAAAATGGTTTAACCATTTTCAAGAAGCTAAAGGATTCAACTACCCAGAACTCTTGGTTTATGAACATTACAACTCTAGTTGGGTCAATTTTAGTAATCAAGGCTGAGCTAGAATCTCAAATGTAAGTCTACACTAGCTACCTCAGAATCTATGTTTGTGCTTGATTGTGCATCACTCTTTTGTTAAGTTTTCTCAATCTTTCAGACAACAATGTGCAAGATTTGGGCTACATGAGTTGATTTCCTTTAGCTATTGTGCAATGATATCCTGGGCATTGCTCTGCTGCCAGTCAGGCGTCCATAGCCTCAACGGAGATACCTCTAGTTTTCTCACAGCATTGCTTTACTGCCAGTCAGGCGTCCATAGCCCCAGTAGAGATATTGGAATCATCCATTCATATTGAGTCTTCTTTCTCTTTCAGATAATTCTTTTCTCTTTTTTTTATAGAGTTTCAGATATTTAATTCAATTCCTTTTCAATATGTTAGATGTTTAACACTTGATCTGGGTTGAAAACTACCATGAACCTCATAACAACAATTGGGAAATTGGATTTTTCACTCAAATCTTACAACACTGTCATCCTAGGACAAATATACCATTCAAGAGGAGATGATCTTGGTGATTTGTGGTAGATTCAGAGGAGCTAATGAAGGTTACTCACTTGGGACCTTGTTTTCAGTACCTTCCACAACTCTTATTGATAATAGACATAAAACAAAGAGTTTACGACAAAATCACCCAATCAGAAAGCATGAAAATACCTAAACCATTTCTCTCCTAATAACCATAGTATGCTTCAGACAACAACCCACAGTCTGAGATGGAAAGGACAGATCAGCCCCAAAGAACAAAACAAAACATAAACCACAGAACTAGGGAAACAAAAAGACAAAAAGGAAAGACAAACAAACAGACAACAAATTATTTACAAAGAAAGGAGAAAATTAAATACACAAAGAGCAACAGATTATTCACATAAAGGACCAAGTTATTTACAAGCAGAGATTATTTACAAGCAGAAACATAGAAACTATTCACATAAAGAACAACAAATTACTTACATACAAAATAGCAATCAACAAGTTTTATGACTCAAAATAGTGCTTGAGAAACTTCCCATTAATAGGCAAGGGAACAAGTTCTCCAGTTAAGCTACTCAATTTGAAAGCATTTTCCCCTAGGATCTCAGCAATCTGATAAGGACCTAGCCAAAGTTTGTCAAATTTCTGGTGGCTGCCCTTCTTTTCACTGGCTTTATCCCATAACAATACAAGGTCAAATATCCTAAAAGCTTTGATTTTGGCTCTTCTATCAAACCAACGTTTGAAAACAGCCTGGTGCTTAAAGAATTGTTGCAAAGTGACATCCCTCTCTTCCTCTAATTTCAACAAAGCAGCTAGTCTCACTTCTATCCTATTGTCACTAGAGTAGAATTTCTGCATGAACTCAAGGATGGGTATTTGCAGATGGATAGGGAACACAGGCTCTTGGCCATATACCAGCTTGAATGGTGAAGTCTTTAGAGTGGCCTTAATCCTAGTCCTATCTACCCATAATGCAAATCTCAGCTGGGTGTGTCAGTCCCTGGGGTTGTTTTCTAACAATTTTTTTATTACCCCTAAGAGATTCTTATTGGTTGACTCTGCTACTCCATTGCCTTGTGGGTAATAATTTGAAGAATACTTCAAGACAATTTTGTGATCATATTCCCAAGAAATAAAATTAGTAGAAGAGAATGAAGAGCCATCGTCACATACCAACGCGAAGGGTACCCCAAACCTTGTAGTGATGCACTTGGTGAGGAACTTGATCACTACCTTTGTTGTGTTGTTCTTGTAGGGTATAGCCTCTGTCCACCTTGTGCAGTAGTCAGTAGTAGTCAAAATAAACTTGTGTCCTACAGAATATTTTGGGTTAATCACCCCAATAAAATCTAGTGCCCATTGGGAAAATGGCCTTACCTCATAGATAGGCTGAAATGGCATGGTTGTCTAGCATTCTATTGATGCAAAAATCTAACATATGTGACATGTTCTAACATGCTGATGGGCATATTTGAACACACATGGCCAGTAATAACTAGACCTGAGGATCTGGTGTGCCAATGAATCCGTAGAACCATGACCTGTGCCATGTTTCCCGCGAAACTCATAGATCACATGTTTTGCCTCTTGTTGATCAAGGCATCGTAGGTATACTCTTTTGAAATTCTTCCTGTATAGCAACCCTCCTTTGAACATATAATGAGAGCTCTTCATTCTTAGGGCTCTCCTTTGAGTTGAAGTCATCCCCTCTAGACATCAATTGTTGAGCATAAAATAGATGATATTGACATACCAGGGGTCGCTAGAGAAGGACTGGCTTGTGTATTGTTGACAGATGATATTTTCGCCAGCGTTCGCCATGGAATGAGACAAGCCTATACCCATGACTAATTTCATAGGGTGTATCTCTAGATCAAACTCTTGCAAAATGGCCATCCATTTGCCTCTCCTTTCTCCCAACTCATTCTGCATGAGTAGGGACTTCACAGCAGCGTCAGGAACTACAACGATGACTTGGCTTCGGAGGATATAATGCCAGAACTTCTTGACAACCCGAACTAGCACAAAATCTTGCTTCTCTAGAGGTGAGTATTTGATTTCCACGTTTTAAAATGGAGAGCTCATGAAAGCAATCAGTCTCTCCTCTGCCTCTTTTCTTCGTTGGGTTAGTACAGCTACGCAGGAATGATCATAGGAAAAAGAGTAAATGTAGAATGGCCTAATGTAATCGGGGCTGGTAAGGACCGACGCTTCTGAGATGGATCATTTGACTTGTGAAAATGCGGCCTTTGCTTCATCAGTCCACTCTACCTTGGCGTCCTTTTTCATCATTTCGTTCAAGGGTTTCACGATTTCAACAAAGCCCATGATGAACTTTCTCACAAAGTTGATTTTCCCAAAGAAAGACCTCATTTCTTTCTTGCTTCTAGTCTAGGTGATCTTCAGGATGGACTCGACTCGATCTGGGTCGATTGAAATCCCTCTTTCAGAAATTATGTGTCCCAGTAGCTTCCTTTCAGAAACCCCAAACAAACATTTTTTTGGATTCAATGAGACTCCATACTGCATGCATCTCTCAAGAAATTTGGCTAAGTCCACAGTATGATTCAATCGGTCCTTGGAGAACACTGTCAGGTCGTCCATATAGACAATGATGCACTTACCGATTAGGTCCTTGAATGCTATGTCCATGGTGCATTGGAAAGTTGCTCTAGCATTTATCAGATTGAATGGAATCCTCCTATATGCAAAGGTTCCCCACTTTGTAGTGAAGGTTGTCTTCATTCTATCTTCAGAGTCGACCATTACCTAATTATATCCAGAGTAACCATCCAAGAATGATATCATTTGAGATCCATTGACAGTCTACAAGACTTCATCTAGAGAAGGAAGTGGGTAGTTATCCTTTTCTGAGGCTCTATTCAAATTTCTGAAGTTGACACACAGCCTTATCTCCCCGTTTTTCTTACGAACTAGGACTAAGTTAGCCACTGCGGTTGAATGAAACACAAGGAAAATTATCTTTGCAGAAAGAAATTTCTAAACTTCCTTAAGGATCAGTGGCTCAATCAAAGCGTTGATAGGGTGCTATTTTTGTCGAAATGGCTTAGCTTCAGGCTTCAGAGGAATAGTATGAGTCATTGCAGTAGCATCAAATTTCTTTAGGTCTTCATATCCCCAAGCGATTGCAGAAATATCCTTCTTAAGTGCCTTCAATATGTCTTTCTTGATTGCTTTAGGGTAGGCCTTCCCTATATAGACATTCCTTTCAGGGCCAGAATCGGCCAGCTTAATTGTTTCATATTCGCCTCCCTTTTCTTCAGCTAATATCTTCTCTCGAGCCCTTGGGTCTAAATCAAAAATCCTTTCTAAAGCAAACATTCCCTTGGGAATGTTATTATTCTTTAAATTGAGGACCCCTTTTGTATCACATTCCTCAGGGCTCCAATCCCCTTGATCTCTATTGGATTCATCAATAATTTTCCCCTCTTTAACATCTGAGCTGGCTAAGAAAGCCAGAATATGTCGATCATCATCAAAGACTTGAAATTTCGTGATGTTGTCAGGCACTGCAGGGGTGGAAATTAATTCTATTGAGAATTTCTTGAGCTTGGAGCCTTGCATAGGTTCCAGGGTACTTGAACACCAGCCAATGAATCAACTACCTGATTGTCTTCTCTAGGGATTAAGCTGATCCCAAATACATCAAAATCCTCAATCAGGTTTCATACCCAATTTCTATATGCCACCAGCCTTTTGTTGTGACATGTATATTGGTTATGCACTTTCCTAATAACTATTTCCGAATCTCCCTTGACCACCAAGGAAGTGACCTTCTTATGTGAAAACATCAATCCCCGTGCTATAGCTTCATACTCTGCTATGTTGTTTGTGCATCCAAATTGCAACCTATAAGAATCAAAAAAGGTTTTCCCTTTTGGGCTGATTAGTTCAATTCCAACACCGCATCCTGTCTTAGATTTGGATCCATCAAATGTGAGGGTCCATAGTTGATCGTGGGTTGGAGTTGATTCTTTTGAAGTTGTTATGGGTGCTTGAGTTAGATGAGTCACAATTGGGGTTGCTTGATCTCCTACATCAAGTATAGGGAAATGATGCTTTGTAAGTTCTTTAGATACACTCTCCAATTCCTGCTTAGTTATATCATCTGAACTGTGGCTATCCTTCTGAAAACTACTTGTGTCTTTGGTTAACCCCTTGGGTTTTGGAATATTCATGAGTGGAGGGGTGACAAACGAGCCTTGGGACTGTTCCTTATCAATATGCTGATTCAAAAATATGTCTGGGGTAGGTTCAATTTGAACTTCCTTTGAAGGTATTCTATCCCTGGTCAGCATTGTTGCTTCTTTAGCTTCAAATGAGAAGTGGTCTATAATGGTCTCAGGGTGACTTGAGCTAGCTTTTCTACCTTGGGCAACATGATTTAAAATGTCAATGCAAGGTTGGCAAGTTAATTCAGAGTGATTTTGGTAATGCACCCTACACCAGTTAGGGAGAAGAAGACTCTGCAAATTGGTATCTTCCCTTAAGACTAGTTGGTCTTGTTGCAACTTTCTAATCAAGGCCTATTGATTTTCATTAATCATGGGGTCAGGGAGTTTATGTATTGACATGTCCTTAGAATTGAGGACCAAGAAGGATATAATTTCTTCTCTTTTATAAACCCCCATCTCAGTCTCAAAGTAAGCTACCTCATTGGGACAATCATACTCAGTGATGATATGCTTGAGGCGAGGCTCACTTTCAATCCTAATCTGAGTAGGAATCCCTCTCCATGGCAGCCACATATGTGAAAAGTCAACTGAAAGATATCCCCCTAGGCTTTTCATCAAATCTCTGCTCAGCAGCATGCCATAGGTCTCGAGAATTTTTGCTACTTGGATGTCTATGTTGGTTTGAACCCTGGGGTCTAATCCTACTTGCACATGTATGTTTCTTAATTCTCCTAACACATAAACCTCTATCTTGTCAAGTTGAATGAAATTATTTGTCTAGATCAGGTTCAATCCTAACTTCTTACATATAGAGAATGGCATGACATTGCCAGAAGCCCCTGAATCCAACAAACAATTATATAGGTTCTTCCCACAAATTCTTAAACTCAAAATAAATGTTGGAGTACCTACATTATTTCTGTACAAGGCTGCATTCACATCCCCAGTAGGTGCCACCTTGTTTTTTCCTTTTGATTTATCAGCTTGCTCCAAGGCTTTCAGCACTATCTCCCTTTGAGCAAGGCACCACTTTAAGATGTCAAAGAATGACAAAGAAGTTTTCTATTTCTACATCTCAGAAACAATATCAAATTCCATGTTATAACTTGAGTTATTTTTTGGCAACACCAAGTGAGTTACCTTTGTTATGGAAGTTAGGTGGCCCTTTTAGTGGAGGAGGATTATTATCAGCACTTTTATTTGGAGGCACCATGTAATTAGGAGGTATTGATGTAGTGAATGAACCCTTATTCTGATTCCTCAGGAAGTGTCCCCCTTTCATCTGAAAGGCCTAAGAATCATATGAATCTTCCTCTGGTTCATTCTCCTCTTGCCTCGGGAATGAAGGTTCCTCCTCAAAGAGGTCATAATTCATTGTAGTATCTACCAAGCCACCTCCCTTGTGAGGGCTCCCTTGGAATGTTTGGGCATCTTCCTATGCCATCCTGACCATCTTCTCCACTTCAGGGTAGTTTACCTCAGAATGGGTTGCAGTATCATGCAACCTACACCAATTAGTCATGAAGTTGAGGTCAGCCACGTTTGCAGTATGTTCTCTCTCCTCATTTTCTTGATAGTTATGAGAGACTCCACCATTATTAGGCCCTGTATTCCATTTCCTACTGTTATTTGGACTTTGGTTATACCCTCTATTTTGATTTTGATATCCTTGATTAGAGGAGTTTTGGCCCTGATAACCTCTTTGGTTGTAATTTTTATGATTCTAATAACTACCCTGATTGTTTTGGGAGGGGTTTAATCAAAGCTGAGCCATGTCATTCGTGACTTGAGACAGTGTTTTCTTCAAGGCTTCTACCTCATTTGTAAGTTGAGTTGTCTTTTCACTTTCCAAATTCTTAGCAACAAGTGGTTGACCACCATGATTTGGTGTTCCCACTTGGTTGTGATGACCTTGGGAACTTTGAGGAAGTTGTGATTGTTGAAAGGGATCAGAAGTTCCAGTAGCAAAGAATGGGATTGGTGGTTGAGTTTGCAATTCAAACATAGGCCCATAATGGGAATGAGACATTCCTAGGATAGTATTGAATAGAGGATTTGGGCTATGCATCTGATATCCTATTGAAGGGAAACCTCCTCCTAGGCCTCCTTATTGAGAACTAATTTGTTGTTGCAACTTGATAGCCAGATGATAGACTTTGGATAGAGAATCAATATCAGCTAGTTGATAAGTCCTTTGCAAGAACAAGCCAAGCAGGGGGTCTATAACTCTAAAGTAAGCTTGAATGGCACTATTCTTGGTGACTAGATAGGGATCTTGCAATCTCCTATACATTCATTGGAATATGGTATTGAACAGGGGCAAGGATTCACATGGCTCTTTCTTGATGGTGGCAAATTGGTGGTATAAAAGAGTTGGATCCACATAAACCCTGAACTGATTGATAAAGGCATTTTCCAAATGTATCCAGGTTAGAATGGCACCTTGAGGAAGATTAAGGTACCAATTGTATGTCATGTCCCCTAAGGAGTAAGGGAACAACCTGCAGACTACATCATGGTGAGCTACCTGAGCTCTAGTACAAGCATCCTTGAAAGCTTGTATGTGCTCTTTGGCACTCCTTGACTCGCCATGAATATACTTGGGGAAGAATTTCTCAGGGTTCTTGGACATATCATGAAAACCTCTAGGGATAGTCCCCAATGGAGAAGGATTATTCTGAAAGAATTGCCATTGGTGGGGGTAGTGGTGGCTGAGCTAGCTGTTATATGGGTTGAACTAGCTGTGATGACAATTGAGATGGATGTGGTGGTGGATTAATAGGTATCCACTGGGGTATTGATGAAAAGCTTGGTGGAGTGAGCGGAGCTGATAAAGGTGGTATGATAGTTGCCTCGGCCTTGTGATTCTCGTGTCTTGTTGGGGTCTTGAGTTCTAAGAAAGGTGATGGATTTTCAGTTGATTGAAGAACTTTGTGGGACCTTTCTGGTGAGAAAAATCTAGTGTTATCTAGCTTTCCCTTCTAGTCCCTCCTTCTAGCACTAGTTCCTATTGATGGTGGTTTTGGCATAGCAACATGCAAACAAAATATTTCTATCCTGTTTCTCCTGAAAGAGAAAGATAATTACCTGGATATCTTAGCTCCCAAGATCTATGTAGTTGGTTCTCAACTGTGCTGATGTTGCTCAATTGGTCAATGTAACAGTAATGTTCAAGGGGCCTATTGGTGTGAGCTTCTGGATTGTCCTAAGATCAAGCATGAGATAAAACCTAATTTAACTGGGGTTTTTAAAGAAACAACAAAAGATAGGTTAGAGCTTCCAAACAGAAAAGAATGATGATTCTTCTAACTTAACCAGACTTGCTACCTTTCATGGAGTTTGTTAACTAAAACTGCAGAACAAAGTAAACTTGTGATTGAAACACAACCTCTTTCATTCACAGTGCTAATTCAAATAAGAGATTTTCAGTTACCATTTAAACAAAAAATAAAATAAGACTTCAATCCTTGAAAGATTCTCAAATCAAATGATTAACTTAAAACAAATATCATTCAGGAACACAATATGAAGTAGATTAAATTCTGATTGCTTCTACTGTTAGTGAAACAGATAAGCAATATTTACAAGGCTTGCATAATCACCAGTGTATAGAGAATCTGTGATTCCAGATTGTTTCCAACTACACTAAGAGAACTTGGAAAATACATTACAGCCAATACTGAACTTTACTATTAGACAAGAAGACAAAAGAAGCTCTCATTACTAAGAATCAAGATGCAACTCTATCTCCTTCTGCTTTTGAAAATTCCCACTCGATCACTGCTCTTAACTTTTAACCCTTCATTTTTAGTTCTAATCCTAACTGTCTCTTAAAAGTTATAACCCTTTTACAAAGAGGCCAAAATGCCTTATATTCAAAATGTACAAAAAAGGGACGCACTGGCTACTATTTTAGGGTTTTTTTACAAAATATCTGCTAACTTCAAGAGAGTCGGCTCTAAAATCTTTTTTTTGAAAAGAATAAATGCTGAATTCAATGCGAAACCCTGTTGTCCATGCTGATGACAGCTTGTTCTGGGAATGATCCGTAGATATTTTGTGGCTAAAACATTAACTCTTCTGTCTCTGTGTACATCTTTGAACTCCTTCACAGAGCTTCCTTGAATGCTCCAAAGTATCACCATTAATATTGGCCTACCTCTGCTAGCGATCAGTACAACTATCCCTGTGACTCATATTTTCTTCGCCCTTCTTTATATTCTCATTCATGTTTTAGACCTCTCTGCTCATTGACCATCCCTCGAAAGCATCATCGCACCTCCCTGTAGATTTTAACATTTCACTCAAGTCGATCCATCACCTTTGGATCTTAGAAGGAATCCATTTCGCTTGTATTCTATTGGTATTCCCTCTGGGGAATAGTTAACCGGTCAAACTATCGCCAGTCAGTCCCTTTAGCCTCTTATGATTGGTTAGAAATATGCTACACGAGCTTCTCAGGAGGTCAAAGGTGGTTCGAATGGCATTGCATGTCAGTGAGACACTAATCGTGTCTCCCTGATGTGATTATATCACTTTTAGCAACCATCGACATGACATTAGACAGTCGGCAAGACATTTCAGCAAGCTGTAGAAGTCATATCAAGCTCATGAAAACCATCGGTAAGACAGTCACTAGTCGGTGGGACATCATAGCGAACCTCAGGATCCTTCAGCGATCACATTTTTCATGTCGAGGAAACTATCGCTCATCGTTGTGACCTCATGGCGAAGTCTTCTTTATCTCTCGGCGGTCCCATTCTCACATCGGGGAGACCTCATCGTTTTAGGGAGATCTTACCCCAAACTCCTCTTTTCTTACTGAGCCCCTCTTTGTTATCAGAAATACCAATGTACTTGGGAAGACATCTCCCTGAGTCCATCCTTACTCCCCCAAGCCTAAGTCCCTTTTTCCTTGGTGTAACTTTATTCCTTCGCCAAGACCTTTTAGTGAAGACATGATCCTTGGCCAAGCTCAATGTCCTTCAGTGGGACCTCCCTTCATGTCGGCATGACTTTCCATGGTCGAGGAGACCTCTCGGCGATGCCATAGTCCTTCGTAGTGACCATTCCTCTGTTTCCCAGACTAGGGATCATCGGCGAGAGCTTTTGCTAAACTCATTTCCTTTTGCTGAGACTTCTCCATTGGTGAGACCTCTTGCCGAATCCACTCTGTTTGGCTGAGTGCAAACTTTCTTTGGGCTCAAGCTCCTTTTCGATGAGACATATGCTAATCGGCCAGACCTCTTGGCACACATATTTCTTCTCCCCGAGGGGATACCCTGTTGGCATGACACTTCTTAATCGTTGAGACCTTTTGGCAAGAGTCTTAAACCTTCCCCAAAAACCCTTGGGGAACCTTTGCTTGCAAGACTTATGGTGATATCTCCTTCAGTTGTCGAGGCCTCCGCATGTCCGCTAGACTTCATGCCAAATACTTCTTGCTTGGCTGAAGTGTTCACTCAGGAGTCGATCGGTGAGACATGAGGCTTTCGCCGAGACTTTACTCTGAAGGAAACTTTCATGCTGATGGGAAACTCCCAGTCATCAAGACGATGATTAATGTGTTGCCGATAGGCAACTATATGTGAATTTTGATCGCCATGACATATATGAGGTCATGCCGATAGGCAACATAGACGCCTGTCAACCAAATGCACTGATAGTCGGCAAGACAACCTGTAAGGTCTTGCCAACTTTCTTCTTAAAGGAAAATCATGACCAACTGTACTGAGGAATGCATCCCAACTGAGCTCCCTTGGAAAATACCACCCTATGTGTGATTTAATCCTACAAAATAAAGGCCTGCATTAGCACGCATAAGCAAATAAGACATATTATAATAAACTCACCATTGCTTATAATTATTTTATTGAATTCCTAGCAAGAAGAAAATTAACTCAAGCTGGGACAGGACTAAAATCATATCAGACAGAACAAAAGATAAAACATGGAGAAATAGAAGAACCCCCAAAAGCAAAGAAAATAACAAAGGCAAAGAAACCAAAAAGAGAAGGTGGACCCATTTTGTTCCAAGATAAAATGGGGTGGTTATGCAAGGCATAACAATGGGTAATGACCGAGCTGGTATTTACACTACATTTGAAGATGTTCAAGTGCTAATGAAGGTGTAATGTGGCATGTGAGAGTTTATTTGGGTCCTAATTAAGTTTTCTTTCGTCCTTTATCCATTCCTATCCACTCTGGGAATGTTTAGTGCCGACCTAATTTAAAATTACAAGTGTGAAGTGTGTATAGCTAACCTTGGAGAAGGTTTTCAAGGTTGAGGACAATATAAGTATGAGCTAAGATGTTGAAGGTTGATATGATAGAAAGGATAGAGGTGTTTGATGCAAGTGATGTGAATTGTCAAAGAATAGAGTGCAAGTTTGAGCATAACAGTGTGAACTTCAAAGTGTTGGACTTATGAATGCAGTGAGATAAAGGTTTCTACAATCATTCAAACAAGACTATGAAGGTGTTGGATCTATTGTGGTGGATTCTCTATTGCATTGAGAATTTTTTCTCTGTGTAACATTTCTCTTCTATCTTCTTTTCTTTCTATGGCAGTGAGCCTTTGCACTGTTTTTGCAATTACTTATATTGTGATATAATACTCACTATTGTTTTTCCTTCATTGGTTTTTCCACATAAATCTAGTGTTCTCTTGTGTATGGAATTGGTTGTTTCAGTTTCTATTATCTTCTTTTCATGTTTAACATTATAAAAAATTACGGGGTTAATGAATGTATGTGAATCTAATTACTATTGAGGGTTTTCATGTTTTAATCTGGTACAAATGATTCATCCCCCCTCTTAGTTGTCTTGTTAATTTAAAAAGAACCTCTTTGATATGGATCTTATCATACATTTTATAGTTATTGCAACGTCTACTAATGAATCAGAAAATTTCTTTTATCTCTTACTTATTAAGTGAATATTGAATGCATAAAAGTATTCAATCAATCCCCAAACTTGATTTATATAGGTTGTTAACCTATTTTCATTACAAGTGTAATAAATTTGAACCTATTTTATTATTATATGTGAATCTCCCTAAACACTTAAATATTTAGCATTCTTTTGATAAGCCAAGAATAATCCTCAAAACAAAGGTTCATATTTAGCCATATTATTCTTGCATGTAAATTATAATCTATAGGATATAAAGAATGATTTACCTTGAGGGTTAACCAATTCCACTCTGTTGATCGTGTTTTCTACACAATAACAGCCAGACAAAATGTAATATTCTATCTCTCTCGAAAGGTAAATCTCTATCAGCAAGCCTCAAGAGATAACCCCAAGGTCTCTAATGTCAAGTCTTGACAGTGCATAAACAACTCAATAACGAAATGTGAAAATGTTGGTAATCACAATGGGACCTTACTACGAGCAAATGTTGAATCAATTTTATTAGATCTAACAATCTAATGATGCTTCAATCCTAGTTTTAACCCAGAAATCAAAGAAATGAGAAAAGAATAAGGGTTTCAGAGAGATTTCTAAATCTAATACTACTCCTAAGATTAACAATGAAAGCAACCAGTACTCAAAATGGACCAATCCTTCAAAACTGATTTCAACTTGACCAAGATAAATCTACAATCTCCCAGAAAATAGTGCAATCTTCTGAGGTGTTAACATTTTCAAATCATAAACCTTCATTCAAATAACCCTATTGCAGTTAAAATGAACAAATATTTACAATCGAACTTAAGCATATGGAATATGAAGTCCAAGCTAACTTTGCAAAGCAACTAACAACCAATTGGTTGCAAAAAGTGTGGATTGAAGGATTGCTACAACATTCAAGTATTGAATCACAAACATTATTGAATCAAATATAATCTAAACATTAACCTTCTCAAAGCAATTTTAAAGATGGGATAACTAGAACCATGTGAAACAAAAGAAACAAGTATGGCACCAAATCACAATGTCATCTCTTGTATTCAAGTTGTTCACTATAGCAACAATTCTAGCTTTCTGTTACAATATTTGCTTGAGGGAAACTACCTGCTAACTTACTCTACTTCTAACTAGCTCTACTCTATTTTCTAGTTACAAATTCTAACCTTCTAACTATTTTCAACTATTCTAACCCTTTACAAATGAGGCGACATGCCCAATATATAGAAATATCCCAGGAATCCGCCAGCCAGGCAAGGGTTTCGCAACAATAACTCGACACAACCACCCAACCAAGACAGTCTTCGAAATGAATCAAACCGGAAATAAATGCATGTCCTGTCCAAATCGGCTTGAGATCCACTGTACAGCTCAGACGACGCGCAGGAAGATAATAGGGAAGCATAAATCGCACTGCAGCCCATCATTAGCTCTCTTCCCTATCATCCCCACGCTGATTTGACTCCTCATGTAGCCTCAAGAATGTTGCATCTAATTCGGCCATAGGTGGTACTAGCAGAACCCTAATTCGCCTCTCAATGGATGCAATCTCATCCCTTGAGTGCTTGACCGACCTATCCTAGTCTACCTTATATGTGACATACTTATCAATAACTGTGAGGTAGGTGGCTGCATCATCTAGTTGGTGCTCTGAAATAGAACCATCATCAAGTGGTGCATACACATCATACCACCATTCTCTCAACTATTCCAAGCTCAAGTACTTGGGTGCGATCTTTCTTCTTCCCATCATAATTTCAAAGAAGGCAATGGAACCATTGTAAACCCTAGTTAGGGTGTCATCGATCTGCTTCCATCGTTTGTGAATCTTTTTTAGCACCTTCTACCTCATTTGCAGTGCCTTGAACCATTCCCATGGTTTGGTAGCTCTAGAAGAAGGAAGAATCCCATTGCTTACCAACCTGTCCCAGGTGTACTCCATTAGAGTTCTAGTTTTCTGCAGAAGAAGGTTCGTATCCTCCTTATCTTGTGCCAACACCTATTTCAACCATTCAATCACCATAATAGCATCCTTCCCAGTTGACAGAATTTCCTTAATAGCTTTTCCACCCTTTTCTTGCACCCCTTTTAGCCAAATCATAGTGGCCAGGGTGGAAGCTTTCATCTTTTCAAGCTCAGTTATGGTCTCCTGAGGCAGAGGATTGGTAGCAGAGGAAGAAGGATTAATGGCCTGTAATGGTTTCATCAATTCCTCCAAGAACTTCTTGAGATTTTCATTTTCTTTCTTTAGTTCCTGCTTGGTTTTCACTTCCCTTCTCAATCTATCCATCATAACTGCACTAGAGACCTCATAGTCCTCAATATCCTGCTCAACCGATGTAGGCCCAAGATTAAAAGTTTGTATATTATAATCATTTCCAGCCACATCATCTCTGTTTTTATCTAGAACAGGGGTAGCAATATGAACCACCTTGTTATGTGCCTCATCTCTATCAACCCATGAGATCACCCTAGCCTTCTTCTTGCCTTTATCTTTTCCAATCCTAGCTAGTAGTGCATCCCAGTTCGGTGGACTATCCTCCACTACTACCTGCTTTCTCTTTATCTCTTTCTCCAGCCAATTAGGGATAGTAGACTCCAATTGCACCTTGCTCTGCCCCACTTCCTCTTCCTGCCGATCTCCTACTATTTCCTCATTAAAATTTTGTTCATCAGGAGTCTCATCTTTCTTACTTTCTTCCTCTTCAACATGCTCTTCTTCATGCACAGGCGAGGGAACCTTTTCTGCTTCTTCCTCCCTTGGAGGAGATTCAACTACCTCATTCCTAATAAGAAAATCTACATGCATAACCATAGGGGACTGCATTATCTTTTCAATCTCTACCTCTTCCCTGTGGATTTCCCCCTCGTGGAATTCCTCACCTTCAACATCTGGATCTTCATCAATCTTCCTTGTCTCACCTGGTTCACTCTGGGTTTCATGAGCAGGAGGCACTTCATCATGTTGCTCCTCATGAAGAGTGGTAGGAAGAAAGTCCGCCTTAGGCACATCATTCTTGGGAGAGGGAGTACTAGACCTCCTTGCATATACCTTTGCTCTCTCCTCTGAACTTTCAACATTTATTACCGATGGGGAGACTTCTTCCTCCCCGGCCTTGGAGCTTGCCTTCTCTAATAATTTGACAATTCTTTTCCTCTTAGGCATAGGAGCATCAGCCTCGAGATTCTATTCTTCAACTTCCTTTCAGTTCTTGTCCCCCTCTTAGCCTTTGGCCTTCTCTATTTCTTTGTCTCTTGGACATTTGTTCCCTGAACACCTTTTGTCTTGATCTTGGATGTGGAGTCCAGTTTGCTTTTACCTTTAGGATCTTGCTACCCTGCGGACTCCTCAGAAGTGGAATGGGAATCTAAGTCTCCCATCTAAGTGCATTTCACTCCTTTATTTTCCAATTCCCACATAGTGTAATTGAGCCACATCTTGGTAACTTTGAGAACTGGATCCATCAGTTGCTTCAATTATGTTTGCTCCTCCTCTAACCATTCTATATCACCAATCGGCCTATCTTTTACTACCTCATAGGCGTGATCTTGAATTAAGTCCCCATCATCCTCCAATTGATCAGGCACCACCCTTACATTATATAATTGGAATGCATCCACTGGAAGCTTAGAGAATTTCTTCTTTCTAACCTCATATTCATCACCACAATTGGCCTAGTAGTCCTCTAAATCAACCTTATGACTATATTCTCTAATGGCCTTCTTTCGAGCTTCCCCTATGATGTCAAATCTGGATCTCTTGGAATGGAGAGACAAGCCAAGAGCACTCAATTCTTCTTTTGAAGCTTGGGCAGAACCAATGGAAGGACATACTTCTCTAGTGCCAATCCTTAGGGGAAAATCCCCACCAAATCCTATCTTGTGTTTGTCCTTCTTGACAATGGCATCGAAGTCACAAATCTGCCTGGTGACTTCCAACAATATGATGTGGTCAGTGGGATACATTGGAAGACTATATGGGGCCCTTTGGCAACCATCGATCCAAATGTAGGAGAAGGTTGGGAATTGAATAAACCAAGCTCCATACTTCTTAATGAGCTCTTTGGCTTGATCTAAAATTCTGACATGCTCTGCTTCCTGAAGCATTCTGGTGATATGCATGGTAAATGCATCATTTTCCCTCCTATAGTTTGAACCTCCCCAGTGCAACTAAGGGAAAACTTCATAGATAATATCCTACCTGAAAATTCCTTTTGTATCCAATCCTCTATAGGGGTGGAATCTAGCCAATGCATAGACCAAATATGAGGTCATTGTGAAGGTCTTTGTCTGCAACACATTGGACAACTATTTGTGAATTACTTGGCTGATGACCCCTACCCAATGGTAGTCAACTTTCTCTTGCTCCATCCTTACAATCACATGGCACATCCAATTCTCAAATGTACCGGCACTCCTCAATCCAAGCACCCTACTAAGAAAGGTGATGGCATCATAGTATTCCTTCTTGAATTTTGCTCTAAACAGCTGCTTGGGCAACTTGGAATAGTGGGCCTTGGGCTTCTCCATCTAGGAGTTGATTAGCTGTTGTGACTTCACAGTCTTGTCATCGTAGAATTCCTAAGTTGCCTCAATGGTGAATCCCACCACATGGGATCTGTCTAGCATGTCGAAGGTTTGGGTAATGGAGTCCGAGTTGAGATTGGCAACAACTCTCCCTTGAGGCCTAATGATCCTTTGTGTATCCTGATCATAGTGCCTAGTGCACTCAAGGACCAGCTCATAGCATTGCACTATAGAAGGGAAACCAACAACATGTGACAAACCTGACTCTTTCATTCTCCTGGCCACCAAAGGAAGATCCTCAGCCGCCATTCTTTCTTTAAATTCCCCATAATCCCAGAGGCCAACATTTGTATTAGTGACTTCTGACCATACAAACATGATCTTACTTTCATGAACCTTACTCTTAATGTCTAGCTTGATCCTCTCTACATCGGATAATGAAGAACTAGTTGTCGTTTTGCTTGATTCAGCATGCATTCAACATGAAAACATAATGAAAACCACATGAAAGCAAGGTTAATATTCTAAAACACCACTAGAACGCATCTCTCATAGTCAAGGTGTCATTAAAAATCATATAAATTTGCCACAACAAATTTCGGGTTTCAAGACCATCTATGGAATCTGAGCTAGAGAGGAATTCGGGAAATTCCAGACCGATCAGATTCCAGAAAAAAACCCAAGAAACACCTACTTAATCATCAAACCTAATCATTTTAATCAATAAATCACCTGAGAGGTTCAAATATGACATGAAATAATCATCAAATGCATCACAAATTATAAACAGATTCAATTATTTCATGTTCCTTTACACTTTACCAAATTTTGGGGAAATTCATGGGGGACGGATTTTCGTGAAAAATGAGTCAGATGGGAGTCTTTGGAAATTAGGGAAACAGTGGATTTCAGAGAAATCCAAACTCGACCGAAACCCGCGGTTTAGGTACAATCTCAGACCAATGGAGATTCCTAGAATGAAGGTTTTGGCAAGAGTAGGGAGCTCATAGTAAGGTCTCAGCGAAGCATGAATGTCTCCCCGACTTAGAAGAGCACTCGAAAAGAGTAGGATATGTTCGACGAAAGGCCTCGCCAAAAGAAAAAGTATCAGCGACAGAACGGAAGATTGGCAAGATGAAAGGAACCCGCTATGAGCTCTTGGCGATGAGGTTTGTCTTGCCAACAGAAAGATTTTTGATATGAGAACTACAGTGTCCTAGTGACTAAATACAAAGTCACAAAGGGCTTCGGCGAGAGTGAAAAGTTCTTGGTGGGAGGTCTCACCAAAAGGGAGGATGTCTTGGCAAAAAGATGGCTATCGGTAAAGCTATTGAATCTCGCTATGACCTCCCGATGATAGGGACTTGTCTTGCCAAAAGCGAGGATGAGCAAGCATGTCAATGAGACATCTCCTCGCGGGGTGAGGTCTTGGTGAAAGTAAAGGTCTCACCGACTGATATGCATAGAGGATATCATCGATGTAAAAATGATAATGTCACGATGATCCAACATGAACCTAGGAAGACCACTTTGGCAAACCTTAAGGTAGTCAATATGATATCTTAGTGACCTCGAATGGTCATAGCGAAGGGAATCCGAAAGGGATGGAGAGTTTCGATTTCATCCAGACACTGAACCAGCTAAGGATTTCAAAAATTTTAACTTAGGGCAAGTTGGGGATGGACCTTTCATAAATTTTCCTTACATTCTAGGTCAATCCTAAGACAAAATCACCTGATATGGCACTACCCTAGGTTTGAACCCCATTCATCCACCATTAGCACACAGGCAAGCTCAGAATTTAGTTGTTTCACTGTTGAGTCATCAATAGGGTTTACTAATTATTCTCAGGCGAGATTCATTAAAATGTAGATGGACACATGAACTCAAAACTCACTTGGGGATGACAAAGGATGCAATACCGACCAACCCTAGCATGAAATAAACACATACGCAAGAATTCAAATACCAACATGCCATTCATAATTCAATTCAAAGCAGAGCAATCAGATACATACCATTATAAAGCAGGAATTGGTCTCAGAAGTAGAAAACACGAAGCTCAAGGGTGGCCACAACGAACACAGGTGATAACGCACCAGAAATCACCCCCAAATCAATCAAGTCAAAGCCAAAAGTTCTAAAATCCCAACTGAATACTCACAAGAAATCACTTCTCAACTCAAACGATGGAAAATAGTGAACATAATGGCGCAAAAGATCTCAAAATCAAGTTAAATACATCTCTCAAGGCATGCACAGAGCCATTAATGCAATCGATAAGACAGTCAGAGAAGGAAATCAGGAATCTAATGACAGGGTGGAATCTGGGAAAATCTGGACCACACGAAAATCTGTGAAGACCAAAATTTCCCAAGCAACAAGTGTCCAGTCGGAGACCAAGTAGGATCCGGGAAAATCCAAACAGGGCAAAAAATCACGAATCCAAGCAAAAGCCCGAAATTCATCCAAAACTTAAGATTTTCAATGAATAACTTGGGGAAAACACCTAGGCAACCTAAAATAAATTATTTAGACGCATGCCTAGGTTAGAAAAAACCTTGAAAGAAAGTGCCAAAACACCAAAACCGAAGCGGAAGAGGGTCCCTGCTTACAGCTGGGCGTGCATGTGAAAAATTGCACAACACACTCCTACACTACAACCTTGCTTACATTTGAACCCATAAAATCTTAAGATCCACATATTTACCTTTCTTGGGAGTATATGGCCAAGTTGGATATGTGATTCTAGAGCATCGATCCTTTCTAAAGAATCTAGTTCTATTTTTCTTTATTTTGACCTTCTAGGCTCACCAACCATGGGAGGAGTTACCTCCTAGTTATTTTTTATATGGGCCAACATTATCTTGTGAGAAGGTTTTATCCTCATAATGTTCATTGGTATGTAATGGCCCTAGATGTGAATCATGGGTGAATGGTTTGGATGCATCTATTTTTTATTTCTTTAAATGTATATTAACACTTTGTGGCTAGGATATATCTTCCATGCATTCATGAATTGAAGTATGGTCATCTCTAATGATACTTGATTGAGAAATTATCAACATCAATTAGTTGATCTTTATCATTATGTCTTGGCATGTAAGGAAAGTGAATTCATAATGGTCCTCATGGTGAATCCTACACCAACCTCTAAGTAGAAGAATAGATGGATTTGCATGATCACCTAATTTGGATAAATTAATGATAATTTTTAGCATAAAGTAGCAAATTAATTTGTATGCAAGGGGTGAATTATTAAAGGTCATCATAGAAATTTTGGTATTTGCATCACATCTTGTGACCATAAAATTTTTCATCATTTTATTCATTTTGTAAACACCTAGATCAACATCCATAAAAGAAAATTCATTAGGATCATTGTATTCAATTATCATATGTTTGTGTTTTGGCTTGGCATAAAATTTTATTTGGTTGTTCAAACCTCTCCAAGGTAACCACAACTATGTGAAGTAGGATGAAAACCAACCTTTGAGACACTTGGTCCACTCCCTGCTCAACAACAAACCATACATCTCTAGAATGTTGACCGCATGTGTATCAATATACTCCTAGAATTGGGTGTTTGAACATAATTGAATATGCACATTTTTAAATTCTATAATTACCTTTACTTCTATCTTATCTAATTATAGGACCACTCAACTACTAGGTTTTGGAGTTATTCCTAACTTCTAAAAAATGGATAAAAACATAACATTACAAGAAGTCCCATAATCTATGAGACAATTGTGTAAGTTCTTACTTACCAAAGATTCTAACAATCAATAAGAAGGGTGGGACACCCATTTTTCTTTTGAAAAGAGTAGCCATGGAGTTCATTTTACTTGCTACCTTTCCTTTATATCTTGGTGTGATAATTATGTTTTTACTCTTTTCCTATCTAAAGACCTTATCAATGCATCCTTCCAATTATAACAAATTTTCAACATATCATACATAATAATGTTAGCCTTTTTATTTTTTAACTCTTCTACTACACTATACCTTTCCTTGTACATAGAAAAAACTCTATTGAAAGGGGGTTCACTTGTGTGTATTGAGTTTAATAAGGTTCTTTGGGAGTTTTCGTATTATTTTTGTAATTAGAATCAAGAGTAGTGTGTTATATTTATGAATAACATGAGACACAAGATCAAACAATGAACAATACCACCTTCCACATAAGAGCTCTTCAAAATAATGATTTATTTTTCCTCAACAAGAAAATAATTATAGAATAAAATAATACAAAGAGAGATTACTTTATAAGATAAAACTTAAATTATAAAGGGATTACATCATGATAGGTTTCATCTTCTAGTCTGATGAGACAAAATGATCTAATATTAGCTCCTCTAGTTAACAAAAAAAATCACTCCTATATTTAGCTTAAATGCATGAGAATAACTAAGTTAGAATAATTAATTATTATCTAATGCATAATTACTCTAACAACCCCCTTAATTGTAACTTAGGGAGTAGCTAAAAAATTAAAAAAACAAATGCATGAAAAAAAAGGTTCTTGGAAACAAGGCTTGATGAGGTATGCATGTACAATAAAATAAATCTATCATAATTGGAGAAAAGAAGAAAACCTCAAGGAAAAATCTCCTCTCCTAAAGAGATATGAAATATTTTAAAACACGTGAAGGAAGGAAGCCTCATGAATATCTCCCAAGGATAACATCCTTCATGCCAAGAATTGATCACAACTAGAGGTAATGTGACGAACCCAAAGTTTTTGTGAAGATGTCTGAAGCCTACTCCTTTATAGGCATGTAATCTAAAGTGAGAAAACCATCCTGAATCAACTACCGTATGAAGTGCATGTGGAAATATATATGCTTACTACATTGATGCTCCACTAGATTATGACAAATATAAATGACACTTTGATTGCTGCACCAAATAATAGTAGGACTATTAGGAGAAAAATTAAACTCAATCAATGACTGACAAAGCCACAAAACATCGTGGCTGTCCAAAATTGTTGCATGATACTCAACCTTTGTAGATGATAATGCAATAGTATATTTCCTCTTGCAAGACCATATAATGTGGCTAGGACCAAGGAAAAAAAAAAGCTAGAAGTGGACTTCCTATCATTTACATCACGATCCTAATTTGAGTCAGTGAATCCAACTATCCAAGGATCTCCTATTTTATAGTGAATACCATAATGTGGTGCCTTGAATATATCCAAAAATACATTTATAAGCTAGCTAATGACTTTAATGTGGATCATGTGAGAATTGAGAGACAATACCAACCACAAAAGAAAGATTAGGACATGAATGTGTTAGGTACAAAAAACTAACATACAACTACTTGTATAATGTATCATCTACTAAAGGAGTAGTACAAATGGAATACAATACTACACCTAAATAAAATGGTGTGGGGGTAGGCTTGAAATCAAGCATGCAAAATCTATGAAACATGTCAAGAGCATACTTTTGTTGAAGTATAGAAATCCCATCTAAATATTGAATAACCTATAAACGAAGAAAGTAGTGTAGAAGGTCAAGGTTTTCCATCTCAAAATGCTCCATAAAATCTCATTGAACACTCTAGATCATGGAGGATGAACTGCCTATAAGGATAAAATCATCCACATATAGCACAAGGATCAAATAACCCTCTTGTCTCTTAATGTACACTATGGGATCAAAATGACATCATCTGAAGAAAAAAGAAATTAAAAAAGTGTCTGTCTTCATATACCAAGCCTAAAGGGCTTGTTGAGACCACATAATGAAATACAAAGCATATAAACCAAGGAAGAGTCATCAATAAAACCATTTGGCTACTCCATATAAATCTCTCCATGAAGGTCACCATGTAAGAATGAAATCTTCTCATCCGTCTAAAATATTATCCATCCCTAAGAAGCTAAAAGTAAAAGTACAAGGAAAATAGAGATCATCTTGGAAATAGGGGAAAAGGTCTCAAAAAATAATCAATTCCTTCGACTTGAGAGAAACAATGCAACAAGAAAAGCATTGAACTTATCAATAAAACTATCTAAATCATATTTGGTGCAGTACACCCACTTGTACCAAACCAGTTTTCTTCCTTTATGAAGAGGAACAAGATCCCAAGTATGATTCTTCATCAAAGAAGAATAGTCATATACCATAGCATTTACCACTTAGGAATACCAACTACCTCTAAATTTTTTGGAGGATCATCCAAAATGGTATGACTCAAAATACTAATACCTAATGTTTATGCATGAGTATAATGAGGTTTTGAAGGATCACCTACCAAAAATATAACTACATTAATAGTATTGCAAGCCCATTTAGGTAAGGGTTGAATATCTAGAGGTAGAGGGATAGCTAGAGAATCATCCTCATCCTCCAGAGATGAGTAATCCTAGAGAGATAAAGAGTGAGTAGTAGGTGATGAGGGAGAATCTGGGGATGGATAATCCAAACAAGGAAAGTGCTCGTCAAACTATACATCCCACCAAGACAAGACATATCTAGAATAAAGATCAAATAACTTGTACACCTTAGCATCCTCATAGTAGCCAACAAATATGAGTGGTCTAATTTTCCTCTCCATGGATTTATAATGATCTTCAAGAATGAATTCCCAAGCCTCACTACCGAAGACTCTAAATGATGATACATTGGGCTTGACATGGGACCAAGCCTCCTTAGAATTCATATGTTGAAATTATTTATGAGTAACTAACTCATCCCAAAAATAAGAATGTATATCTCATGATTAAATCATACAATTGGTAATCTCCTATAAAGTTTTCTTCTTTTATCAACAAAACCATTCTACTAAGGGGTGTATAGAATTGCAAGCTAATGCTTCAAACCATGCTAGGTGTAAAAGTCTCTAAAAGTATGATTGACATACTCCCCCCATTATCTATATGTATTCACCTAATAGAAAGACCAAATTACTTCTCCACAAATACCTTAAATAGATTGAAAGAGTCAAAGAAACCACTCTTATACCTAAGAAAGTAAACCCATGTACATCTAGAGAAGTCATCAATGAAAGTGAGCACATATTTGGCCCTTGAAAATAAATTAGTTAGAAAAGACATGAGGTCCCTATGTACCAACTCTAAGGGTTCCTTAGCACATGTGGCTCTACACATAGAATAAGAATCTTGGTGATGTTTTCAAAGAGAACATCCATGAAAAACACCATCAATATAGGAAATCTTAGGGAGCCCTAACACTAATGCTTTTGTACTCATCTACTAGAGATATATGTAATTGACATGACCAAAAAATTAATTCCAAAGCTTACTCACAGTGTCTGCATGTTTCATAAAAGATAACATTGTACTAGCTAAGATCTCAAAACAATCAAATCAATATAAATGAGGAAGAATCAATACTCCTAGTAGCCATGATAATATTAGGATCTTGAATTTCTCAAATAATTATATCATGTGGGGTAAACTTCATTTCCCTACTGATAATAGATCAGGAAATTTGATACATTAAATAAAGGTTGGTGGAGATATTAGGAACAATAAGGATTTATTGAAGAAAAATACCCTCAAGTGTGATAGTACCTAAGCCAAAAATTGAAAGTTGTGTGATGCAGGAGCATCCCAGGTTGCAAGCAATCTTGCATCAACCAAAAAATATCTACATTCATGTTTTATTTGCATTTTAGTAGTTATCGGTCAGGACCTAGTCTTTGTATTTCATACCGCATTATCCCACATTGTAACATCAGAGCTCACGGAGCAGGATATATGATATTCATGGCTAAATCTACATCATATCCATAATTCAAGTGTTTTGGATATTCCAGCATGCAATTATCGCCAATAGGATATCAATTGTATTTGGATAGAGAGAATTCACCGACTAGTCTTGGTTTTTCAAGTGTGTGGACCTATCATGTGACTTGTGAAGCTTAGGAAACCATTTCTTAAGGATTCAAATTCATTGAGGAACCTTCATTTTTATTTTCACCATGTTTTTCAAAGAATCAAAAGAGAATCATATGTTTTGGGCCGACCTTTCACACATTTCATCTACTTCATGGTTTGAGACCTCTTGAGGTCGACACAGACCTTTTTTGGAGCTAGGAATTACTATATATAGGCATTGTGTAGTTTCATTAATCATCATCATCAGTAGTAATAGATATTATATAAGGGCTTTGACCCACATTGTATTGTGTGGCTTAACACCATATCATTTTGTAATTCTATAAGTTGGAAGACAGGGCATGTTTCCAGTGAATAATTGATCATTATCTATATTTTCATGTATGATTTTCATTCCAATTATTTGAATTTTCATTGTTTTTACTCTTACTACAAGGTTGGATAGTCCTACTCTTGGACCCTCCATCCTTGATTGCACCAAGTGGTATCAGAGCAAGTTTGCGAACTTTGGGAGAGTGAAGGTGGATAGATTGTCAACTTGAGGAAGTTGCACTAGAGTGATTTTGTGAAGTTGAGGCAAGAATTCCATAAGATATTTGTATGGAAATATTGTCAACTTGAGGTAGCCTACTTGTGTTTGTCAACAAATCACCATTTATGAGGCAGTTGCAACCTTGTAGCCAAATCGCCAACTTAAGGTAGTTGCACCGGATCCTAGGAAGAGATATTGTTGAAGATAATTCATACTACTATTAATGTTGCTAGAAAGATGGATGAGGTGATGGAAATTATGCAAACAATAAAAGGGAGATTGGATGTTGTTGAAGAAGATAAAAGAAAATGCTTAAACCCTAGACCTAATGATGAAAGTGATGATGATGAAGTCTGAGCTGCAAACCCGACTGAAGAAACCTCAGAAGAGGAAGATTTGGATTAGATGAATATGGTGAAGGCTATTTGAAAAATAGGAAAGTGACCTAAAATGGAGGTTTTGAACTATACCAGTAACCTAAACCTTGAGAAGTTGATTGACTATATAAATGACATTGAAGAGTACTTTGAATATGAAGAAATTTAAGCTACAGAGAAAGTGAGATTTGCAAAGACTAAATTGAAGGGACACACTACAATATGGTGGAAGGAAGTTCAATTGGAGAGGAACAGAAAAGGTAAAGAGAATATTGTGAAATGGGACAAAATGGTGACAAAATTGAAGAACCAGTTTGTACCTGCAGACTATGAGTTGGAGTTGATGAAGAGATTGCAAAACTTGAGACAAAAGGAGAAGATTGTGAAAGAGTATACTGAATAATTTCATAAGATCGTCATTAGGACTAGAGATAGAAAAGAAAGCAAGGAGAAAATGGCAAGATATATCAATGGGCTGAGGATGAACATTCAGGAAGAGTTGATACTAGTGAGGATGAATTTAGTAGAGGAATCATATCAATTTGTATTGAACGTGGAGGAAAATCTAAAAAAAAGACATGAACAAAGGAGGAGAGGAAGAGGAGGTAGATTTCAAAGAGGAAGGTCACATTCTAAAGGAGAAAAACCATATGCAAAGCAAAGAAAGGACAAAGATTCATACTGCAAGGAAGAGAAGGATTCCAATTAATACTAGAGAGGAAGAGATGAAAAAAATTCTTAACACCACAATAGAGGAGGCTACACTTCTTACCACAATGATGGATACTAGAGAAATGAGAAAGGATATGGCAAGAGAACTATCAGAGGAACCTATTTTAAATATAGAGGAGAAGGACATAGAGCATTTGAGTGTCACCAAGAAAGTAAGAAGAATGAAAATCATGCAAGAACTGGATATGTAGAGGAAGAACCAATGAAATCACCAAGTTCTAGAGGAAGTCCTGAAAAGGGAGAATCATTATTTATGTGGAGAGCACTATTCCAAGAGAAAGAAGTACCTAAGGAAGCACCACCAAGGAAATTTTTTTTCTAGACTAGATGCAAAGCAAGAGGTAAGTGTTGTAAAGTTATCAATGATAGTGATAATACGGATAATATAGTTTCTAAGGAAATGGCGACAAAGTTGAGTTTGGAAAGAAGGAAACATCTGAAGCCATATAGGATAGCCTGGATTCAAGATGAGCACAAGATACTAGTAAGTGAGCAATGTTTAGTAAAATTCAAGATAGGATCATAACATGATGAAGTGTTGTGTGATATTATGCCAATGGACGTATGTCATATGTTGTTGGGTAGACCTTGGTAGTATGATAAGAAAGTTGTACATGATGGGAGAAAGAATACCTATACCATAACGTCCAATGGAAAGAGAATCGCCTTGACACCTTTGGAAGATGAACCTAAAAGTGAAGTATGTGGGACAACTAGAATCAATTTGGTAGATGAGAGTAAATTTCTAGATGGATTGAGACATGAGAACATGTGTTTTTCTTTGATTCCAATTAAGTGTGGAGCCCTAGATGCAAAAAGAATCACAAGAGAAGAAGAATCATCAAAGAAGGAAGAAAATGAACTAATAATGGAGTACCAAGATCTTGTATCAAAAAATGTGCCTGATGGATTACCACCAATCTAGAGTGTCAGTCATCATATAGATCTTATTCCAGGGGCCAGTTTGCTGAAAAAAAATGCACATTGGATGACACCAAGAGAGAATGCAGAGTTAAATAGACAGATATAGGAATTGTTGAAGAAGGGATTGATCAGAGAGAGTATGAGCCCATGTGTGATACCAGTTGTCCCTGCACCTAATAAATATGGAGAATGGAGGATGTGTATAGATTTGAGAGCTATCAATAAGATCACAGTGAAATATAGATTCCCATTGACTAGGATGGATGACATCATGGATAGTCTGAGTGGAGCAAAGAATTTCACCAAGATAGACCTAAAGAGTGGATACCATCAAATTAGGATCAGAGAAGGAGATGAATGGAAGACTACTTTCAAGACAAATGAGGGATTATATGAGTGGTTGGTCATGCCATTTGGATTAACTAATGCACCTAGTACATTTATGAGGCTGATGAATGAAGTTTTGAAGAAATTTTTGGGTAAGTTTTTCATTGTTTATCTGGATGATATTATGATTTTCAATAAGACTAAGGAGGAACATTTGGAGCACATTAGACAAGTATTTCAGAGGCTAAGAGAAGTTGTTGATAAACATCAAGAAGTGTAGTTTCATGAAGGAGGAATTAATGTACTTGGGATTGAAGATGGAACCTAAGAAGGTTAGAGAAATAGTTGAGTGGCCTACACCTGTGAATGTTGGAGAAGTAAGATCATTTCATGGACTAGAAATTTTTTACTAGAAGTTCATTAGAAACTTTAGTGGTATTTGTACACCTATGATAGAGATAATGAGGGGTGACTGAAATGAGTTCAAGTGGACATCAAGACCACAAAAGAGTTTTGAGTTGTTGAAATGAAAGGTGATAGAACAACGTGTTGGCATTTCTGGATTTTGATAAAGTATTTCATGTGGATTGTGATACTAGTGGAAGTGCAATAGGAGCTATGTTAAGTTAGGAAGGGAGACCAGTAGCATAATTCAATGAGAAATTGAATGATGCTAGGAGAAGATATTTAATTTATGATTAGGAGTTCTATGCAATCATACAAGCCTTGAAGAAGTGGAGGCATTACTTGTTACCAAAGGATTTTGTGTTGTATACGAACATCAAGCTCTACAATGTCTGAATAGTTAGGGGAAGTTGAACCGGAGGCATATGATATGGTTAGAGTTCTTGCAAAGTTACACATCTGTGTTGAACCATCAGAGTGGGAAGTCAAACAAGGTCACGGATGCATTGAGCAGGAGGAGTTTGCTAACAGAGATGAGAGTTGAAGTATTAGGTTTTGAAGAATTGAAGCATATGTATTAGGATGACATTGATTTAGCTGAGGCATGGAAGGATTGCAAGGAACTTGTGGAGACAGATAGAAGCAAATGGTTGGATTATTTCATTTAGGAAGGTATGTTTTTCAAGAACAACTAGTTATGTATTCCTAAAAGTTCAATGAGGGAGAATTTGATCAAGGAAAAGCATTGTGGAGGATTAGCAATACATTTTGGAATTGATAAGACTGTAGAATTGGTGAGTGAGAACTATTTTTGGCTATAGTCATATAAGGATGTCAAGAAGTATGTTCAAAGTTCCAAGATTTGTTAGGTTGCAAAATGAAATAGTCACAAAAATGGGAAGTATAAACCATTAACAGTACCAAAGAGACCATGGGAGGACATAAGAATGGACTTTGTGATGGGGTTACCTAAGACACCAAGGGGATTTTATTCTATATTTTTGGTTGTGGATAAATTTTCTAAGATGGAATATTTCATACCTTGTAAGAAGACTAGTGATGTAGTGCTTTTTGTAGGCATATTTTTCAAGGAGATTGTGAGATTACATGGGATACCAAAGAGTATAGTATCAGATAGGGACACCAAGTTTGTTGGATATTTTTAGAAGACATTGTGGAAGAAGATGAAGAAAAAATTGAAGTATAGTTCATTATTCCACCCATAGACAGATGGACAGAAAAAAGTGGTAAATAGGAGTTTTGGAAACTTGTTGAGATGTCTGACTAAAGGAAAAGCAGGGAATTTGGATTTGATAGTATCGCAAGTAGAATATGCATACAACAATTAAGTAAATTGGAGCACAGGGAAGACACCATTTGAGATTTTGAAAGGAAAACAACCCAAAGGAGTAGCCAAATTAAGGGATATCAATATGGAGAATAAAAGGAGTGCGGAGGCAAAATAATTTGTAGGGTTCATGAAGATAATGCACACTCAAGTTAGGGAGCATCTAGAGAAGATTAACAATAAATACAAGAAGAAAGAAAATAAGAAGAGGAGACATAAGGAGTTTGCAGTAGGGGAGGAAGTAATGGTATACCTAAGAAAAGAGAGATTTCCAGCTAGGACATATAGTAAGTTGGAGATGAAGAATTTTGGACCTTGTAAGATCATCAGGAAGTTTGATTCTAGAAGTGCATACAAAGTGAAACTACTGGAGGAATTTGGCATATCACATGTATTCAATATTGCAGACCTATACTAGTATCATGAAAGAGAATCACCAGAAGATAGAGAAGTTGGTTTGTTGGACTAGATAGCATATCATCAGGAGGAATTTGAGGAGATTTTATATAGAAAATTTGGCAATAGTACTAGAGGAAGGCAACACAAATAATGTATAGTTAGATGGAAAGGAAGACTGAAGAAAGATTCATCACGGATTCCTTAGGCTGAGGTGGACCGAATTGGTTTTCCTCTAGCCCTGAGAAAGTGAGAGGCTCAATTTTCTTCAACCTTGAGCATCTAATGTAGGAGCATCCTAGGTTGCAAGTAATCTTGGATCAACCAAAAATATCTGCATTCATGTTTTTATTGCATTTCAATAGTTATTTGTCAGGACACAGTCTCTGTATTTCATATCGCATTATACCGCATTGTAACATAAAAGCTCAAGGAGTAGGATATATGATATCCATGGCTACATCTACATCATATCCATAATTCAAGTGTTTTTGAGATTCCAGTACGAAGTTATCGCTAACAGTATATCAGTTGTAATTGGATAGAAAGCATTCACTGACTAGTCTTGGCTTTTCAAGTGTGTGGACCTATCCTGTGACTTGTAGAGCTCAAGAAACAATTTCTTAATGATGCACATTCATCGAGGAACCTTCATTTTAATCCACATAATTTTTTTCCAAAAATCAAAAGAGAATCATGTGTTTTGGGCTGACCTTTCACACATTTCATCTACTTCGAGGTTTGAGACCTCTTGAGGTTGATATAGACCTCTTCTGGAGTTGGGAATTAGTATATATAGGAATTGTGTAGTTTCATTAAACATCATCATTAGTAGTGATAGATATTAGATAATGGATTCAACTTGCATTGTATTTCAAAGCTTAATGCCATATCATTCTATAATTCTATAAGCTGGAAGGGAGGGCATGTTTCTAGTGAATAGTTGATCATTCTCTATATTTCCATGTGTGATTGTCATTCAAATTCTTTGAGTTTCCATTGTGTTTACTCTTGCTGCAAGGTTGGACAGTCTTATTCCTAGACCCTCCATCCTTGACTACACCATTGTGTATAATTCCCAACTATAATATGAGTAGTGCCACAATCTAAAAGAGATGAGACTAAAACCTTAGAAATTCATGTGATGTGTCATCAAGTAATCAAGTATCCATGGAGCTACAGAAGGTAAGGCGCATGTAGAAAGAGCTTGAACTCTACCTATAAATGATGAAGACTAGGGATAAAATGTTATGATGCTACATGGATTCCTCCAAATTCTCTAATATCCTTCAACATCTAATGACTAGATGTACCTCCTTACCACAAAAACTATAAGGTTCACCTAATTTATTCTTTGACTTGGAGGAAGACTCACCAAAATTAGAAGATTATCATATCAAGGATTGGTTTAATTTTTTTGTTCTAACTTTTGAGATGGTTTGGATTAACACTCACTACCTGATGAATTATCAATCTTGGGCTTATGTTTCTTCTTTTTTTCCCTTTGTATTTCTATACTATGAATTCTTGGGTTTTAGAACTAGATACAGAATCAAACCGAGTTAACTTTTCATGTTCATGAGTCAAATTCTCAAAAAAAAACATTGAAAGGAATAATGGTAAATGCATCACCCAATGCATCCATATTAGAGTAGAATGTAGAAGAGAAGGCCTAAAATGGCCCTCTAATATTAGACAAAATCAAGAAAATACATTCTTTCTTGGTTCTATTCTTCCCACAACCCTACAAAAGATATCTTAGGGACTTAAAATTCTACAAGACCTCAATGGAGGGGAAAGAATTACGTACAAGTGATGCTAATTATTCCTCAATTTGGAGAACTTAATGGTGCCAAAAATATGACTAAACTTCACTCACATATCCCTAAGAGAGGTACAAGACTCAATATGAAATAAGAGATTGTTTAAAACCTACCTTGAAAGAAATCCCACAGCCTCATCTATCTCGTTACTATACTAAATAATGTTAAATTGGAGATTAAATTCTAGTTTTAATTAATCCAGAGTGGACCATAAACCTTTTGACAAGAGCAATTTGGTCATATGAGCTTTCCAAATATGATAGTTGTGTGGCATAAGACATTCAAATGAAGAAGTGTTTTTCATGATGGGTCTAGTTTAAAAAATAATGTGTGGGAAATATTTTATTTTATCTTATGTATATAGATATTGAAAGAAATAACTATAACCCCCACAAAAAGAAAAACCAAACCCTAATGCAAATTTGAGAGAAAAAATATTAAAAAATAAAAAATCACTTCAAATAAATCTCTATGTTCTTGATGATTTTTTTGGAAAAATGTACTAATAGTTTTGTACAGCATTGAAGCATCTTTCCAATGCCTATTCATTTTCAAAAACTATAGTTCATATGCCCATGTTATGACCCAAAAGTGAAAAGAGGTAAATCTAAATTCAACAATCTATAAAAAATTTATGGGGAAAAATTAGGAAAATGGACTACACCACAGGAATTGAACTAGAAACATCATCCAAATAATTTTTTTTTTTGAAAAATGAAGATCATATGCCCATGTTATACCCAATTTCATAAAAATTACCCAATCTACCCTACAAAGCACAAAAGGGGCTAAACAAATGGGCCCTTGGTCACATGGGTGACTAACTGATGAAACTGGGGGTTATATCATAGGCACCTTGTCTCTAATACAACCATTTCTTAGCTTAGCAAGGGACATCGAGGCTTATCATTGATCATAGATGTGACTAAGGCTTCTAGCTAAAGGCATAAAGGGGCACCAAAGGGCAGGAAGTGGGTAGGTGTTTTCATTGCTTCTGAAGGTGATACACTCTGCCCTTGGTGGAATGGTGCTCCCTAAGTGTTGAATGCTTAATATAACACGTTGCACTATATAAAAGTGCCTTTTATACATATTTTTAAAAATTTTACAATTTCACCATGCGATACGGCCTAACAAGGGCCATACAAGGCCTCTATTAAAAAAATTGCCTCAAAAGCTCTTGATGCCAAAATTGGGAAAAATTATAGTCAAAATTCATCAAATTAGTCTCTTGAACTCAATGATGAGGTCATTTTCATGTCAAAATGCAACTAAAATTCACCAACCTCCAAAAATTGCAAATAGAGCAATGAAGATTCGATATTTGATCTTGTAACTCTAGTTGAGAAAAAAACTCAAAATATAGAAGGTGATTTTTAAACCCATGCTCTAATGCCATGTTATATTTGTGAATAACACAAGATGAAGGATTAAAAAATTAACAATAAAACCTTCCATGAAAGAGCTCTGCAAAATAGTGATTTGTTACTCCTCAACAAGAAAATACTTACAAAATAAAATAATACAAAGAGAGTGATTATAAGAGAAACCCTAAATGATAAATGGATTAGATGATGAAAAGTGCCATCATCATGTGTGATAAGATATAATGATCTAATATTAGCTATTCTAGTTAATAGGAAAAAACACTCCTAAGTTTAGCTTAAGTGCTTGAGAATAAATAAATTACAATAATAATTAATTAAAGATTAATTAATTATTATTTAATACATGAATACTCTAATATAGTGACACCTTTACTAGGATAGATTTGATCAATGAGTGGATCCTTCTTGTTTCTCAAATTTTAATTGTTCCTTCCTGACTGAAATTCTTGTACATCGATAGTTTTGGGCTCATTTTCCTCTTCAAATGGGAAATTAAATTCTTATCTATTTTTTTCTCCAAATATTTTTTGCTAAGAAATATTTAGGATTCCACCATCATAGAATTCATTTTGATAGACTCTTGGTCCATTTTCATCATTTTGGTTACCTATTGCATCTCCAAAAAAATTCTTATGAGTGATCCATATTTTCATGAAACTTATATCCATTCATTCTTAAATTTATATCAAAACAATCCATTTCATTTATATTGTTCACATTATCAAATGGATTAGAGAAACTTCCACTATTTTTCTTGGTATTCCATTTTCTATTGGGCCTCTATTTACTATATTTTTTTTTTAGAAAACCTTGGTTGTTAACATTTTCCATTATGAGCTCTTTTGATTATGATTTTTATTGAATTCTTGGTATGGGTTTATCATTAAGCATGTAAGCTCATTGGTGACATAGGATAATGTCTTCTTCATGGCCTCTAATTCAAATTTTAGTTTTGTATTTTGGTCCGAGTTTGAAGAAGATGTATGACTTGATTGTTCAAAATAAGCATTCCTTGTCTGACCTAATCCATTTATAATATTTATTTCAAGCTTCTTCATTGGATATGTTATAATAGTATTTGTATGGGTTAGATTTTCAATTGGTGGATATGATAGAAAATTTTATGAGTGAATGATGCTAGGGATTGGATTTATCAATGGTGTATAAATCATCAAGGTACTATTGATACCATGGATTTGATTATAATCCCAATGAAGGTAAGGATCTTTATGTACCTCCTCCTTGAGGATCTAGTTTTTGTGAAAAAGACAATGGATTTATTGTAGAGATTTTGTTAACTTTAGATGGTCTTCTCAAGAATAGACTAGTCAAAGGGTTCATCGACCTAAAATAAGTTTGTGTGGATGTTGCTTCAACTGCATGAATTTTTCATCCTTTTGAATGTTTTTTGGAATATAGTATTGTAAATACTCAATGGTTCAATAGGTTATTTCTTGCACAAGACAAAATAATGATATTAAAAAATAAAATTGATGTTTACTTTGAATTGATTTATACATTCGGTTTCCAAATGAAGCAATTATGTGATTATTCCACGAGGAAGGTTCAAATACCAATTTTAATCAAACTCCCATAGCAAGTAGGGAAACAATCAATAAACTACATCCTACTACTAGATTTTTTACCTATTATGTAAATTTCCTCAAAATTTCTTACATGATATTAGAAAAAAATGGATTCACTATATAAACCTTGAAAAAAATATTTTAGAGTTTTTTGGTAACTTTTGCAAGGGTACCCCAATGTGAAGGGGATAATTTTAGTCAAATATAAAATATGTTATCTTCGAAGGTGGGGAAATAATATCTATTAGTATTTTTTATGATGCGGGACTCACAAGAAAGATTTTTAGGTTAGAATTTTGTAGGATTTCCATAGAATTTGATTCTAAAGTCCTTATTTTCCATTTATCACTTCTCTTCTATCTATTTTGGGACAATTCCAAGAGGTCTCCTTTGTTAGGGGTAGATATAAGGATCTTAATGTATCTCTTAGGAGAGAAGGAAGTATTTTTTTCTATCTTGTCTAGGTTTTGGCCCTCTTTCTAACACTAGCTTTGTTGGTGATTTTTTAGCACAATTAACTCTTGATAACAATAAATAAATACCCCTCTTAAAAATAAGGATTTAATACTCCAATGTTTATTTATGATTAGGTCTTGAACATGGTGGATAACTAGTGGTTTACGTGATCAATTTTAACAAGGGGCATTTGGTGGTAACCTAGACATTTAGAATGTATAATATCAAATCCAATAAGAAATAACACATGCAAAAATATTTTAAAGAACATATATATTCTTACATACATCAATCAAAACTTTATCAAACTCAAATATGGTGTTATTTCATCAAATGTTATATAAATTTCGTAGCTCTAAAACATTCACTTTCTCTTAGGGATTTAAAAACAATCATAAGCTATTAGATTAAATAAATATCAAAAGATAATTAGGGTTGAGGAAAAATAACTAAAATTAAATTGACAATGATAAATCCAATTCCATTTTTCAGATCTAAATGTTTAAGAAAAATAAAATAAACCAATGAAAAAATTATTAGTATTCACACAACCATGTGTAATATTGATTCTATCATCTAAGGGAAAATATAACAATAGATTTTCAAGTTGCGTCTAATCAAACCACCATATTACATGCACAAATATATGACTCAACTTTATGTTGAAATATGTGTTATCATTGATGTCAACTCAATATTAGTTGTCATTGATGTCAAGTGTGTGTTGAATTTTGTATAATACTCCAAAGTTAGTTGATGTGTAGAGATATTTGTTGCTATAGTTAGCAATGTAGTATATGGAAGAATGGTGATCAGTTTGGTGTTTAAGAATGATGTGGAGGTAGGTACACATGTTTTGATATGTTTACAACATGTTTACAATAATACCATTCTAGTTTTTTGTACCACATATGGAGATAAGTTATAGAATTTTTTCTAAGGCATTTATAGTGTATACTCTAAGACAAAGTCATTGTATTTTGGTCCACATCCTTTTGTAGAGCAAGATTTTTTCTTTCAGATCCAAAGATAAGATGGTCAATAAATGAAGGTTTTACATTCAATAACTCAATTCATTACACCTTTTGTAGTTAAAGTTATAAGTGATAGAGTTATGATCTGAGCTCTAGTAGAGTAAAGTGTTGATGAAGGCTAATTGGAATGCCCTAAATTCCTCTAGAGTGATAGATGTGGTTGAGTGGACTTGATAATATTCTCATTAAATTTTATTGGTTCATCCTTGCAAGTCTCATATGTTTCGGTGTACAACAATGCAATATCCTAAGTTTCAAAGTGTTACAATCTATTTGGGATGCCATATTTTCATCAGTTCAATATGTTTACTTTCTTCCATCACCTCATAATGATTAGATACTTGAGAAGAAGGTTGATGATATATTTTTCATAGACTATATTTTTTACATATTGGTCTGCATGATGTTTTTGGTTTTTGCCTGGTGGTGTAAAGATGAATAGTTGGCAGTTTTGGTAGTGTTGAAGTTGATTGGGCCAATAGTCTTATTTTCTTTATTTTCAGTTGATCCTAATTAATTAATTTTTTTTGGAGGATGTATTTTGATGTATTTGGGGCCTATTATTTTGTGTGTTGATCCACAACTTATGTTCTCTTCATAATGCATATGTGTGAACCCAACTTGTATAGTATCGTATGCTTCATCTAAAGGTCATCTTGGAGCCGACCTAATTGGGGTTTTGAGTTGTTACAAAGGGTATTTATAGAAGAATAAAATTAGTTATGAATTTATTGATGTGGTATTAGGTAGTGTGTTGAATATGAAGTGTGTGAAGTTAGTATCATGGAGTAATTTTGTGAAAAATGGATTGCAACATCAACATATAATAGATGCTTCTCTTGTAGCAGTTCATGTTGATTTTCTCATTCATGTATCCTACAATTAGGTAGTCGACCTCTTCAACAAGTCCTTGTATCTTTCTCTAAGGTTGTGCACCTTATTATGCAACTCCTTAGGTAGTGAGCCTCAAACAATATTATAACTTTTGGAAGTAGTGAGCTTCATATATTGTGAGTTAACTCTCACTGTGGTTTTTCCCTCATTGAATTTTCCATGTAAAAATATTGGTGGCTTTGTGCGGTACATGCTTTAATTTATTTTATTCCTTCAGTTAATGTGATGTGATGTTTAATCTATGAATGAAGTTTAAGTTTTAGTGTATGTTGATTAACCCCCCCTCTTAGCATTTTGGTGTGTTCAATAATTGGTATCAAAGACAAGTGACTTTGAGAATCCTAACATATAAGGTAGATCCTACAATTTAACACATGGGATCTATAGAAAAGGTTAATGATATGTTTTCTCCTAAACTAGATCTAGAGTCAATGGAACCTAAATGTTGGGAAATCAATCCAAATGATTATGAGGTAGACTTTGAATTTGAACTCCAATTAGCTCTTGAAGATTTGGATGAAGAAAGAACACTAAATATGAAATATGAAATCAAGCTTGAAAAATAAGAGGATACAATTGCCAAATTGAAGGCACAAGCTAGAATATCAAAAGAATAAATTGGAAAATTGAAAGATCAAATAGGAGGAGATAAATAATATGAAATTAAACTCAAGGAGGCTGAAGATGTGATCTCTAGTTTGAATGTAAAATTTGAAGAAGGAAATAGGATTGAGGATTTCTTGAATACCAAGCTTAATGATAAATCAACTAAATGTTCAAATCTTGAGGAGGAGATTGTCACTTTGAGAAATGAGCTGAAAAAATTGAAAGAAAAAATTAACAAAGGCTTAAAACTGAAAGGAGGTTCTATAATTCTTGAGTTGATTAAATCTCAAAAGCCATCAAAATAAAAATTTGGCCTGGTTTTGAAAATGAAAATTCCTATAACCACTACATCTGCAAACTTATATGATAACTTCAAAGTAGAAGGAAAGTCTAATACAAAGGAGGAGAAAGCCTACATTGAAGATTCTAAGAAGAATTCCTCTAGAGATGCAAATATAAGGAATAACAATGCTATGGCTTCTCAATCCTTCTATGGTTACTACTACACTTGTAACAAGTTTGTTCATAGGGCTGTTGATTGTAGATCTAATGTGAGAAGAATTAATTATGCTCCACAAACTAGTATCACCTACTACAATTATAATAAACTAGGACATATTTCAAGGTTTTGCAAGGGAAAGAATGTATGATGTACTCCTCAAAATAAGATTGGCACTAATCAACAAAAGAAGGAAATGAACAAGACATGGCAAAAGAAGGAAGAAAGGGAAGTAAAGAATGAATATGTACCTCTGTCTAGTGCAGATGGTTCCTCTAGTAACTAAAATGAAATAATGTCTTAGGGGGAGTTGTAATTGAAAATCTTTTCAAAACCTTGTAATGCATAATATGCTAAAGAATTTAGCACAATATTTAATGGTGACTTGGACATGTTTGGCTAGTGATATTATGGCATTTTCTCAAATTTCTAGAGAAAATACACTTTCTACACAATATTGTTGGATGATCAGGGATCCCTGTAATATCACAAAACAATGAAAAAGCTACTTATGTCAAAAGAAAAATGCATTTAATGAGAAGAAACTAGGGTTGGTGTGAAGCATATTTAATCCATATATGATCAAAAATTGAATTCATTCAAAATATATCAAGTGTTTGTGAGAGCTAAGAGAAGAAGGTTTTCAATGCAAACCTTAGTTGTAGTTGTACACACGTAAAATATACCGATTGACATTGTGCATTTGATCCCGACTACTAACATCATTTCATCCTGAATCATCCCTCGGTCTAACCATTTAATCAAATCTCCTTATCCGATTAAATTCACCAATTTCTCTCTTAATTAAATAAATCATTTTATCTAATAAAGTCACCTCTTTTGTTAATTAAATCAATCCATCTGATCTAATTATCCCTATTTAATTAAATAATTAATTTTATTTGATTAAATCTCTAAAGCCTATCCATTAAATTAAATAAATTAAAACAAAATTTGATTTTTATCAACTCCATCTTAAATAAATCAAAATTCTTCCTTATTTAATTCATATTCCTCTCTTATTTGATTTAAATAAATCCATAAATTTGAGTCTGATCACACATCATCTAATCTCCTATTAAATTAATTAACCCTCCCATCATCAATTCATGTCCCATCATCTAGATTTTTCAAGTTGCACATGAAAATAGATTTAATTCATTTATTAAATCTCTATTTTCCTCATAAGGCATCTTTTGGAATATTCTCCAAATTTGAATTCAAAAATTCCAAGTTGACATGTACATCCAACAAGGCAATAAATTAATCTTACATGTCCTTTTTCTTGAGCCAAGTGTAATTTATTGCATTTTCCCTTCCCTCTTACAAGTCATTTCAACAAATTTGAAATTCAAAAATATGCATTTATTGGCACAATCCCCAAATCTTGCACATCCTCCATCCACTCATAGATTGACAAGTGGCATCATGCCATTGGATGAATGTTAGTACCACATTGCTCAAATTTGGACATTCATCCATCTTGGCATTCTATAAATAAAGTGCTTTTATCCTCATTTCAACATCCACAAATTATGCAAAGTTATTATGCAAAAATATTTAGCCATTTCCATCCATCACCATTGAGTTCTTAGTTAGGTGTTTTGCAGATTTTGGCTTGGAGCTCTCATCCTTCATCAACAAATTGGATCAATCATCATCAACATATCAGGCTTGCATCTTAGGAATTGGGAAAGGGCCAATTTTCACATCAAATTGACACCAATTCCCCCATGGGATCATGTGTTTTCTATTCTAATTAGGATTGAATCTATATTTTCTTGTTTCATTGTGCTCTTCCTTGTTTTATTTCCTAATTTGAAGTTTGTAAATGGATTTCATGGGGAATCCTTGTTCATGCTTGCAATATCTAACTTAATGTGTTTATTCATTGTGTTTTGTAGGTATTAGGATTGGGGTTCACACATTTGGCGCTAGTACTCGGCCCATCCTCAGGGTCAGCTTGTCCTGCCTTTATCGAAGTAGTCTATTGCATCACGCTGGGGGCATGTTCTTATCGGATCAGATTTGTGTATATCCTTAAAATCAAAATATCAAAATATCAAAAAACATCAAAATATCAAAAAATTAGAAAATCCAAAAACAGGTCAAAAATCATCAAAAAAGCCAAAAACAGGGTCGTCTTGTTGAACTACATCATCTCTGATCTTAAACATAGGAAAGGTTGATCTTTTATCATCCCCCAAGACATTTAGGTCAGTCCTATAGGAGTCTTTCATAATAAACTGACATTTCATCATGTATATCATCATTTGTAAATCGGTCAACTCGTCAGTCGAACTATGTAGTCTCTGCGTGTATAACGTAGGCAAGGCTAATCTTTTGATCAGCCCCTAAGGCCCCTAGGATAGGTCTTTAGGTTAGTCTCTTGGTCAAAATCTCAGAAAATCCCAAAACATTGGAAAATCAAAAATCAAAACATTTAAAAACCTCAAAAATACCAAAAATAGCCTCAAAACATTGCAAAACGTCAAAAACATCCAAATATTTGAAAAAATCCATCCATCTCATCTTGCTTGCACCCACAATAACATCATTCAAAATAAATGATCATCATCCTCAATCTTTGGTAAGACAATTAGAAACAAGTCTAGCAGGGCGAAAGTGAAAACTCAAAATGTCAAGTCTTAGGTCTAAGTCAGTGCATAAACAAGTTGGTCATCTCTTTGTATCAGTAACTCATCATCCAAATTGGTCCCATATCAATCATCATTTAGAACGCTTTGGATAAACGAAATGGCATACCGCCATCCACTAACATGTCCTAGGATGAATCCTTCCTACAATGGGAATTATCTTTTGGCAATAGTTTCAATTCTTATCCTTAGAAAACATCCTCTTTTGGTTAGCGGTATTGAAGAGCATCAACTTGTTTTTTTACTGTCTTTATCTTTTGACTAATCTTATTACGCTCATTCCAAGGACTTCTTGATGATATCTAAACAAGAAGATTTAGAGAAATAGGAATGGTGCAACAATCATTATCTTTTTGTCTTCTATGCTTGTTGGGCGTTCTTGTAATATAACCTTGGTGAATACTTGCTTTGTTAGGTATGTATGGAGGTTGTTTTGAACAACTTGTTGACTATTGCATGGATCGGTTACTGTTCTGTGTTTTGGCTCGAGGTGTTTGAAATGTCCAAAGTGAATCCTAGGAAGGTTTCTATATGCCAGGTGTGAACAAGGATACTCCTATCTGCTTGTCAAGTCAAAGTCCATCACACTAGGTACAACGCCATCCTGCTTTTCTAATACCTTATGCATCGTACCACACATGTTATCAAACATAAGTAAATTGGCCCTTTGAAAATCCCAATTCATTGGCAAGTAATCATCATCATCATCATTTGCATTTACATCATCTTGTGTCTTGTTGAAATGACTTCTTCTCTTCTTGCTCATCACACTAACAAGGTACTACGATAGTTGATCATCACCATCATCATCATCATCGATCCTATATCCACAAATCATTAGCATATTGCATAAACATATCATATAGGGAACATATGCATTGCATTTCCACCATATTATAAAAGTGCATCCATTTTATTACATTGCATTCATTCTTTGTATCACATTACATCTATCACATAAATCATCTCATAAACATTTACATAAGCATTGCATAATCATTTTACCATTATCACATACTGCATAATCATACACAATAGATATATAAGCATTATAAATAATTCATTTGCATACATACTTGCATAACATCATAAAGTCATCTCACGCATTAGGTTCATCTTGCATAAAACATTATCATATCATTGCATATCACTACATCATATTAAATGCATCACATACATTACATCATCATTTAATATGTTTAGGATAATAACATTTGTTATTCTAAGCATCTTAAAAAACCATCTCATTTGCATTCCATAAAACCATCTCATTTACATCATGTCACAATCATCGCATTCACATTACATCATCCATTTCATCTCATAAAATAGCATCATAAATCATTCATTGCACAAACATACATAAGCATAAATAGGAACATACAAAATCCATCACATACAAAGCATACATCCATCCATAATCATTTCATATATAAACAAGATTCACATATCATTTCGCACATACACCATAGATCATTCCCATATCATTTTGCATATTACACTTCATATCACATATCACATCACCATTTGCATCAACATAAAATAGATCATCATATAGACAGCATCATTGCACATCACATTTGCATATCATAGGTCAACATACTATAGATTTTTTAGTCATAATCACTACATAATATCATCAAAAATAAATGCATCCATAAAAGCATCATTACACAACATACAGAAGTAAAATCATCCATGCATAAATAAAGAGTACACATCCCATCACATCAAAATCATCATTAGCTCATATATATATCATCAATAATGCAACTATCATAGTACAAACAATAAATCGGATCACTGTACATGTATGTCAATTAGTACAAAAGGTCCATCGGGCTAACAAAAAGGAGCCCATAGGGCACAAAAATGTAATCTCAGTTAGGCTCTATCCCCGTGTATGCTACCATCACCCCTATCACCATGACCTTCTACTGGTCTGTAGCTGGTCCGCTCTGAGTACTCTAGGACCCATGCTCCTCTGGGTATGGCCTCATGATAGTGTCTCCGATAGTACTTAGCCTCTTAGACGGCATCCCTGTATGATCGAACTGACACTGTACCCTGGGAGGAGGAGGTTGCCATTCTCTCTAGCTATTGTCTCCTGCCTAGCTCTATGGCTACATGTAGCTCTACAGCCTGTCTCTATTGTATGACCTGATCCCTCTTGGCCCTGAGCTGCTCTCTCTCGACCCTAACCTGATCTCTCTCAGCTATCACAGCCTGGACATAAGCCTATAACTGTGCAATCAACGCATCCCAAGGATCTGCATGTCCTGTTGGTTGTACTTAAGGTTGAACCTGTGGCTACACTTGAGGTTGATCCTTGCCCCGTGGTGGTACACCTGGTGGCACCTACTGCTAGTTTGACATCGGTACATTGCCCTACCTAGCTGGATTGGAGGCACAACTGGCTGATCCCAATGGACATTAGCCCTTCATCCTCATCCTCCCCCTCTGCCTCTAACTCTACACATATCTGGGTCTGCTCCTAGAATAGTCAATCGAAGTGTAGGTCAAAACCAATCCCTATAAGCCTGAGTTGTGCCTGGATCTGCAGGCCCCTAATCGTAAGCCCACGGTCGAGCTACCAATTTCCTGAAGCTGTCCACGACTTCTAAAGCAAGAATATATTTCCCCCATGACACCTGTGTCATGCTGCAGGCGAAGATGGCTATATAATCATCATCAAGGCAATCATGGGGCTTCCTGAACTGATGCTGCACATGCCCAGGTAGGTACCTCTCAATCAAGGTGTACTCCTACTGCTGCATGAAATGGTCCTGGCAGAAATAGAACAACTGATTAGCATTGTTGTCAAATCTAGGCCGACCAAGGTATGGTCATTAGGTGAAAACTTGCATCTCGTCTAAGACCCTCCTCCAGTAGGGAATCCCATGCTCGCCGGTGTGTGTAAATGACACATCGCCTATGTATCGCCACACGAGGGGATCATCTGGCAGCATCAGAACTGAAACAACACGTGGATGCAGCACAACAATATGCTTCCATGCCTAAATGTGAAGAAGTGTCACCCCTACTCCCAGTGCTTGGCCATCTATGTACACGTACTCATGGAAATCTCTATATAAGGAAGCTAGAAGAACCAACCCCCAAGCAAAACAAACTAGCTTGTCTCGAACCATCTGCTCCCAACAATATCCCTAGTTGGGACTAAAGTATTGGCCTCATTTGTTAGGGGAAACAAGACCCAAAATGATGGATGCAATCACCCAGCGGTAGGGAGGTGCCAGGATCCTATGCTGCTCGGGCTCTATCTTCCCCTCGCAAAATACAATCTTGTTTGTGGCGAGGACTCTGTAGCAGGCCTTGCACCCCTTGTCCATGTCAAAAATCACCGGTCGACCATGAATCAACAATCTCAAAATATGCCAAATGTCCTCTAAGGTGATGGTGGCCTCGCCAGTGGGAAGATGAAATGAAGAGGTCTCGCTGTGCCATCTCTTGGCTAGTGCTAACAGCATCCCTAGGTGAGTGTGAATGGGTGTTGCATATGCAATGTACCATAACCCCACAATCTAGAGTCGATCCTAGTCCCTATCACTCAGGTCCCGAAAATAGCCAGCTAAATCCCATGACCTGTGCTCTCAAGAGTAGAGCTCCTTCGCTGTGTCCTGCATCAAGGAAGGTCACCATGTTAAAATTTTGGAAAAATTCTCCGTCGTGCATTCAAAAAAATTCTCTAGTGGTGCAACCCATGAGGGCATCATAGTTTTATTTCTAATCAAACTCTAATGCTAAGGATTAAAAGATCAAAATTGCACCATCGTGGTGCACTTTCCCTTCCAGTGGCACAATTCAAGAAAATCAGGACCGTCGCGTTCCACTTTTCAAATCCCCCCACCAGCCCCAAGCTTAGTGTCAAAGTTTTCAAACTCTAAACTGCACCACCGCGACCCTATTTAGCATCACACAATGCAGTTTTATTTCTGAGCGGCACCATATAGCGCCGCTGTAGATGAATCAACCTTTAAAAGCATTAAATGAAGCAATAAATGAAAAATGAAGCTCAAGTAAGGATCACTTACCGTTGCCCCAATGCCAAATGGCTACTGGTATGTCCAAACTCGATCAGAAATGAGTAGGGGAAGTTGTCGTTGTGCCATATCATTAGGAGGTTAGAGTTCAAATCTCGAGGTTACCATTGGAGGTGTGTGAAAATGACTTGAAAGTGACCCCTCGGGCCCCTTTTAAGCCTAAAAATTATGGTTTTTTCACCCTGATTGGCTGTCCTGCTAGGGTTTTGGACCCCTAAACCTGTTTTTGTCTGGTTGAGGCCTATTTTGCATCGTTTTATTGCGTTTAGACACATTTTTGGCCTCCTGGAGCCTTTTCGGACCTATTGAGTACTTTATCCTCTTTTTTTGCAAGATCACCCAAAAATTGAAATTTTCATCCAATCTCTCGAGGGGGTAATATAATTACATGTTTTCTCTCACCAAGCAGTAGTGGGGCAAGTTTTTAAATAACAAAAAATTTTGGGTTTGATCGAGATCGTTTATTCTTTGAACCAACGCAACAAGTGCATTGCTTCAAAGAGGGGCAAAATGTAGACACGTAAAATATACCAATTGACATTGTGCATCTAATCCTGACTACTAACATCATTTCATCCTAAATCATCCCTCAGTCTAACCATTTAATCAAATCTCCTTATCTAATTAAATTCACCAATTTCTCTCTCTTAATTAAATAAAACATTTTATCTAATCAAGTCACCTCTTTTGTTAATTAAATCAATCCATCTGATCTAATTATCCCTATTTAATTAAATAATTAATTTTATTTGATTAAATCTCTAAAGTTTATCCATTAAATTAAATAAATTAAAACCTTATTTGATTTAATCTAACATCATCTCTTTTAATTAAATAAATCAAAATTCTTATTTAATTATTCTCTTATCATATTCCTCTCTTATTTGATTTAAATAAATCCATAAATTTGAGTCAAATAGGTTATATCATCTAATCTCCTATTAAATTAATTAACCCTTGATTAATTTAATTCTAATTCATTTCCCATCCTCTAGATTTTGCAAGTTGCACATGAAAATAGATTTAATTCATTTATTAAATCTCTATTTTCCTCACAAGGCATATTCTGGAATATTCTCCAAATTTGAATTCAAAAATTCCAAGTTGACATGTACATCCAACAAGGCAATAAATTCATCTTACATGTCCTTTGTCTTGAGCCAAGTGTAATTTATTGCATTTTCCCTTCCCTCTTACAAGTCATTTCAACAAATTTTAAATTCAAAAATATGCATTTATTGGCACAATCGCCAAATCTTGCACATCCTCCATCCACTCATAGATTGGCAAGTGGCATCATGCCATTGGATGAATGTTAGTCCCACATTGCTCAAACTTGGACATTCATCCATCTTGGCATTCTATAAATAAAGTGCTCATATCCTCATTTCAACATCCACAAATTATGCAAAGTTATTATGCAAAAATATTTAGCCATTTCCATCCATCACCATTGAGTTCTTAGTTAGGTGTTTTGCAAATTTTGGCTTGGAGCTCTCATCCTTCATCAACAAAGTCGATCAATCATCATCAACATATCAAGCTTGCATCTTAGGAATTGGGAAAGGGCCATTTTTCACATCAAATTGGCACCAATTCCCCCAGGGGATCATGTGTTTTCTATTCTAATTAGGATTGAATCTATATTTTCTTGTTTCATTGTGTTTTTCCTTGTTTTTTTTCTAATTTGAAGTTTATAAATGGATTTCATGGGGAATCCTTGTTCATGCTTGCAATATCTAACTTAATTTGTTTATTCATTGTGTTTTGCAGGTATTAGGATTGGGGTTCACACAGTAGTATTCATTTTTTCTTATTTCTGCTTATAAAACCCTAAATTTTTAGAAAGATTTATCACTCAAACACTGATGCTTGTTGATATTGTAGAAAAACCAAGGCCAAAATTCAAGAAACATTCATACAAATCCACTGTGACTGACAAGAATGGAGCATTCTCTTGTGATCCTATCAATGTGTTTCATTCAAAAAATGTTCACATCTATATTCACTCACAACTAAATGAGTAGAACCATCTAAAGGTGGAATAGTTCACACACAATCATCTCTTGGGTGATGATTTTCAGCTCAATCCATAGTATGCAAATATGGAAGCAAAAGGTTTAGACATGTGGAAGGGTTTTCCCAACTTTTTCTTTGAAGAAATTTTTTTTGAGCTGGATCCATGAGAAATTATGGTTCCTTGATCAACCCTATATGATAAAAAATAATGCAATCATAGATGTGACTAGGTTTTGCTCCACTAGAATCATACCAAAACTAAAGGTCATGAATAATGACAAAGTTATGAAGCTTACCAAAGAAAAATTTGACAAAAGAACCCTAACTATGGATGACATCACTGACCTAGGGGTTTGGTATGCTATGATTGTAATTTCATACAAAGTCTATTACACAAATAGAGAAGGGTCTGCTACCGCTACCACCATCTTCACTGCTCATCAGATGATAAAGGAAGGAAAGGGTTATGATCTTTGTGAGCTCTTAGAAAACAATTCATGGAAAATGTACATAGAACCAAGTAGTCACACTACAACTTCTGGTATGGCTCTCTGATTATTTGTCTTATCTTTTATTTTATGAAGGAATTACCTAGTTTGAATAATGTGATCTAGAGAAAGGATAAGCCTATTGCACATCAAATTAGGGAACACATGCATAGTTTTTGGACACCAAACAATGTGACACAATATTTGGGGGATTCTTTAAGAGTTAGAATGAGATGAAAATGAGGGATATGATACTATCACAAGTTGTATAAAGATACAAGGATGCTATTACTTTTATGGTGGATAAGGACAATTATTATATGGAGGCAATTGAACCAAAAACTTCATGGATACCAAAGTTTCCCTACAAGGTCTTTGTACCTGACTAGATTGTATATGCTAACATTTTTCTCAGCAAACCAAGGGATCCCATTGTTGAGAGTTTTGGAACATATGATGAGATAACCAATAAATTAATCAAGAGGAAGGTAGAAGAAAAGGTGGAAAAGATGTCAAATGTGGGGAAAATGATGTTTGATTTTAAAAAGGTGTTTGGCACTTCTAAGGGTCCCGCAAATGTACCACAAGCTCTTGTCACCAATCCAAAAACTCCACAAGGACCAAGAAGGATAAGTAGTTCTATATCTATCACTATTACTTCTTCTCAACCTTCTAGACCTACTCAAACAACTCCTAGAAGAAGAAGAGTTGCTACTAAAGTACCGACACAAACTAAGACTATAAAAAGGAAGAAACCAAGATCTAAGTAGATGGTAAAAAGGGAGAAGATTAATTTAGTGAATGTGGATGATGATGAAGAGGATGAGGAAGAAGAAGTGAAATATTTTTTTTGAGGATACAAGAGAAAAGGAAATGACAAGGAGAAGAAGAAGAAATATCCTTGCAAAAAAAGAAAGGAAGGAGATTTTTGAGGAGAAAACTGAGAAGACTCCTCCAGTCAAACATGACCCTCTGGATTATGGTTCAATATACAATGGAATTGTTAAATATGGTTTATTGAATGATATAATGGAGCTACATCCAAATGTCCCCCTAGAAGACAAGAAGACAATTGAAAAATAAATCATTAAATGTATCCTGAAGCACAACATTCCCTTTAGTGACATTTTTGACAAAGTTTTGGATAGCCTAGCTAAGCTTTTAAGAAAAAGAAGAGAAGAATCCATTAACATTTATGAAGAGATGAAATTGCAAGCAATTGACAAGGATGGGATTCTTGTTTCCCAAGAAGAAAAGGAAAATATTTTCTAGAGAAAAGACAAAGAGCTCCACACCAAAAGAAGATTAGATCTTTTAATGAGCATGGATGAAGATGTTAAAAAAAAATTCAGAGTGAAACTAAATATGCTACAAATAAAATAATTAATGAACTAAAAAGTGAAGTTGATGTTGATTCATAGGTGCCTCTAGAAAATACAAGTGAGAAAAACATATTTTGTCAGCAAGAAGAAGAATATGTCTCTAGACTCTAAAACATAAACATGAAGTATTTGGTATGGAGATAGAAAAAGAAAAAGAGAAAGAATAGGAGAAAGAGAAAGAAGAAAATATAGCCAAGATTCTTGAATAAGTTAAGAAGTTTGAGGTGAATTTTGAGGATAAATTTCCTCCAAATGATACTATCATACAAGATATACTTGATGTATCTACCCAAGACATAGATCTACCAGCTTTTGAGGGTAATATTGTAGGTGGTGATGAGGCAAATGATAAGAAGATTGAGGATACTGCTTGTCCAGAGAATAAAGGTGCACAAGGTGTAGGAAATCAAGGTGAAGTGTGTGTCCCTCCTTCAAGAAACACTAATTCTAGTGAAGAACATAATATTCCTCCTATAGAAAACTTAGGAAATGATGAGCAGATGAGAGAGTATATTTTGAGGAAGTTCAGGATATAAAAGAAAAGATAGTTGAGAAGCAATATGCTTCTATGGATACAAGTCAGGGTACCTCATCATCAAATTCCTTTAAGGAGCTATTGACCTTGTAAATGTAGTTTCAACCTATGGTGACAACCCAACTTATGCATATTCCTACTCATGAGGAACAAGTTGACTTGTCAAATATTTCTCCCCTCCATAAGTTACAACTTGGTGATATCTTGCATGATCAACAAGGAAAGAGATTATGTAAGAATATTTAAAGAAGACTAATTTATTAGATGATGTTGTATAGGTAATTCAAGAGGGTTTACTAGAGGTAAACATAGATTATTCATTTCCCCTAGAAGAAAAAATGAAATTTTTGATGGATTCTTTTAAGGATCATTCTTCACACATTGAGAAGAAAGTAGAGCAAGAGGCCTTGATGAAGATAACTGATAAGAGAATGGCTAAAACATTTGACCGATGTGTTAGTACACATGATAAAATGAAAGAAAACATAAAGATGTTTAAGGATTGTGTTGATAAAGTCGCTAAAATTTATTAGTTTTTTTTTAAATGGCCTAATTCCACTAAAATCATCAAGGATTAGATTGACTCCATTGAGTCACATATCACTCAAATAGCCAAAATATATGATTTGTCAAAGGATAAGGATGGATCAACAAGAGCTCAAATAGAAAATATTCATGTGCAATTATCATTTCTTCTGGACTAGAGAGAGTAGATAAAGAAATACTTTTTCTAGCTAAGGGATGTAGTCAACTTGAGACTTGCTTCGTTATCTGGGTTTCTTGCTAAAGAAAAAAAATGATTAGAAAATGAATGCTCAAAGAAATGTGGATGAGGCTAAGGATTTATGCATGTATTTTGAATTACAAAATCATATTCTCACCTCAACAAAAGAAAAATTTGTTGCAATTTTGGTGCACGTTAAGGTAATTTACAAGAATATTCTACCTTATAACGAAGTTGCAAAGGTGTAGATAAGACAATTTTGTATTTGTATAATTTTATAGATGATTTTAGTCTCTTTGGGTTTTTATTGAAAATATTTTGTACATAGCATCAGTTTTGGGGTATCTTCATCTCAAGGAGATATTTTTGTAAGAAATCATACAGCAAATGGGAGTTCATATAGTTTGTTAGGTTGTTATAAGTAGAATATTTTATGCCCTGTTTCCTTGATGTCAAAGGGGAGAGAAGACTTGTAGATAAATGAGTGTTTCCATCAATGACAAAGGGGGATATTATTGGAAATATGTGTTGTCATTTATGTCAACTCAATATTATTTGTCATTGATGTCAAGTGTGTGTGTTGAAGTTTGTATAATACTTCAGAGTCAATTGATGTATAGAGACATCTATTGATAAAATCAACAATGAAGTATATGGAAGAATGGTGATCACCTTGGTGTCTAAGAATGATGCAAAGGTAGGTACACATGTTTTGATATGTTTAAAAGATGTTTATAATGATACCATTCCAGTTTGGTGTACCACCCATGGATGGAGATAAGTTTCAGAATTTTTGCTTAAGCATGCATAGTGTATACTCTAAGACAGAGTCATGGTATTTTGGTCAGCATCCTTCCATGGAACAATATTTTAAGTTATGGTTCAAAATATAGGATGGTTGAGATGTGAAGGTGTTATATTCAAGAGTTCAATTCATTACTTCTTTAGTGAAAGTTATAAGTGATAGAGTTTCAAGAGCTCTAGCAAAGTAAAGACTTTAGAGTGATAGATGTGGTTGTGCAGGCTTGGGAATATGCTTAGAAAAGTGTAAGGGTTCATCCTTATATGTCTTGAATGTTTTTTTGTACAAAAATGTAATATCCTAAGTTTCAAAGTGTTACAATTTATTTAAGATGCTTTTTTTAATCAGTTTAATATGTTTCTCTTCTTGTGCCAAATCATAATGATTGGATACTTCATAAGAAGGTTGAAGAGATATTGTGGATGGACTATATTGTTCACATCTTGTTCTGCATAATGTTTTTGTTTTCTCCCTAGTGGTGTAAAGATGAAAAATTGACATTTTTGGTAGTGTTGATGTTGACTTGGCCAACAATATTGTTTCCTTTATCTATGGTTGATCCTGATTAATTAATGATGTAGAGGTAAGGTTCACCAAGACTTCACATGACACTTTGGCCACTTTTCTTCACTTGTTCATGGCTCTACACCATGGAGAATTTCCAACACAAAGGTACACCCAATAACATGTGTAATGACATGGGTAAACCAAACAATGACCTTAACAACTTCAACTTTCACACAAAATACAAACTTCTTTAAGACTGTCCCTTTATACCCTTCATGCACTCTAGATTCCAATCACACAAATGGACTCAAATGGTTTCAAAGGATTAACCAACTAAAAATAGACTTTGAAAAAGTTATTTCCAACCCAACAAAACTAATCCAATCACCCAAGAACCCAGGGTTAACCAATAAATGGGCTTTCACCTATACGCTGCCCTTAATCTAGTAGGTTTCCATTATAGGATAGTCCATGATATCTTTTGAAAAAATAAAAATATGGTGACTGAAAAAACATATTTTAGTACCCTTTATTGAGTTACAATACATACCAAAAGGATATCACAAGTTTCTTTGAAGAACCCTTTCCAAAATAGGACTATCTATGAGGCTAGAGACCTAATTGAGTAGTTCCAATGGTGCTTTATTGGTTAAAACACTTCCACATTTCAAAAATCTCAACTAATTTATCAAACACATCAAAATAAACCTTCACATTCTTAACCAACCATTATCCATAAGTTCCCAAGTGGATTTCTTCTAACCCTAGCCATGAGGGTCTTCAAAAGAGCAAAAACCACACTATGACAACCTAGGGCTTTCTCAAAAAGGCATAAGAACTTATTTTTTTACCCTAAAACTTGGAGAATATTGAAGAGAATGTTATCATAGACCTTCACACCAATTTTTATGATATTTCATTGGAGAAACTAAGAGTTATTGAATTTTGATTGCCTGCTGCCACCTTCAAATCTGAATCTTAACTGCCTAGAGTAAATTTGAAATATCTAGAGAAAAACTTAACAAAATTGAATGAAAAAAAATGGAATGGAAAGGGGATTCAGAATTCCATCTTAAAAAATCAATTCCAAGCCATGGTTATGTCACACATGCCAAACCAAATCTCAGAGAAAAATGTTGGAAAATGCTCAAAACAGTGTTCTTTATTGAAGTTTTTCTTCCATACACCAACTCCCCTACCTTACAATGGTGCAAGAGGTCCTAGTTATACCTTTTCAAGAGGTACTAGTTATACCTTTTAAAACCAATTACAACCACTTCTAACTAAATTTTAAACTTCTAAACTAATTTTACCCTTCAACTCCCATTTAGCAAGTTTTACAATTTTGCCATGACAACTTTTGGCAATTTTTGCAATATTTGAGCAACTTTTATAAAATGACTCCCTAGGACCTAAAGTGAATCAATTACATCTAATGTGGTCTAAATAGACCTTATTACATCTTTAAAACATAAAAATCAATCCAAAACTATAATTTCCTCATGGAGGCTTAAAATTCACAAGGTGCTCCTACACCAATTAATTTTACTTTGGAGGATGTTGATGTATTTGGGTCTTATTATGCCATGTGTTAATCCACAACTCATTTTCTCTTCATAATGAATATGTGTGAAGTGGACCTATGCAGTATCATATGTTTCATCTAAAGGTCATCTTGGATCCAACCTAATTGGGGTTTTGAGTTATTGCGGAGGGTATTCATAGAAGAACAAAATCAATTGTGAATTGATTGATGTGATATTATGGACTATGTTGAATATGAAGTGTGTGAAGTTAGTATGATGGAGTAATTACATGAAAATTTGACTACAACATCAACATATAATAGATGTTTCTCTTGTAGTTATTCATGTTCATGTTCTCTTTATGATTTTCATGTATCTTGCTATTAGAAAATGAGCCTCTTGAGTAGGTCCTTGTATCTTTCCTTGAGGTTATGTGCCTTAGTATATAAGTCCTTAGGTAGTGAATCTTAAACAATATTGTAACTTTTGTAAGCAATGAGCTTCATATATTATGAGTTAAATCTCACCATGGTTTTTGCCTCATTGTATTTTCCATGAAAAAATCTTGGTGTCTTTGTGTGGTATATGCTTTCATTTATGTCATTTCTTCAGTTAATTTGATGTGATGTTTAATATGTGAATGAAGTTTTTTAAGTTTTAGTGTATGTTGATTCACCCCCCTCTCAACATTTTGGTGTGCTCAACACTTTAGTTAAGAACATAACAAAGTATATATTTTACCAAGTTATTCAATTTAGTCAAATGAAATAAAAAAATATCATCAAAAAAATGAAAAAATTATTAATGAAACTATTGATGAGTGTTTTAGCACTGCACAACATAGATAAAATAGAAGAGTTCTATCTCTCTTGAAAGGTAATTCTTTGAAAAAAATATTTAGAAAATGACCCCAAGGTTTTGAATGTCAAGTCTTGACAATGAAAAAATAACTCATTTGTTGATGTGATATGCTAGTAATCACAAAGGAAATTTGTGGAGATAAAGACTGGAAGCTGTAAGACTCAAATGAGGGTTTTATGAAATTTGAAGATAAATGCAAACCCTAACTTTATTTCCAGATCTGAAATCTGATTTTTTTTTATCATCAAATATGGTAATTTTGTGATTTTATTCTCCTAAAACTAACCCAAAGAAAGATCAAAATATATAGGGTTGAGAGAGATATCCTAATCTAACACCTAAGGACACTCACAACAATGGTTAATGTTTCAGATAGACAGATCCCCCAATTAACCAATTCCTACTTAACCAAGATTAAATATACAGTATCACAGAAAAGGTGTAATCCTCAAAGGAATACTCAAATATTTTTAGATTGTAAACATCCATACACATCCAATTCCTAGAACAATATGCATAAACATTCATAATTGAACTAATGCAATAGAAAGGCTTAGACTAACTATAAATAGTAATTTACAATAAGCAAGCCACTAATAGTATGAACCATAAATTGATCAATATCTTCACCACTTCATAATTAATATGCATGATCTAAAACAAACATTTGAGAATAAGTAGGAAAAATTTCAATCATAACACAAAAATTCAACAAATCAGTGACCTATCTATATTGGTTTCTCCATCATTTGCTTAACAGTCTCCAATTCTACCCTCTCCTAAACTAACTTATTAGCTAACTAGCCAACTAACCCTCCACAAATGAGTAAGCACTAGCCTTTTATAGAAATTACATTACAAATCAATGGCCAAGATTAAATCCAATTCAAGGGCCCAGATTACACCTCTAAAACCCTAAGGAGGTTACATTAAATTCTAGCAACATATGCTTCTTTTGCATCCAATCAAATAATTATTTTTGGTGTAATTAATTATTTAATTACACTTACATAAGTTTACTAAGGCATTTAATTATGTTACTTAGGAAAAAACCTTCTCAAATTTGAGGGTTGAGCTATTGCTAGTGAGAGATCTTGATGTTTTTTAGTAAAGTTGAGTATGTTCTTCCCTTGAACTATGGTGAACCTGGGAATCAGAAAAACTTGAAAAAATACCAAATTTGAGGTAGTCTCCATATGAAGGTTTTCTTTGAAAGTCACTTTTGGTTTGTGTTGGAGGAGATCTAAGCTCAAATTTGAGTTCAGGATAGCTGAAAAAGTTAAGATCAACTTTTGTATCACCTAAATCTGACATTATTTGCTAAAGTTATGAGGGTTTGAAGATTTGCAATATTTAGATATTGTAGTGCTTATGGTGCATTTTCACCTCAATTGGACCTCACCATCATCTTCAAAGAGCCCGAGAGACAAACATTGACATAAAATATGCCTATATTCAACATCGGCTATTCATGAGGCAAAATCTTTTTACCTGGGCGGTCGTACGACCTACCCAGGTACGAGTATAATATTTGCAGAATAATAAAAAAAAAATTATATGTTATGCAATATTTATATTATTGGCTTTTAAAAACAATTGGGGGATATTATAATAACTGTAGTGGATATTTGAAAGAGTTTAATATAATCTGGAGATTTTTTCATGGTCAACTAACATTTATTATAGCAGTTGGATCGACTACTGCAGTCCTTCGTCAGCCTTTTCTACAAACTGTATCGATCATGTTGGCCTCATAGATTGATCAACTACTAGCTTATTTGCATCCACCATCCACAAGAATTCTTTTGTCGAGTTCATTGCACACTCCATCCATCACTCATCAATTTATATTTATCTTGAGCTATCAAAATATATTTTATCGCGCTATTACAAAAAATCTTGGGGCAATATTTATTAGTTGGTGGTTTAATATATTTTCTACTAACAAAATATTTGAAGTGGTTGGAATTTTTATTTAATTTTTTGCATAGTATACAACCGTACCACATCTACAGTCTTTTTGTAGGTTCCTTTCAGCCGCATTAAACCTTCTATCAACATCTGTAGATTCTTGGTCAGCCCCACCAACGGACCCTTAACTGTCGGTTACAATGTTGACCACATTAAATCTCCCACCACCAATGGTGCTCTCCATCACCCCTTATCTTTGTTATCATGCCATCAGGGGTGGCAGGTCTATTTTTTTCCCCCTAGTGACCTATGGTCACAAGAGGAACCAAGGGAAATAATTTTTCACCCACTTAGCATTCAAAATTTATGCCTAATTAGCCTTAATTATACCTAATTTTTCCCTAATACAACTATTTTTTTCATTTTTCCATAACTTTTTGCCACAATACCAAAATTTTGCAAACAAGATATCGATGGAAAGCTAGTTTTGCATACTTCGTAGTGGTGCAGGACATTTTTCTATATTTTCTATAGGTACAAATTATTCACAACTAAATTCAGATCTCCCCTTTGGACCTCTAAGCTCATAACTTTCTGTGAGTTTCTCCAATTTTTTTGATTCAAGTTTCGTTTGGAAGGTATTTAGGAGCTCTTTCATTGTGCACATTCATTTTTTTCCAAATTCAGTCCTAAGTATTATTTATTCAGTATTTCGCATATTTGGAATTGTGACTGATTACTTGGACATCCTAACTCCTCGAAAGGTTTTATCAGCTTGGGAAGACTTCATTTGTAGTATATATCATATTTGGGAGTTTCTAATTGCTATTGAAGGTCAATGTATTTGTAATTTTGGAGATCTATCATAGTTCATTATGGGGTTTTCATTTCATCCTTCCTTGATTATGTTGAAAAGGGGAAACTATAAACAATGGAGAGATGGCATCATAAAACATCTCTGATGGCTTCATTTGTTGCTACATTTGTATAATCTTGTTTCCTCTCCTAGTATTGATAGTAAAAAAATTCTTGAATTGCAAAATGGATCATGTCTTAGGAGTCATTACAATGCATATTGATGTTTCCACTTTGAATGCTATTGATCATTTTGAGTTTCCTCATACTCTTTGGACTAAAATTTGGGAGATACATGGAGATCCTGATACTCAGTCATTCCCAGATGATCCTATTTCAGATTATCTTGTGCCTCTTCATGTTTCAGACATGACACCCTATGATAATGATACTATGTAGGAGTTTGAATACTTGGAATACTTTGAATCTTTAGGTGAGGATGATGATATTCCTTTATATACTCCTTCTCCATCAGAGATAGTTGATGTACCTTCACCTTCAGTGATTCATTATGTAGAGTCATTGATTAAGGCTTCCATCATTCCTATTTAGTAGGATCATTCATCTTATGGTGATGATTCATTGAGAACATCTAGTGATTGATTACAACAATTATCTCATTGTCTTCCTGATTAGGATTCTTATTTGGCAAACATTTCATCCTTGTTTGTGGAGTCTCACATTTCAAATTTGGAGGACACATTTGAGGGGTTATCTCTCCTATTTGATGACAATCATTGAACAACTATTGTCAACCCATCTTAGTCTTTGGATATTTTTTAGCATTAGTTTCCACATAGTCTTGATTTGTCACCTTCTTCTTTGATTGGGATTATACCTGATTTGATTGTGGCATCTTCATCTTCAGTGGCAAAGGAGACACATGAGTAGTTTTTAGAGACATCATCATATATATATGCAACCTTCCTTCCTTCAATTCCTATTTGTAATGGGAAGCATTCTTGCATCTGTACTTAGTTTTGTTTCTTCCAAAAGGGAGACAATTTGTTTGTCGATATTGGATCATGTTTTGTCTTTAGGCACTTACCATTTTTGCAAGCAATCACACATTGTGGGGGGGCTACATAGTCTCTCTATTTCTCTCTTATGGGGGGATATTGATTGTAATGTATATATGTGATGGATAGTGTACTTGGGGGGTATCATGGAGTCCTCCATCCTTCCTCACTTTATTTTCTTTTATCTCTCTTTTGGGGAGAAGTTTTGTCCCACTGGTTTTTCTCCTTTTCTCTGTTTGTGAGATATTTCATTTGTGTTTGTACATGGGTACCTAAAATGGCCATGTAGCTAGGGCCCGTCATTGCATCTTCATTTGCATCATTTGCATTATATTTTCCTCCCTAAGTTGCACTTATGGGGGGATGTTGGTGTAATTAATTATTTAATTACACTTACATATGTTTACTTAGGAATTTAATTATGTTCCTAGGTATCATTTACTAGGTGATAGGTTATAATGGGGCCTTAACCTTATTCACATGTTTTCTTAGGATATAAGATTCCTTCTAGAAGTCTTATCTAGACTTCACATTATCCTAGGTAGGTAGTTAGTTAGTTGTCACATGTCATAGGATTATGACACATGTCAACATCATGTTCAATCCTACATCTCAACCTTGCCTATATAAGGAAGGTCATTGTACTCATTTGTATCATACTTCATACCTCATCATTTTGATAGGTATTAATATCAAGCAAGCTCATATTCTTGCATACTCTATTGTAGAAGGTTTTCATTGTTTTTGCAATTGGTCTTGGGTATTGAGCTAATCTTCATCTCTTACAATTTTGTTACAAATTTTATCTTGATAAATGTGTCTTTTGAATAAAATAATCCCTTTGTTGTCCTATCAAAACACTTTTCCATCTAACACATATCTATGCATGGATTCATATGTAGATGAACATTAAATCTTGAGGCTACACTTAATATTCAATTACAATCCTTACCAACTTTTGCTCTTGGAACCTTGAGATACACAACACCTCCAAGGCTAGCAAGAAATAACATGAATCCATATGAAAGTTCCTTTTTCATTCATTTAATCTCCTTCCAAGAATATTGTATTATAGATCCTCAATTTTTGAAAGGCTGCAACTTTATTTCAAAACCCTAAAAAATCAAATACCATCATTAGTAGCTCACATGGAAAAAATCCAATCCATAAAACATCAAAATTAAGCTAAAATAACCTTTTCAAAATTTCAACTCCATCAAAAAATTTTAGAAGTTTAACCCTATCAAGAAATTTTCCATTTCGAGAAATATCCTTTCCCAAAAAAAATTCCATTTTGGGAAATTTTCCATTTCAAAAAATTTCCTTTTTGGAAATTTTCAACATTTTTTATGGGTCTTGAAATTTTTCAAAAATTGAAATTTTGAGGATTTTACACAGCCAAGAAATTTTGGAAATTTTGACTTGTCGCAGATTTTGACCAGTTGTGGATTTTGATTTGTCATGGATTTTGACCAATCATAGATTTTGACTCATTGTGGATTTTGATCTATCAAAAATTTCTTATGGTTAAGAAATTTTCAGATTTCAAATGTCAAGGATTTCTTGAGGTGAAAATTTTCCAGATTTCTCACCTAATTAAATCTCTAAAACTCCATAACTTTTGACCTAAAAGGAATTTTCTAAAATTCAAAAAGCAACCTAGTCTAATTTTTCATTCTCCATCCATAGGTGCAAGAAAAATTTGCATATGACATCCCAAAATTTACCCCAAGGTTCTCAAGACATCTTAAAAAATTGCCTTAATCAAATCAAATCCAAATTTAATCTCAAAATAATCTCTCATCATAAAAAATCCCAAAAGGAGGACTAGAGATCATTAAATGCAAAATACAAAGATGCAAAAAATAAAAAGGGGGGGTCCCTACCTTCAATAGGTTGGGTGTGTGAAAAGGGCACAATAAATGGTGACTCTACTAGGAAAATGCTTCAAAGCATTTTGATGAAAAACAAGAATCATGAAATTGGAATCTCTAGTTCTAGTCTCCACACTAGGCCAAAAAAATTAGAACATATGATCAAAGAGTCAACACAAGTAGTAGAGCTAACCTTCCATATACTAAAAATAAAAGTGTGTGCAAGTGCATTCATTTACCTCCTTAAGATGACCATAGGAACCTATGCTTCATCATGTTAAGCTACATGAATGATTCTACTTCAAAATCAACCTAGACATTGCCTCACTACTAGTTAGGCATTCATAGCCTTGATGAGGTTGCCATTGTGATTCTCTCGAACATAGCTCTACTACCAGTCAGGCCTCAATAGCCCTGGTGAAGTTATTTGAATCCTTCTAAAAGGTGAATCTATTTTAATTTTCATTAATTTGCGCTTTTCTTTTCATTTCTAATTCTCTTCTCTTTTTTTATTTCAACCTACAAGTAGTGAAGGTTGCATTCAGAGCTGAGAATCATAGTGATTTGAAGTAGAAACAAGATTTTTCACTTAACATGACTTCATAGAGAAACCCAAAATGACCTCAGGATTCTTCAGATATGTGAAAGATGTAAGATTTCATAATACTTCAAATTCAAATCAAACCAATGACTCATCCTTCCAAGATCAAACACCCCAACTATTTGACACTAACAAGAGACCTTCACCATCCATTCCAAAAACATGATTAGTGCTTATCAAAGAAATATTTAGAACATTCCTAGATAATTAAATTGTTGTTGTGCATGCAAGACCTCCCCAAAAGACAATGATAGAACCCAAAACTAGGCCGCAAAGAAAACAAAACCCAAACCTACCAAAAATAAACCTAAACCTACAATATAATGAAAATTAGAGTAGGAAAACTAAAACTAATCTAATTATTTACAAAATAATTTGAGTAAACATATTTCAGACAAGGAAAGACACATGACCTCATATGGTTTATTAGAATGTTCAACAGTAACAAGGCATAGGTTATAGTTCTAAAGTTGGAAAGTTTAACTTTAAATTCATAAAATTGTGTTCTTGCAACTTTACTTTCATACTCAGTGGGAAAACCAAGCAAAATAAACAATTGAGGAAAATTCTTAGGGCCATGATTAATCCATATACAAGTCATTCTTCCTAAACATCCATAATCAAACTGATAAATTTTAGAATCATAGTAAGGAAATAAACAACCTAATGTGTTGCTTGTTCGGATAGAATGTCATGTTTATCACTCACTAGCATGCCTTGGAATGAACCAATATTGGCATCTAGAGGTCTCAAATGATGATGCAACATTCCTCTCATGTTTGACACATGCAAACCAAAGTTAGAGTTATCAACAGATAGCCTAAGGTGAAAATTATATTGAACATGTTTAGATTGAATGTCATGGAACATTTCACCTATTCATTTTTTCTCATGGAGACCCAACAACAAAACCACCAAAATATCTTCATGTGTAGAAACTTCTTCAATTGGGTGTCCATCAAGAATCATCAGAGGTTGATCCTTAAACACTTGTTCGGATGCAACATAATGATCATATCCAATAGTCATGATTGCAAGGTCACTTTTCTCAACATGAATTATATTTTCTTGCACATTAGTATGATCAATAAATGGATCGTCACATAACACCTATGAATTTTCAATGCTCAATTCATCAACATATAAAGGGAAAATAGAATTTTGCAAATAAAAATCTCCCTAAATTCATCCTATTGGCGTTGGTTCTAACTCTTGATCATAGCCATCAAGAACACCAACTTCTTCATTCAATCCACTATGCTACTCCACTAGATATTCACCAGCAACCTCTTGGAATGTCTCAGATTTTTTTGATGTATCTTCCTGTGCATCCTCCACAAGGAATGTAGGGAACTCTTTGTTAGGATACTTTGACAATTCCGCTTATTTTTCAACTTGCTTGATTGCTACCTGACACAATGAACATGTAAATTTTCAGTGCACCTCTCCATGTATCTTGCACCAACTTGGTAGCAATAATTCTTCTAGATAAATTTTGTACAAGCCTAACCAGTCCTTCATAGAATTTATGATGAACTCATCATATGTTATCTGTAGTGAGTCTTTATCATGGGTAGGGGAATTTTGATTGATAACCTCTTGTGTCGTAGAAAAATGGACCCTTTGCTTGATATGGATTATTTCATGATTAAATTGACTAAACAAGGTCTTAATCTAGTGTCATGAAGTATTTTATGCATCCACACTAGGTTTTGGACCCTTGCAAACTAAATAAAATGCATTTAACAACGTCTTGTGAAGGTGTTGTGAAGTGTTGTAATACATTTCTACACTCTTCTAGAATATTTTTATTATAATTCATTTAAATATTCCTTTTTTCTCATCAACAAGTCCTATTTTGAAGTGTTGTAAAGTCTTGTAACAAGATTTCATGCTTTTAGAGGCACATCTTCACTATTTACACCCTTCTCATGCTTTATTTTGTCCCTTTATGCCCTCATATGCTTATATTAAGTGTATTTTTGGATCTTATCCCAACAAACAACATTAAACATAAAAAATTTCCTGACACATGGTTTTAGGTCCTAGGTGGGACCCATTTTCCATGGGTGGCGAATGAGTCCCCCTTGGCCCCAAATTCAAAATATTTCAAATTTCCTTTCAAGATTTTATTCAAATTCACTTCATATCACCCTGTGATGAGGTATGAATGGACAATGAGGTACAAGATTGTATAAATAAGTGTTTTCCCCCTCATTTCGATATCCTTAATCTTCTTCTAATCTCTAAAGTCTTCAATCCATAATCTTCTTATCATCTCTTATTTCATCAATCTTCTATCAAGCAACTTAGATTTCAAGGCATTAAGAGATCAAATTTTAGAATTTCAAGGGTTGATTCTACATGTTATGTTGTAGAACTTCAATATCAATCATCATGGCAAGGCAATCCTCTCCTTTATTACATGTTTCATTCCATTATTTCATCAATTTGGTTTAATTACCTAAATGGGTTTGACCAAGGAAAACCCCCATGCCCTAACATTCAACATTTCTTCTTCTCTTCTTCTGTGTTTGCATATTTAGGTCCTTTGGAAGCTTGTAAATCATTAGAAATCAAGTTTCAAATTCATTCAAGTCAAATCATCAGTAAAAGTTACTTTCAAACCCGAATTCGGTAGTTTCAAAAGTGGAGATATGTGGGAGACAGAATTGTATATTTACCTCCACAAAATCTTCCTCTGATTTTCCAAATTTCTGTAGGAGGACTGATTCATCGCCCTTGGCGAATGAGTCCCATGTATAGGTCTGAAAAGTATATTTCTCAGGTTTCAGCTCCTGGTAGTCAGAAATAGGTTTCCAGAAGATTTCAATAGAAGAAGGACTAATTCGCCATGCATGGAAAATCAGTCCCAGTGGCCATTAACAAAATTTTCTAAGACATTCCAAAATATTCCAATGACATCATTCTACCTCTAGGTGTGCTCTTTTTAGTCTCATCAGTTTCTGTTTTCATTTGTTTAAGTTTTTAGTTCATGTTTGCATTCTACACTGTATTTTCAAATATAGCTTAAATTGCACCTTTGCATTCATTTTAGGTCATCTTAATCAGTCAATTGAATTTAGTTAAAATCATTTACATCATATCACATTGTACACATCTTGATTTGAGTGTCACATAAGCATTTTTGGATCTAATCTCTCTCCTTTTAGGTGAAAACCCTATAAGAGTTAGAGAGTCCATTGGGTCCAAAAATCTATCACATTTTTGTGAACCCGCCTTTTAGAATACTTTCTGATATGATTTTGGAGTCATTTATCATTGATCTAGTCTTACATTCATTTTTGTATTTGGATTTGCATTAGTTTGTATGCTAGGTTTTAAAACTTGCATTCATAAAAAATGTATTTAAGTTGCATTTATAACATCTAAATTCATTTAGATTTATTGAAATCCTAAATTTTTCATTTAGGTCTATATTTTGGCCCTCAAAATTCATAAAAATTCGTCAAAAATTTCTAATTTTTTTGAAAAAGGTCCATACTAGGACTCATTTTCCACCTTGGGCGAATTAGTACATTCTGATCCCTAAAACAACACTTTACAAATTTCAGAAATTTGTTTTTAGGCTTATGTTTGGTGCCTTAACCTGTATATATCAATTAGTTGCATTTCTATAGCATGCATTTCACTAGATCTGAATTCAAATAGCTCATTTCATGCATTGTCTCATTTCACTTTTTTTCACTCACCACATTTCATTTCTAGATTGTAACATTGCATTGCATTGTACTTTCTTTCATTTCAACATGTTTTCTTTTACAATATGTGCTCTTGATTTGATTAAACATAGATTTAACATGCATAATACTCCCTTTTATGAGTTTCCTTTTTAGTACCATAATAGGAACTTTAAAAAAAAAAATCCATTCATTCAATTCTCAATCTTCCATTACCCATTGGTGAGAATGGTAATCTTGACAATCCTAACATACATTCTTGTTCTTCTTCAGATACCTTTCCTACTACTGACAAAGGTATTGAGATGCAAGAAGTCACAAGCCTTGTAAGTAGCGATTTTCCATCTCCTTATTCCCCTTTGGATGACCTTACACAACAAGAGCATGAAATCATAAACACATTCCTAACTATCACCTTACCAAATCTCTATGATCATGATACTCAATCTTGTTCATCTCCTAATATCCCTTCTTGATGTAAAGAAGATGGTTTGGTGTTAGAAGATACCCCTATTAAGAATCATGATACTCTTGATACTCCCTTCCCTAATGTCCCTATCCTATGGGAGGATCTATTTGAAAACCATAGTGATTCTTCTCTCGATACCTCCTCCATTTTTTATGAAGCTTCTTTCCAAACCTCAACTTTCGATGAACATATTACAAGCTCTCCTTGTAGGGTAGATAATATGGAACATGAGAATGAGACCTTAATGGTAATCAACACTCACTTAGCACTCTCTCCTCCTCGTTCCCCTCTTCATAATCCTATCATTGATCATTCCCTATTAGCAATGAAGTTATTGTAGAAGAACTAGGCCTTACTTTTCAAGCACATGTGGCTTTTTATTCTCCTCCAAAATCTCCTCCTAGGGAGAATATCCTAGAACTGGACTATGGAAAACAAGTGGTTCTTGATTTCCCTTTCTTTGAGATACATCAAAACAATCATGTTGAGGATAAGGATGCACAAGTGTCTATTGGATCACCTTTAATCAATGAACCTCATACATATCCCATCAGACATTTTCATAACCCTCTCATCCTTTACCCTCCTTCATCCACTCTCCATAATCTCACATCATCCTTACAAACTAGTGGTCCTAAATATCATCCTTCCCAAAATGTTCAAACTATCATCTCACAAAATACTTACAATTTGAATTCGTTAGATTTTGTACCCTTCTATAATGAAGACATAAAAATCTCGCAATCTATTGAGTCTTGTGTAAGTATGAAACCTAAGAAAGATGCATCTTTGATCCCAATCACACAACCATTTCTCCTCTTGATAACACAGATATCTTGTCAAGACTTCTCCATGATAATTTTATCACTCTCCCTCCTCAAACTCATAAGAAATGTTATGATAAGACTTCCTTTTGTGCATACCACAGAGTTCACGGTCACACCACTAATGAATGTTATGCCTTTAGTCATAAAATACAACATTTACAGGAGTTTGGTATGCTTCCCTCCATGGGGGCATCCAATTCCTCTAATTACTATTGATTTTCACTCTTGCATACCTTTCATCAATCTTTTCGTCTCACCTTTGTTCTTACACTAAGTGGTGGGCAAAGAGTTAGACAGCCTCATCCTTTCTATTTCACTTGGCATTGTCTCTTTTCACTACTCATTAAATTTTCATGAATACATATAAAAGAAAGCTTGTGATGTGGATGACATGTCTTAAGATTGATTCACATGTGACATACTCCCTTTCTTTATTTCCTTAACACGACATAGCTTATCAAAAACATATGACTTGGCATAGGTATTTTCATGTAAGCTCTCATGTTTTCATCTTTCCTTCTTCTACTTTAAAGCAATTGCTCACAACAATGGTGTTAGCAACTACTTTAAAGTGGGGGCATACATCACCACTCACATTTCATTATGTGATTTTATTTTTCCTATGATTCCCTCTCTTAGAAGCATTAGGAACAATGTTTCCCATGATGTGATTATCCTCTCTTAGATACATTGGGCATGATGTTCCCTAATATGAGACAATTGCACGAATCAAACAAAATCCCTTTGAGTATCTTTTACATTTTCTTGACATTTTTTCATTTTAAATTTTCTTTGCATTTTGCCACCTTGCATAACACAGCTTGCATGACTATGGTTCTTTGTCTTTTTTATTCATAGCATTTATTTCTTTGTGGTAACTTGCTAAAGTTATCAAATGGCTATAGCTTTAACACGGTTGAGCAGGAAGCCCAACTAGTGGCATGAATTTTCCCCATAGCCACTTTTGTGTTTTGTGAGTGCATACCAACTAGTGTATGTTTCTCACCTTTTTCTTGTTGGGCCTTCTTACCCCGTGGACAACTAGTTTTGTGGCCCCAGAGTGATTACATCTTTTTCATCTTGTCTTTCTTTTCACCTTTCCTTTGCATGATTTTGTATCTTGGGGGCTTGGCATACATGTGGATATCTCTTGAAGGTCTACTTTAGTGTGAGTTTGAAGTAGGTTCATCCTCTCACTAAAGTGGGGGCTAAATGTGTCATAGAAAAATAGACCCTTTGCTTGACATGATTATTTCATGATTAAATTGACTAATCAAGGTCTTAATCTAGTGTCGCGAAGTATTTTATGCATCCACACTAGGTTTTGGACCCTTGCAAACTAAATAAAATGCATTTAATGTCTTGTGAAGGTGTTGTGAAGTGTTGTAATACATTTCTACACTCTTCTAGAATCTTTTTATTATAATTCATTTAAATATTCCTTTTTACTCATCAAAAAGTCCTATTTTGAAGTGTTGTAAAGTCTTGTAACAAGATTTCATGCTTTTCTAGGCACATCTTCACTATTTACACCCTTATCATGCTTTATTTTGTCCCTTTATGCCCTCATATGCTTATATTAAGTGTATTTTTTTATCTTATCCCAACAAACAAAATTAAACATAACATTTTTCCCGACACATGGTTTTAGGTCCTAGGTGGGACCCATTTGCCATGGGTGGCAAATGAGTCCCCCTTGGCCCCAAATTCAAAATATTTCAAATTTCCTTTCAGGATTTTATTCAAATTCACTTCATGTCACCCTGTGATGAGGTATGAATGGATAGTGAGGCACAAGATTGTATAAATAAGTGTTTTTCACCTCATTTTGATATCCTTAATCTTCTTCTAATCTCTAAAGTATTCAATCCATAATCTTCTTATCATCTCTTATTTCATCAATCTTCTATCAAGCAACTTAGATTTCAAGGCATTAAGAGATCAATTTTTAGACTTTCAAGAGTTGATTCTACATGTTATGCTGCAAACCTTCAATATCAGTCATCATGGCTAGGTAATCCGCTCCTTTATTGCATGTTTCATTCCATTATTTCATCAATTTGGTTTAATTACCTAAACGGGGTTTGACCAAGGCAAACCCCCATGCCCTAACATTCAACATTTCTTCTTCTCTTCTTGTGTGTTTGCAGATTTAGGTCCTTTGGAACCTTGGAAAACATTAGAAATCAAGTTGCAAAGTCATTCAAGTCTTCTTTTCATCATTCAAGTCAAATCATCAACAAAAGTTACTTTCAAACCTGAATCCAAAAATTTTAGAAGCAAAGATCTATGGGAGACATAACTACAGATTTACCTCCACAAAATCTTCCTCTGATTTTCCAAATTTCTTGAGGAGTATTAATTTTCCACCCTTAGCGAATGAGTCCCACCTGTAGGTCTGAAAAGTATATTTCTCAAGTTTCAACTCTTGACAGTTAGAAATAGGTTTCTAGAAGATTTCAATAGAAGTAGGACTAATTCGCCATTCATGGTGAATCAATCCCAGTGGCCATTATCAGAAGTTTCTAAGACATTCTAGAATATTCCAGTGACATCATTTTGCCTCCAGGTGTGCTCTATTTAGTCTCATCAATTTCTATTTTCATTTGTTTAAGTTTTTAGTTCATGTTTGCATTCTACACGTTATTTTCAAATATAGCTTAAATTGCACCTTTGCATTCATTTTGGGTCATCTTAATCAGTTAATTGCATTTAGTTAAGTTCATTTACATCATATCACATTGCACACATCTTGATTTGAGTGTCACATAAGCATTTTTGGATCTAATCTCTCTCCTTTTTATGGAAAAACCCTATAAGAGTTAGAGAGTCCCTTGGGTCCAAAAATCTATGTCACACCTCCTTGTTTTGTGGTTCATCCACCTCAGTTGAATCTTTTGTTTTAGATATTCAACTATATTTCATAGGAACAACATCTTTTACTTTTTTAGGTTGCATTTCACCCAGACACTCATCATTTCCCTTTTCTTTCCTAAGTATTTCAAGTTATTTTTTCTTAAATCCAACCTATTCTGCAACTATCTCAACATCTGCTACTGCATACTCTTTAGATTTAATGCTTGTTGGTTTCTCTATCATGTATCCTTCAGATAATTCAGTCTCACTTGCACATGGTAGTTTTATCAGCCCTAAGCAACTTTTAACCTGATTGATAATATCTCCACATGAAGGGAAAGCGAGCACTGAATGGGATGCATTATGCACCCTACACCAATTGGATAAGAGAATATCCTTCAAACATAGTTCATTCTCACTACTTGGTTGATCCTTGACCAGTCCTGTGAAGGCTTCAACTACAACTATAATGCCCACCCCGAAATTAAACTATAAAATACAAATTAATTAAGAAATTTTAGGAATCATTTAGAAAAATTAGGAGTTAATTTACGTTAAACTACTTACTCTTAATTTGTAATATTATTGTAACAATAAATAGCTATGAAGAATGGTCCACAACAATTGGACAAGGAATATATTTATTTATTTATAATTAAAGATATATATATATGATAAAGGGAAAAATTAGAAAACATAAACAACATTGATAAGGGAAAAAAAAGATCTTCATTTCTCGAATAGTTCCTCCCATCGAACCAACAAACATAGACATTCACCATGCATTTATTTCATGTTCACATGTATCCTCACAAAAATAATATGAAATTTGATATTATTATTTGATCGCTTGAAATGTGCCAACTCTTAATGGGCTCGTGGATGAAGGATTGAGAATATATATTAAAGAACAAAACAACATACTGATATATAAATATATCTATATGTTCAAATGTTTGTGCATAGCTTGAAATTGGTATTCAATACCATTGATATTATTAGCATGTTCTCTAAGCATTATTTTATGCAATAATACGTATGCAAAGAAACGTAAGTATGCTTCAAATATATTATCTTCTTTCACATTAAGTGATGTTACAAAAAATAGGGAATTCTTTGATATCTTGCAAAATAAGCGATAGTGCCCATCCTAAATGCGGAATTCAAAAATTTATAAATTGAATAAAATTAATAGATAATCAATTGAAAAGAAAAGATACTGAACAAAAATCATCAAGTCTTCAGTATCGCCCAAAATGGAATATAACAAAATGGATAGAGTGTTTTCGTAAAGATTACTTTTCTTAAAATCTAGATATGAATATCAACTTACCAAGTTCATGATTGAATTAGAGACAAATCTATAAGAAAATGGTTACAAAAGTTATTATATATGAAAGTGGTTAAGTTCCCAATAAGATGTGATTGCAAAGATTAATATTGTAGTGAAACCTATAGAACCACCTATTCAGGTAGAAGAGCATAAGGATTTAGAATCCTTTCTATAAATTTCCTTAGTAAAGTTTACTCAAATATTTGATGTTGATTTTTAATATTATTAATGACATTGTATACTACTTTTCACTCTAGGTAATGTGAAGTAAATACATTACAAGGAAGTACATGAATTAAAGTAACAAATGATAGTGAATACTGAAGGTTGCATACTAGAAAAGTACTATAATTTAAGCATCAAATTTAACTTAATAATGTTTACATCCCAATGATAAATAAGCTTTATTCCACAAAATATTAATAACTATTTCTAATAAGAATAGTTGCATCAGATGATTTTCTAGTACCATATTACACTAATTACATTAATTTATAGATCAATTTTGTCTCATAATTTAGAGCAGTATTTCACAAAATAGCACACAAAATACAATGAGTAGATTTCACTAATATCTGGAGGTTATAGAGATTCAATAGAGACTTTTCTCAATCCGCAATACACAAGGTTTCATTAACACAATTAATAACTTTTATTTCAATATTTTCTTCAGAAATCCCAAATGACACCATATAAACCTACAAACACAAAATAGAATAGCCCAGTCCTGCTCTCCTCCCAACTGTAGGACTGTAAAGTCCATGGTGCAAGAGCACCTAATATGCAATTTTTGCTCAAATAATGCATTTTTACAATTTTGGAGTCCTTGTGGTCTTAGGGGGTTAATAAGGTCTTTAATGACCATGATTAATGTTGTAATTCCATTTTCAATCCATTTTGAGCAGAGGTTTTTTAGTTGCAATTTTCAAAAAAATTGTAAAAGTTGCTATTTTAGGTGTCATGCATTTTGCCAACTTGGAAAAAATGATGAAAAATCATTAATGGAAATGGGAAACATCTTGTAACTGAAAAAATGGATTGTAAAAGGCATGTTGGAGCCTGGAGTGGTCGATTTTTTAAGACGGGAAGTAATTTTTGGTGTTTATGCAAGAATTTGAATAAGATTTTCCAATGTTTTTTGTAGTTGAAGCAAGTTTTTAGATTTGGTACAACCTATACAGCCTTTTTGTGCAATGAAACCTTTTTCATGTTAAATGGATTTTTTTCTAATTTCTTTTGGCTTTTATTTGAGGCATTTTCATGGAAAAATGAGAAATTTAGAGTGATTTTGGTGAAAATTATCGAAACCCTAGCTAGGGCTGGCAGCAAGCACTAAAAATGTAATAATATTTTCTACCCATCCAAAATTCCTGAAATTTTGTCCAAAATTGTGTATTGATCTATATTTGGATTAGGATTTGGTTCTATGTCTTCAAATGCTCATGTTTGGGAGGAATCTTCACCATTCCGCTTCAAGAAAGCATATAAAAAGGGTTTCTAATTCTGTAACAGTCCATTTTTTACCTATTCCATACAAAGTAACCCTAGCCCATTTTCAAATATATGTAGTAAGAGCCAAAAGGGCATTCCAAATGAGTCTTACATTTTTAATATCAAGTCTACAATGAAATTTATGACCAAAAAACCCATATTATTACCCCCATGTTTTAGATTTTAAGAGCATGTTGCCAAGAATGAACAGGAATGCACATTTTCACCATTTGGATTGAAACCCTGTTTGTGATGTGTTTAGTTTGTCTCTTCTCTACATAAAATTGGCATCAAAGCCCAAATATTTGGGCAAGAAAGTTTTGGGATTTTGTGTATTGTCTTTTTGTTTTATGGGTTGAAGGAAGATTCTAGGTACCAAAAGACTAGGCCAAGGGAAAAGAAAGGGTCCTAAGGTGAGGTATCATGAAGACAAGAAGTAGCTTGAGAAGAAGCAAGGTGAAAAATACTTGCTTGAGAAAGAAGAATGGAAATTTTGAGAAGATTCGTTTGTGGAGACTTGCAGAGTAAGGAGTTACCAAGCAAGAAGCAACAAGAGAAAAAAAGAGAGAAAAGTGAGGTGAAGAAAAATGAGAAAGAAACGATAAATGTTTAGCAAGAGATAATGGAGTTGAGGCAAGCCTTGGAATAAATGAAAAAAAAAAAGGATCTTGAGATGCAACAGTTTCTTGAGAGAGAAAACCAGGAGAATGGTTGGAATTTACCCATAAGGAAGAAGGTTAAGTGGCCTATCAAGAAGATCTTTTAGAGGAGAAGAAGGCAAAAGATGATGACAAGGAAGGATGAGTTGCAAGATATGTTGAAAGGAAGGGTGCTAGAAGCATCTGAAGAGATAAGCAAATCTTGTGCTTTTGAAACTAAGTATTTGTATGAGTATGTGTTTATAGGTGCAACAGATGGAAATGAAGATGGAAAATAGTCTAAAGAAGGAGAAGTGCATACAATGTATGGAGATTGTTATACAAATGTAACACACTATGGTGACGAAGATGTTGCCAAACCAACTGAGGTAATGGTTGTATTTTCTGATTTTATGGATGATGAATATGCTAACACATTGTATTTGAATGGTGAAGATGAATACATAGATGATGGTACTGAGGCATATGAACAAGAACTTGAATTTTGGTACCTTGAAGTTGAGAAGATACTTAGTAAGAGATGGTACAAGAAGAAGAAAAAGGATCCAGGGAAAGTTGCAGAAGAATTGGAAGACAAAGAAGAAAGAGAAAACCTACACTCAAGTGGACTTGAGTTTTCCTTCCCCTTGGGAGTATGGCGCAGGAGCACATAATATGCAATTTTTGCTTAAATAATGCATTTTTGCAATTTTGGAGTCCTTGTGGTCTTAGGGGCTTAATAATTTCTTTAATTACCATGATTAATGTTGTAATCCCATTTTCAATACATTTTTGGCATGGGTTTTTAGTTTGTTGCAGTTTTCAAAAAAATTGTAAAAGTTGTTATTTTAGGTGTCATGCATTTTGTCAACTTGGAAAAAATGATGAAAAATCATTAATGGAAATGGGAAACATATTGTAACTGAAAAATGGATTGTAAAAGGAATGTTGGAGCCTGGAGTAGTCTAGTTTTGAAGATGGGAAACTATTTTTGGTGTTTATGCAAGAATTTGAATAAGTTTTTCCAATGTTTTATGTAGTTGCAACAAGTTTTTAGATTTGATAAAGTTTGTACGACCTTGTTTGTGAAATGAAACCTTTTTCATGTTAAATTAATTTGTTTCTATTTTCTTTTGGATTTGATTTGAGGGATTTTCATGGAAAAATGAGAAAGTTACAGTGATTTTGGTGAAAACTATCCAAACCCTAGCTAGGGCTGGCAGCAAGCACTAAAAATGTATTAACTTTTTTTCTACCTATCCAAAATTCCTAAAATTTTGTCCAAAATTCTATATTGATCTATATTTGGATTTTTATTTGGTTTTATGTCTTCAAATTCTCATGTTTGGGAGGAATCTTCACCAGTCTGCTTCAAGAAAGCACCAAAAAAGGGTTTCTAATTCTGTAACAGTCCATTTTTGACCTATTCCGGACAAAGTAACTATTGTCATAGGGATTTGCACCCAATGCTAAGCTAAAATATTTGCAATCCCATGCAACATGGGACTACTCTTAGGCTATGGGTATCCTATGGTGAAAGTAGACCTTCAGGTTAGGGGTTGGCTCCCCTTTACATAACTTGGAAATACTAAAAAAATGACAGGGAAAAGGGTAAGAAAGACGTGCTTATAATTTTAAACCTATCACTAATAGGTGATAAACCAAAGATAAAACCTGAAAATGCTATTGAAACTCACAAATCCACTCAACTAATGAAGTTTTAATATCTCACAACTTAGTTAAACATGCTTGCAAAAATGATTCTTATGAAAGGTTTTAGTTTTCTGATGTTCATAATGGGAAAATGGAAAAAAAAATGGAAGTCCACTTGTTCCAATGGCATGTTGAATCAAGATTTCATGGCACAGAACAGTGTTGTTCCAAGATATTCATCACAAGAGGTTCATGAACATCAATCTACTTGCATGGAACAAGGAAATCTGGATGTCACCTTGATGAATTGGAAAGGTGAGGAGTTTTGTGGGGTCAATGAGCCACAAAATTAGTCAAATACTCCTGTGGCATCCAATACAAGGTCCAAGAAAAGGGTTGTTGACTTGGGGCAGTAGGCTAATAAGGACAAAAATTAGTCATTTACAAGTTCACAAGGCCAAGCAGGGCCTTCTTCTTCAAAGAACATTCAAATTCTACCAAGAGTACAACCTGTGATTGTCAAATATCAACCTAAAATACCAATTCAACCAGCACAAGTACAAGATGTTTTTCCTAAAGGATAGAAAAAGGTTAGTACTGGTAATTTCAATATTTTAGATCATATGAAGAAAACACATGTTAGTGTTTCTATGTGGGATTCTTTAGCTCTTCTTGGGAAAAAAGATTTGTTACATGAGGCATTGTCAAAGTTTTTTTTGTCAAATGAGGTGTCTAACCAATAGTTCTAAGGTTTTACTTGCTAATGATTCACAAGAGAATGTTCATAATGTCTTGAAGGAACAACATACTAATGTATCCAAGCCACCCCCATTTTATGTAACTCTAATTGTATGATTGACTCGGGCGCTAGTAGTTTTGTAATTCCCAAACAAATTTTTGATAAGATGGGAATAAAGTATGAACCACTAGAAAAGGGGGTAGTTCAACTAGATGGTACTATTGTTAAGACTATAGGAGTTATCAAGAATCTGAGTCTGATCTTGCACACATGTCCAAACTTCTCTATGCCTCAAGACATTTATGTCATTGAGCTGGCACCATATTTTTCCATATGTCTGTCATGAGATTTCACTGCTAAAATTGGAGGATACTTGTCTTCTGATTGGTATCATATGCTCTTTAGTACCAGGTATGGCACCAAGGTCACTATCAAATCAAAACCTATTGCTAAAGACCATATTAAGCCCTATAATCCAAGTGTTACCAATGCATCAATTATTGTTAATTGCACTCTTTTTTATTGTGAAGAGGTTCTTGCAGCCAATGAGACAAAAACACAAATTGAGGATATCCCTAATGTCCTTCTAGATGAGTGGATAGCTGAGAATTTCATAATGTTTTGAATGAACAACATGGGGAGGTAAGTTTGGGAAATTATTTGATGCATGAACCTAATTCTTTCATGCCTAATATGGTAAAAAGTGTTGAACAACAATCCAATCAACAAACACATGAAGTATGGAAGATGTTTTTTGATGGTTCAAGGAGTAAAAATGGTAGTGGAGGAGGTTGCATGTGCATTTCTCCTAGTGGTGACAAGTATTATTCAGCATATTGGTTTACATTCAGCTGCACTAATAATACAACTGAGTATGAAGCTCTGATTCATGGTCTCCAATGGGCAAGAAAGAGAGGTATTTTTTTTTTACAAGTTTTTGGCGATACAAAATTAATTGTTAATCAAGTAAGAGGTCTCTATACTACCAAAAATGATCTTTTGAAGTCTTATAAGCATCAAGTATGGGATGTTATTGAAGATTTTCAAGCTTTGAATTTGTTGTCCATTCCCAGAAGTGAAAATAATCATGCTGATAGATTAGCTACCATAGGAGCTCAATACGATATTCCTAGTGACATAAACAATGCTAAGAAGCAACAGTATGCTAAAGTTATTATTAGATATTCTATTCCTAACAATAATGAGCATTGGAAAATTTTTGACAGTGATAAAAAAATTATAAACTTCTTGAGAGAAGAGGCAAAATTTTCTAATAAAAATCAGGAAAAACTCGGACATCAGTATGAAGATCAAATCATACAGTTGAAAACAAACAAATTACCCAAAGGCTTGGTGACATTGGATTCAATCTTCAATGCTAATGACCAAGTAAGAAAGGAAAAATCCAACATGCATATCAAAGAAGAGCATTATCAGGATGTTCAAATTTTCAAGGATAAGCTTTTAAAGCTTGGAAAGGTATGCACATTAGAGGAAAGACATGCATTTTTTTTACTCTATGAAGAGTTTAGTGATATTTTTGCATGAGAATATTTAGGTTTGAAGGGTTTTGATCCTACCATTGCCCAAAATACCATTGATCTTGATCCTAATGCCAAACCTGTAAGACAGAAACAAAGGCCACTCAGCCCCAAGCTTGAGCCCCTCATGATCAAAGAATTGAATAAAATCATTGAGAGCAACATTATATTTACAATCAAACATACCTCTTGGGTATCCAATCTTGTTCCAATGAGGAAGAAAAATGGTGAAATTAGACTTAGTGTTGATTTCAAAGACCTTAATAGAGCCTCTCTGAAATATCGTTACCCATTACCTTCCATGGAACAAATTTTTCAAGTTGTTTCAAGTTCTGAGAGGTTTTCTTTATTAGATGGCTTCTCGGGATATAATCAAATTTAAGGTAGAGGATCAATTTAAAACAACATTTACAACTAAATGGGGCACCATGGCTTACAATAAAATTCCATTTTGCTTGTCTAATGTTGGGGATACTTTTCAGAAAGCTATGGACTTGGCTTTCAAAGGTTTGATGTATAAAATTGTGCTAGTTTATTTGGATGACATGACTATTTTTTCAAAAAACTCAAATGAACACTTGGCCTACTTGAAAAAGATCTTTGAAAGGTGTAGATAGTTTGGTATATCTCTCAACCCAAAGAAGTGTGTGTTTTTTGTCCATGAAGGTAAGTTTCTAGGATATATTGTATAAAAACATGGCACCACCATTGATTTGAAAAGAGTAAGTGCCATCCTTTCTCTTCCTTTACTAGCACACAAGAAAGGGCTGCAAAGTTTTTTGGCTAGAATCAATTTTGATAGAAGGTTTATACTGAATGTTGTTGAGTTATTAATGCCTCTTACTTCAATGTTAAGGAAAAATGTTTATTTTAGTTGGACCAAAGATGGAAAAAGGAGTTTTGACCTTATTAAGGAAGCACTTGCAACTACTCCTACTTTGTTAAACCCAGATTTTTCAAAGGATTTTATATTGTATGAATATGGGAACATTGATAGTATAGCAGCTATGTTAGTTCAGGAGAATGATCATGGTTTAGAGCAGCCTTAAGACTTTTTTAGTCAAGGTCTCAAAGATTATGATCTTAAGTATTCTTTTGTTGAAAAGCATGTACTTGTTATTAGAAGTTAAAAAAAAAATTAGACACATTCTTTCTAACAATAAGATTAAGTTGTTGGTTGCTCACCCTTCAGTTAAAGAATTTTTGCTAAGGACTTGAACAATAAAAGAGCTAGTTGGGTGACTAAAGTTATGGAATATTATGTTGAGATCAAAGTTACCAAGCTAATTAGAGGAAAGGGTCTATGTGAGCAGCTTACTGGTAACAGTAACAATAGTACATAAAAAGAAGAGGGAGTTGTCCTGGCTCTTCAAGATTAAGAACAAACAACAGTACCTATTTCTTCTACAAGTTGGGTACAAGAAATTATTCAATTCCTATTAACTAGTGAGTGTCCTCGTGGTTTGGATAAATTAAAAAGAAGGTTCTATAGGCTGCAATCTATATCTTATGTACTCTTAAATTGTTTTCTTTTTAGAAAGGATTTCCATGGTGTTCTATTAAGATGCATAGAGGTTGATCATATTGATAGAGTTTTACATGAGTTTCATGAAGGGTCAATTGGAGGAAATTTCTCACCAAGAGCTACAACTCTTAAAATTATGAAAGGAGGCTACTATTGGCCTAGTTTTTTCAAGGATGCACATTCATGGGTAAGGAGATGCAAGGATTGTGAAATATTTGTAGGAAAAGAGAAGTTGGTAGCCCTCCCATTGCAACCAATTCAAGTAGAACAACCCTTCATGAATTGGGGTTTGGACTTCATTGGAGTCATAAATCCACCTTCAAGTGTTGGCCACAAGTGGGTGCTCATAGCCACTAATTACTTTACAAAATGGACTAAGGTTGTGGCACTTAGGGAGGCTAATGAGACAAATATCCTAAATTTTTATGAGGAGATGATAACAAGGTTTGGAGTTCCTGAATCAATAGTTTCAAATATTGCACTTACTTTCATAGGAATTAAGATATTTGATTGGGCAGTTAGAAATGGTGTTTATCTAAATACTTCTTATAACTACTATCCTCAAGGAAATGGACAAGCTGAGTCCACAAATAAGAACCTCCTAAGGATCATTAAAAGAACTATGGAAGGAAATCAAAGAGCTTGGCATAACAAGTTTAAATCAGCCTTGTGGGCTGAAATAATTACTCCAAAGAGGTGATCAAGACTATCACCATACATTCTTGTGTATGGAAAAGAGTAAATGTTGCCTATATCCCTTGAGCTTCCAGCCCTTGATCTAGTCAATCAACTTGACATGATTGAAGAGGAACCTATGACAACAAGATTGGCTTAGTTGGTTGAGCTAAAGGTCACTAGAGGCAAATTAATGAGGAAGATAGAACAACACCAAGCTCAAATGAAGAGGTCATTTGATAAGAAGGAATCACCAAGAATATTCCAAGAAGGTGATATAGTGTTGAAGTGGAATGAACTTAAAAGCATACCTCGAAAACATTCCAAGTTTGATGCATTTTGGAGTGGCCCTTACATTATTTCTGAGTGTAAACTGCATAATTCCTTCCAACTGTCTAAGTTGGATGGTGAAGTGGAGCCAATCCTAGTTAATGGGATTCACCTCAAGCATTTATTTTGAGGTATGATCTAAATTTGTACATATTAGAGTAGGTGTCAAATAAGTGTTGTTGCACATAGTTTAAATGCATTTTTATTTCCCTAAGTGTTGTTTTTGCACAGTTTGTTAATTTTCTCTGAGTTTAGAGGCAGGGGTTAGGAAAGTACTTTGTTGTCACTCATTATAGTTCAATCTAATAGATATTCATAATTCATAACACAAAATTGAAGGTTCAATGTGACAAATAACAAATATCTATTCAATGGAATCATAATAAGTTATAGCAGTATTGTAATGAGTTACAACAGTCTAAAAGGACTGTTTACTAAGTTTTGTCAAGATCTATGTGACTCCATGCCCAATGGATAAGCCTAGGAAAATAGTCATGATATTTAGTAGGAAAACATATAGCAAATGTCGCCAAAAAATGTTACCTATTTTTGCTCCTAGCTCAAATAGGTAGAGTTGATTATGTTTTTTTACAAAGAGAAAGCAAAAGGTACATCTATTCCCTACCATGTCGTATTCATATGCATAAAGGAAAATATCTAAAGAATACATCATCACATTATACATATGAATACAAAAGAGAAGAGAAAGAATCATTTTCTTCCAAAGGTAGTCTTTATTGATAATACAAATGTGTGGCGTTCCACACAAGTTGTGGAACTAACTATTAAAATGCATATAATAGAAAAAGCTATACATTTATAGATAATAAATGAAAATTCATATGTAGAGAAATGAGACCCGTCATTTCTTGAATGATGAATCCCAGTTGTTGGCTTTGGCTTTGCATCTGTAGCTACTCCTCTTGCTTGTCCCATTTTCAGTTGATGCTTTACTTGTTGCTCCCAGTTTTCCTGCATATGAGAGAGAATAGTGTTGTTAGAGCAATGAAGGATCACCAGTCAATACATGTGCAATTATCCATAAACATATAATTTTATCCTCATGTGTATTTAAATAGCTAACATACCATAGATGTCTAGGAAAACAAGAAAGTTATCAAACACATCTATCATATGCTCTGTTTTATCTAACATGTTTGCTTCTTGTGCAGATATAGGTCAAATCTTTGTTACTATTTTTTTTCATCTGTTTACAACATGTGGGATAAAATATGGCTCCCACAAGGGTCGAGCCTGACATTCTACCCTTGACTTCAAGAGGGGTTTGAGAAAGAAACATATTCATAATGCTCAATGAAAACATTCAACTAAAGGAGTAAATCGTTAAGTAACTACAAGAGCTTCAATATCTTGATCATACATGACAATCAACTATGAATGTGCAATGAATTGAGAATCATGGATGAACAATGACTCATTCAAAATGATCAATGAACATGCAAGACAAAAAATAAAATTGCATTATCTTCCATTGGAAATGTCCATTTGCATTCGGTATGTCATGTCATCATTGATTGACTACATGGTATTGTTGCAATATTATATTTCTGTCATGTTTCATAAATATGTCGTTTACATTGATGGGGCAAAAAGTGCTTCATTGCCATAAATTGTGATAGTGAACAAGCATACACAATAGTGCTCATATTTGGGGGATAGTAAACAACGTGTTGTTGTTTATGTTTCTTAAATACATATCCATCAAGGTATCTTACCAAACAATGCTGACACACAACAAAGGGATAGCCAAGAATGCACTAATCATGGAGTGGCAATGAGGAGTATTCACCACATGCATAGTTATTTTGATAATTTCTTTCGATAGTACATGGTACAACAATAATTCTTATGCAATACTATGGAGAAAGTTAAGGTAGTGCCTTTATACATGCCCAATTGTTGTGTGTGTACAAAATGGAAGCTATAAGCCTTGTTTGGAGTGTTTTGAGGAACAATTCCATAAAGCCATAATCATGATAAAGGGGACAATAATTTCTAGACTGTAGCATCATAAGAAGAAAAAACATCCATTTGTTACACATAGAACAATACAATGAGAATCAAGGAGAAGAAAGCATGATTTTAATGTTTCAATTAATACTTTAAGGATGCAAGCTACAAAAATATAAAATGTAGAGATGATTGATAAAGCCACAACATAGAGTGCAGTAGTAGCATCATTGGCACCCTGGGTGATGTATGGATGGCATTATAAGTTTGTGTGCAAATTTTTGAAAAGAAATATTGAACTTGCAGGTGGAGCAACATCATAAGTAAAACAAAATAAGAGCACATTATTTGAAACTTTGTTTCAATATTATGATAAGATTCAACACTTTGAAAAGAAATATTCATAAAGGAGGATTTTACAGTTATATGCTTGATGCTTTTGGAGAGAAGTAGTGCTTCATGTTGTTATAAAGGCTATAGAATGAGCTTACAATTTAGAATAAAGAAAAACTCATAGCACCTGTATGTAACAAGGAGAGGATTCAACCTTCCATGGAGGAGAGTTTTATTTGCATTTCTTTCAAAAAAGTGAACAATGTTACTCCTTAAGCATATTCAAAAAGAAAATAAATGCAATAGTAACAACAATATCATAATGTGTCGACCCATAGTGAGGAGCTTTAAATGTGAACCATGTATGGGTCTCTACAATCACAACAAGAGGGGTTTTGTTTTTATGTTTGTAAATGGCTGAATCCATAAGTCATATGGAGAAATTTACCACAAATACAAAAAAATGAAGAAAGCTCAAGCATATATAGAAACTTAGAGAAACTCAGAAAGAGTAAGGAAGTTGCAGCATAAAGTTTCTATTTGTGCTTTTGGAAGAGACCAAAGTCACCAAGGTTCTAAACCCACTTTGCTAAAGATTCAAGAGTCATAGAACACAAGAATGGTTGTGGATATGAAGAACCACAAGACCCAAATGAAGGGAATTTAGCTACGGCTATAAGAAATTGAGATCATGAAAAAACAAGGGTTTCACTTTCACCCATTATGAGTTCGAATCATGCAATTTTCACAGGGAAATCAGAAGAAATCACAAGTTTATAGCTTACCTTATTTCATTTTGAAGTGGAAATGTATTCAAATACCCTCAGTTGTAAGCTTTAGAAGCTCTCTAAAATCAGCCACGAACTAGAAGTGAAGCATCAACAGAAAGAAGAGATCAAAATACATTAGAAAAAACACAAAAGTTGTAGCCTAGGAGGTTGAATTACTCCAAAAAGATGAAGGAAAACATTCAGATTTTGCTTCGAAATACTTACCCCACAAATTTTCCTCGATTTTCCATAGAAATCACTTAGAAAAAATGGGAGAATTATTTAGATTCGAGCTCACAAACTCAAAACCTAAGTCTCCATGGTGGAACTCCACAACAAAAAGCTTCTTTCCAAAAATGAAATGATGCAAAGTGAAGCTAACTTTTGCTTTAGGGTTTCATGATGGCCTAGCTTGGCTGAATGAAAGTAGATCTTCCACTTTTATTTTAACATTTTGTATTATGTTATGTATTTTGTGCTAAGTGTTGGGGGCACGTTTATTCCTTTTTGCCTATATTTCAAACAAAGTCAAACACCATTTTATTTTTGCACAAGTTTGAAAGTGAATTTATAATGTAAAAATATTGTTAATGTGATATTTTATAAATCACTTTAATTTTATTTATGATGCAAAATAAAGATGCTACATTGGTTTTCAAAGATATAGTCAAAGGTGGGGTTAATTAAAGCTTTGAATCCTTTGCATGCATCTAGGGGGTAGTTGAAGAGATTTGCAAACATATGAAGGAAAAATAGGGAAATTTGGTGACTTCATCAGTAGTTGGACATTAGTTTGAGGACCCACATGGGTTATGCATGAATCAAGGGGACTTTTGAGATGGTTAACTACATGTTTCTAGTAGTTCCAACCCTATTTTTGGGGTATTTTCACTTATGCACGACCCTTGTTGATAATTAAAAATTCAAAACTCCTTATGTCTATTTTTTAGGAGTTTTGTTTCAGTCAAGTGCCTAATTTAAAGGAGAGGTGTTAGACAACCCATCAAGCCAGTTGGAGCCAAAATTCAAAATTTGAATTCTTGGAGCCTTTTTTATAAGTCTTCTTCTTCTCTCATTTTTTCACTAGTTCAGAGTTTGGTCACTGTAGTAGCAAGATATTCATACTTTGTAACTCATTTTCTTATGAGATTTATTGTCATTTTGTAAAGCATTTTACCTTGGAATGCAAGAAAATCCAGAGTTTCAATAAAAGAAGCTTGTTTCCTCCTCAAATATTTTTTGGTTTTAGTATTAAATTAGTGAATGATATGATAAAAATATTGTGTTTTCCTTTAATTTTATCAAAAATCCTTCAATATTGAATGCAAAGAGTAGCATGTTATAGTGCAGGTATGTGATTGTGTTTACTATTTTGTTGTGTCAAAATTGTGAAAACATCATTGTTTTCCTTTCTAAAAACATCAGAAAGCTAAAACCTTTCATAAGAATCACTTTTGTAAGCATGTGTAGCTGAGTTCTGAGATAGTATAGCTTCATTAGTTGAGTGATTTTGTGAGCTTTAGCAGCATTCTCAAGTTTTATCTTTGGTGTATCACCTATTAGTCATAGGTTTAAAATTAAAAGCACATCCTTCTTACCCTTTCCCCTATCAAGTGTTAGTATTTTAAAGTTATCTAAAGGGGAGGTAGCCCATAATATAGAGGTCTACTCTCACCATAGGATACCCACAACCTGAGAGTAGTCCCATGTTGCATGGGGTTGTTGAGTTTCTAGCTTGGCATTGGGTGCAAATCCCTGTGACAATAGTAACCCTAGCCTATTTTCAGATATGTGTTGTAAGGGTGAAAAGGGTATATCAAACTGACCTTACATTTTAAATATTAGTTTTGTATCAAAAGTTATGACCAACAAGGTTGATTTTCTACTGTTTTAGGCCTAATAGGAAAGGGGACAGTTAAATTTTGAGGCCTTTCGCACAAAGGATCCCTATCTAATTTCTTGGTATGTGTTGTAAAGCCCAAAAAGGTATTTGAATATGTGTTTACATTTTGATTCCCAGGTCTACTCCAAGAGTTATGCCTAAATAGGCCTTGTTGAAGTACTACTAGGAATGAAGCTAGTTTGTGAAGGAAACCACCTTGATTGATGTGCAAAGGCTCTTGAAAGGTGTTAATTAGTTGGATTTGATCCTGACTACCCCTTCTCTACATCATTCCACCCCCGAGTGGGAGACAAATTCTTGATGCACAATATAAATAAACTAAATAGAAAATATCAAATCATTGACTCACTCACAAAGAACCTACACACAAGATTCTTACAAAGGGGGAGAAGTAGGATTCCCTTCCCTCTAAGGGAACAACATTACATCTTCGTACACATTCAATTCCATCTTCAACATATAACATTCTTCCTCACCACTCCCAATTCATAGCTCCTTCACAACTAGCCACTCCACACTCCAACCAACACCCAATCCTTCCATACACAACACCTCCACAACCAACCACTCCATATTCCATCCAACACCTAATTCTCCCATTACTACATTGTATACACATTTTATCACAATCCTAAAGAGAGGCTTCACACCCTCCTCAACCCTCACACAAAGGAGGCTCTTAGCCCTTAGGTGAGATCAACTCTTTCTTCCCACTCAAAAACCCCCATTTCACAAATAAAGACTCCATATTGAACCAAACACACAAAGCATATTTTTTGACATAATTTGCAATAAAGATAAAATTCAAAATCAGCAATAAAATACAACCTTACCTTGGTTGTCCAAGTTAGGATTAGTCTATTAACCAAAAAAAATCATTCAATCCCTTCATTCTATTATTATTCTTCTACCACCAATTTCTTACATTCCATACCCAAAAGAGCAACAAACTTTTATAGAACAATCACGTTTCTAAAAATGAAGAAAATAGTAAGAAGAATTGACAAAGCAACCATACCCAAACCTCTCTCTAAAATATAGTTCCTCCCAACTCTACAACTTCCCTCAAATGAAAATTTTTCACAAATAAAACACATTTCCCCCATAAATAAACAAAAATCAAATTACACTTAACATTAAATTCCCCTCTACTCAAACAATTGATTTTAAGATGGGATGAGGAGTTGTTTGTGTTGCATGGATATGGAAGCCTATGGCCTGTCACAGGACATGACTTCCCTTGTCCTAAGCTAGTTTCCTTTGCATGCGTGCTGATCAACATTCGGTGGAAGATCTTGCTTAGGGGGGTTGGTTTCATCTATTTTCTATTGCTGAGTGGTGGTGTTTGTAGTCGACGAGGGGGCATAAGGGTTACAATTTTTCTTCTCCTTGTGTGTAAGTTTGGTGTGCAGATTTAGCGTGGAAGGAGGATCCTTTTCTTGCTGCCTGGGTGGGGTTTGGGTGGTTTCATTTGTGGCCTTATTTTTCATAAGTGATGGATCAAGGGGACGCATCTGGTGCTAAATCCTCTCTCAATTTTTGCTATGCTCTTGGAACAAATTTTCCATCTAGTGCAATGAGGGTGGTGGAGAATAGATTATTTGATAAGGAATTGGGAGTTGGAGGGTTTGCTCCATCTGGGGGACCTTGTATCCCAAAAATCAATGGATGTTTGGAGTGAAGCAAAGAAAGACTAGTACTAGTAATTCAACTAGAGTCAATAGCTAAAGATATGGAGTATTTCTCAAGGCATGCATTGATTTGCAAATTTATGGGTTTGCAGGTTTCACTCCAATTTTTGGAATTTTGGGCTCAATGGACTTGGGCTCTGGAGGGGGAAATGGAGATTATGTTGCTGGTGAATAGTTATTTCATGGTGGTCTTTAACTGTATGGCTGATCGCAACCGTATTTTTGAGGGGGAGCCTTATTTCCATAACCATATTGGCTTATTTATTAAGCCATGGTAGGTTGGGTTCAATCCATCAAAGGAGTTGCCGAATAGAGTTCCAATGTGGGTTCATCTTCCTTGATTTACTATTGAATACTGGCGCAATGATATCTTGCAAAAGGTTGCAGCGCTGCTGGGGAAACTAGTGGGTCCTTCTCAACAAACCCTGGATAGAAAGGTAATGACTTTTACTCACATTTGTGTTGAGATTCACTTGAGTAATCAGCTTCCAAACTCTTTGGAAATCTGTGTGGGTGCAGATTCTTGGGTACAACGGCTAGATTATGAGACTTTTCCTTTCCGCTGTCACCTATGTCATGAATATGGTCATCTACAGCGAAGATGTCCTCAGGCTAAATTTAATGAGTCTCAAGCCTCGCAGCCTCCTCGCAATCCCACCAAGGTTGATAAGGGAAAGGCTCTGATTTCTAGTAATGGTGGTAATGGAGTTGGTTCAGATATTTCTAGTAATGGTGGTAATGGAGTTGGTTCAGATGGTTTCACTCCTATTAAATCCCAGAATAGGAATCGTGGACAGAAGAGGACTTTCAAAGATCATCAAGGGGAAGATGCTTTTAATAGATTAGAGGTTTTGGATGACCTTAGTCAGCAAGAGGTGAATCTAGGCTTGGTGGCTATGGATCAAGGGGTTTTGGAAATGGAACAAGAGGGCAATATTACTAAGAATATTCAAAGTACATAGGATGTTTGTGCTTTGAAATTGGATACTGACCTTAGTATGACAGTCTCAGAGGGGTTGGAGGTCATTTTGACTGTGAAGAAGGGTGGGGGGGAGCTTCCCCTTCCTTTGGTGAAACCGGGGTCTAATTCAAAAAAAGGAAACAAGGCATCTCCTTCGTTGGGGATTCTTCATAAAGATATAAAAAAAGGGGTTGTTGAGAAGTCCTCCAAGGCTGGGCGTAAGGACTTAGAGAAGATCAAGTTGATGGGGGAAACTTTGGTGGAGTCAGGTTTAGTTAGGACTCTGGACTCTCACTTCTCTAATTCTCAGAAATGATCATCCTTTCATGGAATGTAAGGGGCTTGAATAGTGGCCCTCGACAAAAAGTTGTTTGGGATTTGGTGAGAAACCATTCTCCTAATGTGATTTTTTTATAGGAAACTAAGTTGTCGGTTGATAATGTGGGTGGTTTGGTTCCAAAATTGTGGAGGCGGGGTCAATTCCAGTGCATTTGTGCCCAAGGTAATGTGGGGCGTGTGGCTTGTCTTTGGAATCCTTTGAAGATTCACCCTCTAGTGGATTTCTTGCAAGTCTTCCATTTTAGTGGTGGTTGCGAGCTTGGAAACGAGAGAAACTATTATCCTTTCTAATATGTATGCTCCTATTGATTTTTCTGGTAAGCAATACTTGTGGTCTCATATTCAGTGTATTCAAAAATATGCTCCTCTTTTTCCTTGGATTGTTGTAGGTGATTTCAATTCCATCACTAATTTGAATGAAAAAAAGGGTGGAATTTCGAGGTTGGAGCCTGATTCTTTTCTCCTCTAGGATAGCATTTCAACATTGAATCTGGTTGACATCAATCCAAGTAATGGTCAGTTTACCTGGAATAACAGGAGGTTGGGGAGGAATGGATTGTTGAAAGGTTGGACAGGTTCTTGGAATCTTTTTTTTTGGTTGGTGGTTCTTGGTCTACTTGTTCTAAAATTTTAGATTGGAGGGGCTCATATCACTGGCCTATCAAATTATCTATTTCCTCAACTCGGGTTGCTTAGTCTCCTTTCAAGTTTCAGCTCATGTGGTTGCATGACCCTTCTCTACATGTTCATGTTTCTAATTGATGGAGTAAGGGGAGACCTACCTTTGGCACTGCTATGTACTATTTCACCAAATAGCTCCAGTATGTGAAGTACCAGCTCAAAAGATAAAACAAGCAGTGTTTTGGTAATATTTTCCATGCTAAGGTTGCTGCTCAGGATGAATTGGATGCTATCACCAGGGAGATTAGATAAGTTGGTCTTTCTAAGGCCTTGCTTAGGGAGGAGGAAAGGGTGTTGAAAGTTTTGGAGGAATGGGAATTACAGGAGAAAATTTGTTGGAAAAAAAAAGGCTAAGATTGAGTGGCTACAGGAGGTGGACAAAAACACTTCCTTCTTCAACTCTGTGAAAGCTAGGAGGCATGGTAATTTGATTCCTTTTCTCGTGAATGACAGGGGTGCGAATTTATCTTCTTTAAAGGATATATCTAGAGAAGCCTTGTATTTTTCTGCTTCCTTGTTTAGAGAGGATTCTCAGGATGTGTTGTATGAAGAGAATCAAGTGTTGGACTGTATTCCTTCTTTGGTTACTAGGGAGATGAATGAGAACCTCTTGGATTGCATTACCCTAGATGAACTGGAGGCTACTATTTTTCAAATGAAAAAAGGGAAAGCTCCTGGTCCATATGGCTTTTTGATTGAGTTTTTTCAAGAATTTTAGGATATTATCAATTTGGATCTGCTGGTTGTGGTTTGTGAATCTCAGAGGAACAAGCAGATGCTGAGGGCTTTGAATTCCACCTTTCTTGATCTTATTCCAAAGTGTGAGGGTGTGGACTGATTGAGTTTGTTTTGTCCCATATCTCTCTGTAATGTGGTATATAAAATTATTTCCCAGCTGATTGTTGAGTGGCTGAAGTGGTGGCTTAGCAAGCTTATCTTTGAGGAGCAAGGTGGCTTCGTGGTGGATAGGTAGATCTTGGATGGTGTGGTTATTGTCACTGAAGTCATTCACTCCATGGTGGATTTGAAAGAAAAGGCTATGTTCATCAAGCTAGCTATGGCTAAGACCTATGATAAAGTAAAATGGTGTTTCTTGCACAAACTTCTCTTTGCTTTTGGCTTTGTTGAAGAGTGGGTTTGATGGGTAATGAGTTGTATTATGTCCACTTCCTTTTCTATTTTGATAAATGGTGAACTATCATATTTATTTGAAACTTCTAGTGTCTTCACCAGGGGGACCCTCTCTCTCTCTCCCTATTTATTCATTCTTCTTGGGGAAGGTTTGGGGAGATTGTTGAAAAACAATGTGGCTTTGGGTCTTATTAAGGGGTGGGTGTGGGGTAATGGACTACCCCCACAATATCACCTGCAGTTTGTGGATGATACTACTTTGATGGGTGTAGCTAAGGTCCAAGAAGCTACTAATTTGTGCAAGGCTTTGGATACTTATCTTGCGGCTTCTAGTCAGATAATTAATGAGGATAAATCTTCCATTTTTTTCTTTAATACCCCACAACTCATTCAATAGAGGATTGCTCGTATTCTGAGATTTCATATTGGTTCTCTTCCTTTGACCTATCTTGGCATTCCTATCTCTTCTGGTAATCTTTCTAGGGTGTCTTGGTAGAATATTCTGGACAAATCACATGCAAAAGTTAATCATTGGACTCATAGATGGTTGTCTTTTGTTGGGTGTGTTCAGCTACTCAAATTAGTGTTGAAAGATCTTCCCAACTATAGATGTATGCTCCAGGTGGCTCCTTTTGGGTTTGTTAAGGATTTGGACTCTTTGGCCAAATTTTTCTTATGGGTAGGCAACTTATCTTCCTCTAACTAGAGCCTAGTGAAGTGGCATATTGTGTTCAGTCCGAAGTAATTTGGGGGTCTTGGGTTGAGGCAATTGAATCTAACTAGGCTTTCTTTGGCTGAAAAGCTTTGTTGGAGGTGTTTTTTGGAAAAAGATCGTGCTTGGGCCAAAATTTTATCTCAAAGTACCTTCAGGGGGTTCTGAAGGAGGAGATTCCTTGTTATCCTCTGGTAGGAAAGGGTTCTATGATTTGGGGAACGCTTAAGAAAGGGGTTGCATTGATCAAAGAGGGTTTGTTTTGGATATGTAATAGGGGGGTTGAGGATCTCTTTTGGTTTGACTCTTGGGATGGTTTTCCCCCCTTATTGTGCCAGTATCCTAATTTGGTGAATCTCTGTCAATAATTTTTGGAGGCAAGATGATCAAGGGTGATTGGTTTTAAGACTTTTTATCCTTGTGGGAAAATGGAGGTGGCTAGGTGGAAGGATCCTGGTGATTGGCCTATTGGGGGTTTGGAGGAGGACCTTGTTGAGCTTCAAAGTATTTTGGCTAGTAGACAGTGTAGCTCTTTTTAGGATAGGGATTCCTTAGCTTGGTGTCTGAATCCTAAGGGTGCTTTCACTGTGGCTAGTGGGTATCAGGAGTTGTTTGCTTGGAAGTGTGGTGGGGTGGAGGTTTCTTGGTGGAAGAATGTGTGGAATAAGTTCTCTTGGCTGAAGTGTAATTGCTTTGTGTGGAATTTGGCTTGGAATAGATGTTTGACTTGGGATAATCTTCAGAAGAGAGGATTTCAAGGCCCTCCTATGTGTGTTTTTTGTGGATGCAATGAGAAAGACTCTTCCCACTTATTTTTCGTTGTTCTTTTTCTTTGGTGATTTGGAATTTTTGGTGGAATGTCTAGAATCATCCCTACATTCATTCTTCTTCTCTTGTTGAGTTTTGGATTATTCTGGGAAGACCTCCTTCTCAGGCCTCTTTTCTTAAGATTGTGTGGTGCATTGGTCCTACCTTTATCCTTTGGAAAATTTGGTTGGAAAGGAATCATAGTATTTTTCATGGGGATAGATTGATGTTTCAATAGGTTTGGCATAGAATTATCGGTATTATTTAGGAGACAATGGAAGCTAAATGTGAAGTGGTGTATCCTTTGGAAAGGAGCAATGATGAGATTGTGAATAGATTGGGCCTCCAAGACCTGACTCCTGAATTTTCTTGTGTCAAAAGAGGTGGGCAGGCTAAAATGAAGGTGCAAAGAGTTGGAAGATGGTTGCCTCCTTCTATGGATATATTGAAGATCAATACTAATGGTTCCTCTAGGGGTAATCTGGGGCCTATTGGGATTGGTGGTGTTGGTAGAGACTGTTCTGGCTCAGTTATCTTCTTTTTCTCCATTCATAAAGGGTAGCATTCTAACAACCTTATGGAGGGACTGGCGATTCTCAAGGCTATTGAGTGAGCGGGTACTTTGGAATGGCGTAAGATTATCTATGAATCTAACTCATAGGTTATTGTTAATATGTTAAATAAGTAGACTTTGGTTGACGTTAATTGGCAGCTTGCTTTGGTTGTTCATTAGATTTTGCGGATGTGTTCCATGCTAGAGGTAGTGTCTTTTACCCACATCCTACAAGAATGGAATAAGGTGGCTAATTTTTTGGCCAAGTGGGCTTCGAAGCATGATGATAATTGGAGGGTTGAGGGTTGGAGGCAGTTATCCCCTAACCATTGTCAAGATTTAGAAAGGCTCATTTCTAGTGATTTAGATGGCTGAGGTGCCTATTGCTGAGTGAGAGTTGGTTTTTTGTTTTGGCTGGGTGTTGTGTTGGTTTCTTTTCTTGGGAGCCTTTTGGCTACCTAATCTCTTTGTACTGTTAATTTCTAGCTTTTAATAAAGTTTTTACCCCTCTTTTCAAAAACATTAAACCCCTCTCCTAAAATTAAAAGCCAACAATTATATTTTTTTACATTTGGAATTTGTCTCCATTCTTAAGAACCCTGGGCTGGCCACCTATGACATCTCAAAAAAAATAGTTTACTTTGGAAAGTATAATCAAAACATTAAATAGAAACATTCAAGTTTTCTAGCATCAAATAGTTATAAGATCTATCATAATGATTAAATACATTTATTCTTGTTGAAATTAAACATTTAACCAAAACACTTTATAATCAGTCTATTATATTAAATGAGCATATCATATCATCTATAAACAAATAAATTTATAAACACGCAGGTTTAATATTTATGTCTATAATCCAAAATGATATCCATGTACCAAAATCTCCACATAATCCATGCCCAACACACCACACTACATAAACATGAAATCAACCAAAGCCTCAATAGTGATGTTAGCTATGCCTTACATTCCCCCCTCTAGTCTTAGGCTTCCTTCTAGAAGCTATGAAAATAAAGATTACTTTAACCCTTGAATAAGAATACCTCTTCATTTGGAAACACTTTAACACGTGCATTTGATCATGCCATAAATTTCTTGAAAGGCTAGAAACAATTAAAGGAATAGTTAAACTTAGTTTCACAATACCAACAATAACAAAAAAAAAACGATTGAAGAAACATCTTCCATTGGTCCAAACTTTCCTACACAGTAACCGTAGGTAGGAATTTCTTTGCAATTCTTTCTATATATATCATATCATATGCAACTTATGGAATGAATCCCTTTATTAGCATAAAGTAGTTATCATGCAAAACACTCATTCATTCATATTATCTAATTTTCATAGTGATGTTTAAGGATATAAGTATAATTTCAGCATAAAGTATTTTTCACTTTCAAATATCTTTAAATGAGAGTGCAAGTACACACAAAGATACTCATAAGCATAAAATTACGTGAAGCATTTTTGTGATATCAACTAATTCTAAGAACATATTCATGTCATCATACTTCAAGACCCTTCTTTTTCTTTTTTCTTTTTTTTTATTTTTAATTGTAAGACTCCAATTTATAATTTTAATTCTCAAGAAAAATTCCATTCTAAGTCCTTGATACTTATATTTTAATCTTTTTTATTATTATTTTTAATTTAGAACCTTTTTCATAACAATATATCTATATAAGATTGTTCTCGAATATTTTTCCATACACATTCCTTTCTTCATTATTATAAGTTATCCCTATATAAAATAGATATTTCTAATCCAATTTAGAATATATTGTCTTAATAGCTTAAGTACCAAAAAAACTACTCTTTATAAATAAAATAATTGAGTACCATATTTCATTCACTTAGAATTTATCATAACTTCTTTCCTTAACCCAGGAGCATCTTCTCTTACAAAATTTGCACAAGTGAAACAATCCAAATTTGGTTTGCATAGAATAAATCATGGCAAAAAGTAACAAGTTTCAAGTTGACTGGAACAATTCTTTAGTCACACTAGTTATTGAAAAGGTACCAAACATCTATGGTTGGGATATTACCCCTTTCATGCTAATGTTATAATTATCATCTCTCTTTTGTTCAATTCATTTGTTCATTCTTTTAGGAATACATTTATGTGAATCATGGTAAAAAGTTGTATGGCCTAATGGTTTATTTTAGTATAATGTTTCATATTAATAGGATACCATATTAGCCTATATTTTCAATTTTCAAATTATATAACCAGTTCCTTTAACCATCTAGATATACTAAACATAGTTAGCTTAAGAAAGTAAGTGAATATACAAAGAGACATAAAAGTGCCAAGTCTGAATTTCATTAACCACTAATGATTTTGAATATTAAATTTGTATCTCTTCTATATAGATATCAAATGAGGCTAAGGGAAAGTAGAAAAAAACGTATCAAAATCTTACCTTTCAAAGAATTAAAATTTCAAGCTATATTATTTAAATGAAATAGATCCCTAATTTAGAAAACAATCCTTATGAGAGAATTGATTATCATATTTTTGAAGGTCATTCAGGCTCTGATAAACATAGTTGGGTATCAACTATAACGCTTCATATTCAAACTAGGATTGGATATCCATAGTGGGCTGAATGAATGGCCCCATCAAATCCACTAGATGGTCCCATAACACCTACTAGAGATCGTATTAGTCCACCAAAATACCCTAACACTAAACATTTCCTTCACATGATGAGTTGAATTATTTTATTTTATGAAAAATCATTTCATACGAAGACCTTAACAACAAAGCAATGGAATAAATCATTAAAAATAACTACAAAATGACACCTATTTGTATTGGTTTGGAGGCACATTTGATTAATATGAGTGTGAGAATCTCAGGAATGTTTCACATTGCACTTTTCAAATGATCATGTAAAATCAAATCAAAATCCTACATATCTGTGGTATTCCCTCCTCCCTGCTAGTCTTACTTTTACTATTGTAAGTTTGAAGGCTCATGATGGTAGTATTTAAATAGGTTTGACACTTTCATGGAAGATGAACCGAACTGAATTCACTCACTGTTCATGTTGATTACTACATTTTACAACATATACCATCATTGTGGGAAAGATTGATTAAATATATCCTCACCAAGAAATATATCTCTTATGGAATCAAAACTTTTTGCATGGATTCTAACCCACCATCACTATGGTAAAGGACTTTCATCTTGCACCCAACCTAGATCAAAAAGAGGATATGGGAAACATTAAGAATAACTAAATAGAATGACACAAGAGATATACAATCAAGGCACAATAACTATTTGATAAGAAGACACAAGAAGTATAGTCAAGGAACATGAACTGAAAATACAAAACTACTTTATGTTGAATACATGGAAAGGTTTGAAAAACTTGGATGCAATTGTAAATAGTGGGTGTAATGCTAGAATCCAAAGATGACAATATAATTTTTTTTCCATAAAATATTAAAACTATTTCGAATAAGAATAGTTGCATCAAATGATTTTCTAGTATTGTATTACACTAAGTACATTAATTTACAAACCAATGTTGTCTCACAATTCAAAGCAGTATTTCACAAAATAACACACAAAATACAATGAGCATATTTTACTAATACCTGGAGGTTACAGAGATTCAACAAAGACTTTTCTCAATCTACAATACACAAGGTTTCATTAATACAATTGATAACTTTTATATCAAAATTTTCTTCAGTAATCCTGGATGACACCATATAAACCTGTAAACATAGAATAGAGTAGTCCAATCTTGCTCTCCTCCCTATGGACTGTAAAGTCCACCCCAAGTAGGACATAAAGTCTAAATGCACATTACAGATAAACTGAATATAAAATATTAAAACATTGACTCACTCACAAAGAACCCACACACGAGATTCTTACAAAGGGGCAGAAGGGGGATTCTCTTCCCTCTTGGGGAACAACATTACATCTCCATACACTTTCAATTTTATCTTTAGCATATAACCTTCTTCCTCACCACTCCCAATTCATAGCTCCTTCACAACCAACCACTCCATACTCCAACCAACACCCAATCCTCCCATACACAACACCTCCACAACCAACCACTCCATATTCCATCCAACACCTGATTCTCCCATTACTACATTGTATACACATTTTATCACAATCCCCAAGAGAGATTTTGTGCCCTCCTCAACCCCCACATGAAGGAGGCTCTTAGCCCTCAAGAAAGATCAACTCCTTATTCACACCCAAAAACCTCCATTTCAGAAATAAAGACTCCATATTGAACCAAACACACACAATTTTTTTTGTTGATATAATTCACAATAAAGACAAAATTCAAAGTCATCAATAAAATGAAACTTTACCTTGGTTGTCAAGTTAGGATCATCCCATTAACCAAAGAAAAGCATTCAATCCCTTCATTATGTTATTATTCTTCTACCACCAATTTCTTATAGCCCATACCCAAAAGAGCAACAAAAATTTTAAACAACAATCGAGCTCCCAAAAATGAAGAAAATAGTAAGATTGATAGAGCAACCATACCCAAACCTCTCTCTAAAATACAGTTCCTTTGGACTCTACAACTTCCCTCAAATGAATTTTTTTCAAAAATAAAAAACGTTTCCCCCACACATAAATGAAAATCAAATTACACAACATTAAACCCCTCTCTCAAAATTAGAAGACAACAATTATGTTTTTTTTACATTTGGAATTTGTCTCCATTCTTAAGAATCCTAGGCTACCCACCTATGTCATCTCAAAAAAACATTTAGTGCACTTTGGAAAGTATAATCAAATCATTAAATAGAAACATTAAAGTTTTCTAGCATCAAATAGTTATAAGATCTATCATAATGATTAAAGACATTTACTCTTGTGAAAATTAAACATTTAACCAAAACACTTTATAATTAGTCTATTTTATTAAATGAACATATCATATCATCTATAAGAAAATAATTTTTTAAACACACAAGTTTAATATTTATGTCTACAACCTAAAATGATAATATCCATGTACCAAAATCTCCACATAATCCATGCCCAACACACCACACTATATAAACATGAAATCAACCAAAGTTTCAAGAGTTATGTTATCTATACCTTACAACAACATCAACAAGTTCTTCTAAGTCTGAAAAAGCTAATGTTTCATGTACTTCCCAAAAGAAAAATTTCCCCTGCAAGGCCATTGCTATTCTATCCAAAAAGGTTAAACATTCCAACTCATTGTGCCTAGAGGTATTATGAAATCTGCATTTGTCTGATAATGCAAGGTAATGCAAACTCTTGGGATATAGTTTCCTATTCAAAAAATCATGAAGCTAAGAAATATCAACTTGTGGACTACCCTCACAACAAGAAATATGAAATTGTTGTCTTTCCATTTCAACTTAGATTTTTTATTTTTATTATTTTTATTTTTTTGTTTATAAAGAGATCTATCATATCTTAGATTTTCAACATGAAGGCTCATTCAACTTCTAGCTTTGTTTCTTATGCTCAGGTCTCCTTCTAGTGCTAATTTTGTTGATGAGTATTTTAGCAATGCACAACACAAATAGAACACAAGTGTTCTATCTCTCTTAAAAGGTAACTCTCTAAAAAGAACTTTAGGAAATGACCCCAAGGTTTTGAATGTCAGGTCTTGACAATGCAAAACAAACTCAATTGTTGATGTGATATACTTGTAATCACAAAGGAAATTTATGGTGACAAAGACTGGAAGCTATAATACTCAAATGAGGGTTTTATGCAATCTGAAGATAAATGCAAACCCTAACTATATTTCCAAATCTAAAATTTGAAAATGTTTTTTATCATCAAATATGGCAAATTTTTTATGCTATTCTCCTAAAACTAACCTAAAGAAATATCAAAATATATAGTTTTGAGAGAAAAATCATAATCTAACACCTAAGGACACTAAAAACAATGGTTAATGCTTTAGATAGACATATCCTCTAATAAACCAATTCCTGCTTAACCAAGATTAAATCTATAGTATCACAGAAAAGGTGCAATCCTTAAAGAAATACTCAAATATTTTCAAATTGTAAATATCCATACACATTTCCAATTCTTGGCACAATATGCCTAAACATTCACAATTAATCTAATGCAATGGAAAGGCTTAGACTAACTATACACAAAAACTTACAATCAACAAGCCACTAATAGTATGAACCTTAAATTGATCAATATCTTCACCACTTCACCATTAATATGAATGAACTAAAACAAACATTTGAGAATAAGAAGTTGGAAACCATAACACTTTCAATATTAACAAAAAAATTCAACAAATCAATGACCTATTAGTATTAATTTCTCCAGCATTTGGTTAACAATATTTAGTTCTCTCCTCTCTTAAACTAATTTATTAGCTAACTTTCCAACTAACTCTCTACAAATGAGTAGGCACTGGCCTTTTATAGAAATTACATTACAAATTAATGGTCAGGATTAAATCCAATTCAAGGGACCATATTACACCTCTAAAACCCTAAGGAGGTTAAATTAAATTCTAGCAACACGTGTTTCTTTTGCATCTAATCAAATAATTTTGTTACAAATTCGATCTTGATGAATATGTCTTTTAAATAAAATAATCCCTTTGATGTCCCTTCAAAACAATTTTCTAGTTGGCACATATCTAGGCACGAATTCATATGTAGATCAACATTAAATCTTGAGGCTACACTTAATATTTAGTTACAATCCTTTCTAGCTTTTGCTCTTGGCACCTTGAGATACATAACACCTCCTAGGCCAAAAAGCACTGACGCGAATCCGTATGGAAGTCCCCTTTTTGATTCATTTAATCTCCTTCCAAGAATATTTTATAATAGCTCTTTTATTTTTGAAAGGCCGCAACTTTATTTCAAAACCTTGAAAAGAAAATACCATCATTAGTAGCTCACATGCAAAAAATCCAATCCATAAAACATCAAAATTAAGATAAAATAAACTTTTCAAGATTTCAACTCCATCAAATAATTTCAAAATTTTAGCTCTGATAAGAAATTTTCCATTTTGAGAAATTTTATTTTTCAAAAAAATTCCATTTTGGGAAATTTCCTTTTGGAAATTTTTTTTAAATTTCCTTTTTTGGAAATTTTCAAGATTTTTCATGGGTCTTGATTTTTTTTAAAAATGGAAATTTCACAGGATTTTAGGCAACCAAGAAATTTTAGAAATTTTGACCTATCACGGATTTTGACCCATCATGGATTTTGTCCTGTCGCGGATTTTGACCTGTTGTGGATTTTGATCCTACGAATTTTGACCTCTTACATATTTTGACCCATCATATATTTTGATCCATTTCATATTTCTTATGGTTAGGAATTTTTTGGATTTCAAATGTCGGGGATGTTTTAAGGTCAGGAAATTTCTAGATTTATCACTTGATCAAAATCTTTAAAACTCCATAACTTTTGACCTAGAAGGAATTTTCCAAAAATTCAAAAAGAAACCTAGCCTAATTTTTCATTCCCCATCCATAGGGGCAAGAAAAAATTACATAAGACATCCCAAAATTTACCCCAAGGTCCCCAAAACGTCTTAAAACATTTCCTTAATCAAATCAAATCTAGATTGAATCTCAAAATAACCTCTCATCATAAAACATCCCAAAAGGATAAGGACTAGAGATCAACAAATGAAAAATATAGAGATGCGAAAAAAAAAAGAGGGGGTCCTTTCCTTCAGTAGGGTGTGTGTGTGAAAATGGCACAACAAAAACAAAAGGAATGCTCCTCCAATTTCTAATTATTTAACAAGTCATAAAATTTCAATAGAAGGTTCATGTTGAAGTATGGATATAATTTTATATAATCTAAAAATGATTTTCTAACCCTTACAAAAAATTTGAAAGGAGATATAAATAGGAACTAGGCATCCCAAAACTTAAGAATTTGAGAGTGTTTAACTAAAACTTGAACATAGGTACATTTCCTTAACAAAAAAAATAACTAGAACCAACTATAAATTAAATTAAAAACTAAGAGTGACAATATTAGTGGGGAAATCCCATGACACTTTAGTACTTATCAACCTAGACGTTGATTTATTACAACTATTAAAAGAATAAATAATGCATAAATTTAAAGTAGAGCCCAACTAATTAGAATCCGGAAAGTTGTCTGAAAAATAAATAATAATTTCATTCAAGTCACTCATATTGGGCCTCTTTGGTACTTCAAATTAATTCTTTTGGAAATGGTAGACTCTTCTGAATTTCCTTGTAGCTCATCAAAATTCAATAACTCCTCTTGGAATCTTTGAATGTCAAATTTAATCTTCATCATCTAGTCAATAGAGCTTTTAGATACAAGCTCATGTAGTTAATCTACAAATCCTTTGATCATATTTGTGGTTAAGGCTACCATTGATGTTGTTTCCTATAACATGTAGGAGAGGTCTTTAATGAAATTTTTGATCTTGGCCATTTCTTGTTCTACTAATATTTTGTTCCTATTCAACTTGCCTTTACACTTCTTGAGAACTTTCACTCTTAGTTTTCCCTTTTATCCATTCATTAGCAAGTAAGGGGAGGAGTTATGGGTTTTAATGGTAAGAATCATTATTTAATGTTTCTTAAAAAATTGGTACTCATGTAGAAAAACTAATCTTTCAGGTACCAAATGATTGATGTAGGTTTCCCATTGTGCGAATTGAGACTTAAGATCTTCCTTTGCACTACTACTTCATTCTTGCTCCTTCTCCTTGCAGGCTTCCTACATATTCAAATAAACATCCATTAGGGGAATAAAATATTATGAGGTTCATTTACACATAATTAGTTAGCCAAATTTGAATAGACTTCACTATCAAGCCCAAGGGATTTTCAAAATTTCATGTTCCTTAGAGTGATAGACTTTAGGTTTTATACTTAGTAGAATTTTCATCATGTCAAGAATTGAGGTTTAGGAATACCTCTTGACTCATGCTTTGAATGTATTAGAATAATTTGCATTGCTTTGGTTCAAAATCCTGGAATAGTGTATAGTTGATGTTAGGTTTCAAGGATCAAGAGATACATTTTCCTTTTGCTTCAAGAGATTAGTAGGTGTCATATGGTGAATTCAATTGATAAAAATATAATAAAATTAAACTAATTAACATGATAAATGATCAACCTAATTCCATAATGAAATTAGTCTAAAAACACTAAGAATATTCAATTCAAAATCATTAAACATAATTCAAAGAAATTGAACATAATTGATGATGCAAACCTACAATCCCATTATGGATTGAGTGCACATTGGAGTGTTATGGATGTGGATTGCTCAAATTTCCTAATCCATGTTGATACAAAAGCTTGATTCAATGAATGAATATGATTCACACAAGAAAATCTCTCAAATTGCTCAAATTGTGAGTGATGAATTCAAGATTGTAAGTTTGCATTAAGGTTGTGAATGATTTTCATTTTAAAAGATGAGGTATTTATAGATTTTAGGAGTTATGATCAATGGTGAAGATTTTAAATTCTAATCAATGGAGTAAATTGAATTGAGGGTGTGAGTGTGGATCAATAATTAAATCAATGGTCAACAATCCTTGAAAGCACATATCAAAGATTTAATCAAAGGTCCATAATCCATGAGGATTCAACATGTATAAATGTTAGGAAGGATGTTGGAGATATTTCAAGTTGGAGGGAAGAATTTGAATTTGAAAAGGGAATATTCAATGAGAATATTCTTTATGCAAGTTGGAAGATTGGAAGAATAATTAGCTAATTAAACAATTTAGGAAAATCATTTAATTGTGCAAGTTAGAAGAATTAGGAGATTTAATTAAATAATTGTGAATTATTTAATCAAAGAGGGAAAATGACATTTAATTAGATAATTTTACATTATTTAATCAAAAGGGAAGAAACTAATATGAAGGTGATGAATTAATCAAATAAGGTCAATTATTCAATTAATAGGGGAAAAGGTGAATTTAACTAAATAATTGGACATTATTTAATTAAATAGATAAAATAGGTGAATAAGGAGAGAAATGTTGTTAGTGAGAGAAATCAATGTGTTTGATATACTCAAGATATTTTTAGGTATCTACATTTTCCCCCTCTTTGAGGCAAGGTACATGTTGAGTTGCTTCAAAGAACTGATGTTACTTAGATCAAAATTTTAAAAAGTTCTAATTTTTTCTTATGCCCGATTGTGCCCCAGCAGATGAAGGAATGTTGGTATGCTGCCCCCTTGAGAGATCAAGTGAAAAAACTAATTTTCAAATTGAGATCACGATAAAGTCATGGGAATGATTTTTTTGAACAAATGATGAAAAAAAAGTCCTAGGAGGCTGACGAAGTGACCATGGCTAGATGTGAAGCAAGAAAACTGAGTTATAGGGTAAAAACCCTAAGCTATGCTAGGCATATATGCTCATTTCGATGAATTTGAAGCTCATTTTCACACTTTTCTTTTGAGAGATTAGAGATCCTGTGATATTTTCAAGTTTAGAGCCTACAAAGCACTTGATATGATGGACCACACAATTTGTGTAGTACACTGCATAGATGAGGTTCACAAGTTCCAATAGTCAGTCGATGCACCACCCTCGGTACATACCCCAATAAAATTTCCTTACACATATTTTTAGATAGCTAAAGGTAGGCTAGATTGTGAAGTATCATATCCCCTTTAGTACTACTTGGCATATTTCAAAGGTCAACTTATCCTACTTATATTGAGGTACTCTATCACATCACATTGGGGGCAATTCATTCTGGATCATATTAGGTTCTTGTATATCTTAAGGTTATTGGAAATTGCAATAAAAATTCCAAAAAACATTCATAAAATGTTCATCAAAAAATCCAAAAACATCAAAATCTTGTATAGAAGAAAATCCAAAACATCCAAATTCCTATATAGCTAAAATCCAAAAACAGTCTAAAATTGTAAAGTCAAAATCCAAAACATCAAAACACATCAAAAATCCCTAAAAAATATTGAAACATCGAAAATCCAAAAATAGAACCATGTCAAACTATGATTCTTTGAGCTTGAACGTAGGCAAGGGCATCATTGATGTTCCCTCAAGACACCCTAGGTTAGTCCTTTAGGAATCTATCATAATAAACCAACAATCCATCAACTATTCATCTTCATCTTCAATAAGTCAAGTTAGTTGAACTACGTGGTGTTTGTGTGTATAGCATAGGCAAGGCTCATCTTTGATAAGCCCCCAAGGCCCCTAGGATAGTATTTTAGGTTAGGTTCTTGGTCAAAACTCATAAAAACCTTAAACATCCAAATATCAAAAAATCCCAAAACATTTAGATAACAAAAAACATAAAAACATCCAAATATTAGAAAACCTTAAATAGCATCAAATAACCAAAAACTAAAACATCCAATAAACTTTCAAAAAGACCAAAAACTGCCTCAAAACATTAAAAAATGTCAAAAACATTGAAATATTCTAAAAAATCCAAAACCACCCATCCCATCTCGCTTTCACCCACAATAAACCTCCATCCATAATAAATCAACCATCATCTTCAACCTTTGGTGAAACAAATAGAAAACAAGTGTCACAGGTCGCAAAGTGAGAACCTAAGTGTGAAAATCTAAAGTATAAATCATAGGTAAATGAGTCAATGAAGTTCATATCAACAACTTATCAAAAACCTAATCCTAATCAAATCATTTGATAAACATGTCCTAAGATGCATCCTTCCTATGATAGACATCAACATTAAAAATTAACTTAGCTATAATTAAAATGGCAAGAGATATAGATGATACTAGCTATTTTTCTTTGATCTTTTCTTATGATTTATCTTAATGACCCATTCTGAGGACCTCTCAATGATGTATCAATGATTTAGAGAGAAAGGAATGAGGCATTGATCATTATCTTTTGTTTGTTGTGCTTGTGGGTATTCTTGTAAAATAATCTTGGTGCATACTTGCTTAGTTGTGTGTAGGGAGGTTGTTTGGAGTAGATTGTTGACTATTGTGTATGTTTTGGTCCAACCTATTATAAACTTCTAACTTACATTCCAACGAGGTTTCAGTATGTCAAGATGTGAACAAGAACTATCCTATCTATTTTCATATTCAAAGTACATTACACTAGATACAATGCCTTCCTGGTTCTTAATACCTTGATGCATCGTGTCTATTTGTTATATAAAAAATAAGGAATAATGAAAAATACCAATCCCAAGATATGAGAAAATCATCATCATCATTGCTCATCACCATATCTAATAAAGTCCTGGTGGATCAAGGACTTGTTGGAATTTTTGAATCAATCATCAAAATCAATGGTCAAAACATTCATCTCATTCTTCTATCTTCTTTCCATGCTAACCTTTTATCATGATAGTCAACAAAAAGATCATCATGAATCCATCCTACATCCACAAATCACCAGCATGCATACACATCACATATCATAAGCATACACCACATTATCATGAACATTTGCACATCCTTATGCATACATCATCATATTATAAATTGCATAGAAAAGTACACAAAAAGAAATGCATCCATATCATTTGCATAAGCATGAAATCTGCATATCATATCATCCATCCCATAACATGTCTTAAAAAGATATTGAAAAAGAAGTGCATCCATCCATTGCATTGTATTACATCCATCTCGTAACATTGCATATACATTACGTCATAAAAAATCATCACATATTGCATAAATAAAAGAAGTACATCCATGAATAAACATATCACATCACATCAATATCAAATACATCCATACATTCATAAGCATGAAATAAAGAGCACATCACATATCAAATCCGAATCATCTCATATATATCAAAAACTGATGACTGTCATGGTATAATATCTGAATTAGTGTGTGTATATTGATAAAAAATACAATATCCATGAGGCTATCAAAAATGATCCCATCAATGTATATCTATATAAATAATCAGGAAAATAATCAAAAAGTGTCTACACAAGCAGGCTAGCCCTGGTGGTTGTTTGTCTCACCCCAAACTGATGATTGATCCTCAGCTCTAGGTGGTGCTTTGCTTTGCTATGAAAAGTTAGGTTGTCTCATCACCTAAAGAACATCCCTGTGGTAATGCATGTGGTAGTACGCAGCCTCAGTAACTACCTCTCTATATATCCAAGCAGATATGGTCTAGCCCTGTGATGTAGCTATCACTACCTCCAACTATTGTCTCCACCTAATATCTTGGGCTAGCTGTAGGTCCAGTTGCTATTGCAACTAAACCTCATCATCCCTCTGGGAAGTCAAGTCATGTACCTATTTCTATAGTTGGGTCCTCTTTTCCTGTATCTGTGCCCCCAACTAAGAATCTGGCTATCCTTGTGAAGGAGGAGGCGGTGGTGCCCTTGAAACCTATCTATCATGTTGCCCTGGGTCCTAATGACTCTGATCATATTGATGTTACTGGTGCCCATCACTTGGAACTTATGCCTAATCCTATTCCTAGCCTCAACCTTTACCTCTGCCTCGACCTCTACCTCTGCCTCTAAATTATACCCCCACTAGATCTGTCAAGCATGTAGGTGGCCTGAACCACACATCATATGCTAGGGTAGTCCCCGCATCTGGAAGGCCCTGATCATATACCCATGACCCTAGGACAAGCTATCTAAAATAAATTATCACCACAATGGGATCAATAGGGTCTCCCCATTGTACCTCTTTGAGCTTTGGAAAAAATGGAAATGTAATCATCCATTGGCACATCATGTACCTCCCCAAATTGTCGAGCAATGTGGTCTAGGAGGTATCGCTCAATGATCTTGTGCTCTCTACCATGTATGTATCAAGTCTTTCTGGAAAAAACTAGCTGATGATCATCATCATACCACTGTGGATGTTATAACCATGGCCTCCATATGAACACTATCATTCCATCAATGGCATGATGCCAATACAACAAACCTGTGGGGCCTGTGTGCTACAATGTCATTGGCACCCTATACCAGAAAACAATAGGCTCATCCTCATGGATATCTGCAAGAACAATTAAGGACCTCAACATTGTGATATGCTCATATTCACATATGTGAAGCAGATTCACACCTGGTTCGATGCTCCTTCCCTCTCAGTAGATAGCCTCATGCATATCATGATACAAGGAGGTAACGAGAACTGAACCCTAGGCATACATAACGTATCTCTAGATCATACCCTCCCATGCCAATCCCCATCCAAGACTGAAACCTCTACCCTTTCAAACTAGAGCAGCGATGCCACAAATCAAGGTTGCAATGACAAATCTAAATGTATCCACTTGACCATAATAAAAATCTAGATCAATCTGGGAGCTAATCAAAATAATCTACCATCTATGTAGAAGAGAGAGATATGCATCTCTACCGGCATTTGTTTCATAAATGACATGCTCTCTATGGATATGAAATCATAGAATGCACCACACATCCTCAAAGGTGATGGTCACCTCCCTGGTGGGCAAGTGAAATGAAGAGGTATTGTTGTGCCACCTCTCTACCAACACTATCATCATAGTGAGATGGGTCTTGATCTCGGGCAGGAAAGTGGTGAAGCCTAACCCTAGCCTCCCTAGCCACTCCAAATCATCATCATCAAAGTCTCTAGTTGTAGCTAAAATGTTGTATCAGTGCTCTCGGGACATCAGTAGTGGAGGATCCTCTGCATGCATCACACACACAACATCAACTTGATGAAAAAAGTTGAAAAAACTAATCAAACTTTGAGACTTTTCATCCCAAACATCAAAAGCGTCACTAAAATCAATAGTGTCACTCTTTCATGGGTGCATCATTGTATTCATTTGAGAAGTGTATTGCCATTTTGGTGATGCACGTCACTACGCTCAATAGTGAATTGGCATTTCGGTGCATCTCTATATCTAAATATTGGGGTGCATCGCTATTTTCAAGGTGTGTTTCCCACCACTTTTAATTGACGCTAAACTTAAAAATCCCATGCATCACTATATTACCCCAATGACCCCCTAATCAGATGAGTCACTAAATCAAAAAATTGGGGTGTGCTTCAACAGAAGGTGCGTTGCTATAAAATCAATAGCAACACTTCTGATGCTTCAAAAGCGTCACTATATAGTGACGCACCTATCGACCTAACTTTGACCCTCTATTAAATGCACTTAAAAGCAAAAATCGAGACAAGTTTCGAATCACATACCTATGGTCTTGCATCTCCATGTTGCTGGTACTCTCAAACTCAATCCAAAAGATGAAGATGGAGGGTACTATGAGCCATTTTGCTGAGGTATCAAAGCTCAAACTACAAAGATCTCTAAGGTGTGAATACACAAATGAACTAGAAGTGTCACCCTTCTTGCCTATTTAAGCCTAAAAATTAAGGATTTTTGCCCTAATTTGAGCCAAAAGCTAGGGTTTTGACTTGTTTTACCTATTTCCACCCTGTGCAACATATTTTGAGCTACTTTTTGAGCTTTTGAGGCCATTTTTGGTATTCCATGACCTATTTGATCACCTGAGCCTATATTTTACCTTTGTCAAGAAATCAACACAAGATTCAAACTTTCTGCCCGATTTCTTGAGGGGGTAGGGAACTAGCTTATTCCTTCCACTGGGGCAATATTGGGGCATCCAAAAATCACAAAAAATTTACTTTTTGATTTAAGTAGCAGTTTTTAATTTGAAAGGTGTCAATCTTTTAACCAATGTAGCAAGTACCTCGCTTCAAAGAGGGGAAAATTTAGACACTTAAAAATATCTTGAATGATATCATGCACTTGAATCAGGTATACTAACATCATTTCATCTTAAAACCCATCCTTTTTTTGATTTATTAATTAAATTTGCATCGCTATTTAATTAATTATGTCATTTTCGTCTATTAATATAATTAACCTAATTAGGGTTAATTCCCCCCTCTTACACTAACATTTCATCATATTAAATTAAATAAATTGAATTATTTAATTTAATCCCTAAAGTCTTCTTATTTAATTAAATAAGCCTGAGGTATTTAATAAAATGTCATATAATATCTCCCCTTTTCATTAAATCATTTATTTAATGAATATAATGTAATTCTTCTAAAATTGCATAATTAACATTGTTTTAATTATCAATTACTAATAAATCTAATTCACCCCACTTGCAAGGGAATATTCCAAGAGAATAGTCATCCTTTGCACATTCCTCCAAAAGGAATATTCCCATGGAATGTTCCTTCCCCTTTTGCACATTAAAAATTTGTTTTTATTTGCTAAATATCTAATTTTCTCACCCATGATAATATTCCAAAGAATATTCTCTCTCCTCACTCATTTGAAAAAAGGGAATATTCTTCTTCCTAACAACTTACAAGACTTCTTGTGCAATTTTTGAATGTGTTTGTTTGGAAGAACATGGGCCCTTGATTCTTTCCTTGATCCAGGTGATCATTGATTCTCATCTGTTGATGAGAATCCATGATCCATGTTTCATATTTCCTCCATTTTTGACCATTGATTAACCTTTTTAATCTCAACCCTTCACTTCTCATTTGTCCTCCTATAAATAGGTCACTATTTGGAGACAAATGGATCCATATTTTAACAAAAAACTTATGCTATTAAAATAATTTGCACTTGCACTCACATTTAACATCATTTTAGCTTAATTTACTTGCATATTACCTTAGCTTCCATTAATGGCTTCCATGATAACATAGATACATCCATTTAGTATATTGTGTAATTAGGGTTTTAATATTTTTAGATTAAAATCAATTTAGATTAGCTTTTCATACACCCATATCAATCATCTTAGTCTGCATCATATTAAAATAGATTGCATCATGTTAATTTAGTTTTAAATCATGTTTCATCACACATCTTTCATCAGTTTTGTCGATTCTTTTCAATAGAATTGATCAAAACAAGCTCATTTATCCATGGTATTGGGAAAGGGTCACCATTCCACATCAATGTGACACCACTCCCCCAATAGGATAAATTTCAATAGATTAGAATAGGTTTTTTTGAAGCTTTCATAGTTTAATATGTTAAGTTTTAATGAATTCCTAGTTTAGTTTTTATTGATTGATCTTATTTGACTAATGTTTACCAACAAAATCATCCATTGAATCCTCATGGACCAAGTGTAATCGGCCCATACTAATCTGTCGGTCACAAGACCAAATATATTAAAGAAGAATTGATGTAGATTGAGAAGAATCAAGCTTGGGAATTAGTCCCAAGACTAGCAAACAAGAATATAATAGGAACTAGATGGGTAGTCTAGAACAAGTTGAATGAGAATGAAGAAGTTGTCAGAAATAAGGTTGGACTTGTATGTAAGGGATACTCATAATTTGAAGGAATATATTTTGAGGATTCATTTGCTCTAGTAGCAAGAATGGAGGCCACTAGCATATTTTGGCCTTTGCAGCACATAAGGACTTCAAGGTTTATCAAATGGATGTGAATTTTGTATTCTTGAATGGTGAGTTGGAAGATTAGGTGTACATTAAACAATTGAAAGGAATTCAATTCTGAGATTATCCTAATATTGGTTTGCATATTGAAGAAGGCATAGTATGGTCTCAAGAAAGATCCTAGAGCTTGGTATGCAAGATTGGATGAGTGCTTGTTGCAGTAGGGATTTAATAAAGGTACTACATATAGCAATCTTTACTTTAAAGTTGAGAAGGATCAAATTTTGATTGTGGTTGTGTATGTTGATGATATAATCTTTGGAGGAAATGAGACAACGTGCAAGAAGTTTTTAGAAGATATGTAGAATACATTTGAGATGTCAATGTTTGGGGAGATGGATTTCTTCATTAGGCTTCAAATCAATTAGACATAAAAAGGAATATTCATTTCATAGTAAAAATATGTCAAGAAAATGTTGAAGAAGTTTGGAATGGAAGGATCTAAACTAGTATGTACTCCTATGGTTACTAGTTGCAAGTTGAGCAAGAATGATGAATCTTTGAAGACTTATCAAAGCAAGTACAAATCAATGATTGGTAGATTGCAATATCTAACTACTACTAGACTATTGGAACACAACAATCTACTACGAGGGGGAGTGAATTAGTTGATCAATTAAAACTAGTTATTTAATAATTTTAAACAAATATAAAAGTACATGCAAGGAGATCACACACAAATACTCATAACACCAGATATACATGGAAAACCTGATATGGGGAAAACTACATTGAAAATAGCTTCTAGGATCTACTATCCTAATCTAGCCTCACAATAGAACCTCGCTGAATACAATATTTAAGGGCACCAACCCTAAGGAGACACCAATCCTTTGATTTAGGAGTACCAACTTCAAGGAAGCACCCACTCCCTAACTTAGCACCAACTCAACTATCTGATGGCACCAACAATTCAGATTTACAATATAACAGTTATGGATCTCTGTTGCTACTAACTCAGTAACTCGTACCTCTTAGATATTCTCTTCTCTTCTCTACAATATCCACATTCTTTGTTGGTTTTCACTCAAAAAACTCATTACTCTACTCTTCCCCCTTTCTCCTCTCTATCTCATTGCTCTGCACTTAGAACATTCTCTATTCTATCTTGTTGCACTGCACACTAGATGCATACCCTAGATGATATTTTCTATGTTACAATCTAGGTCTTGTTCTCATAGCATATGCATGCTCAACATCCACTCTACCCTTCTTCTCTCACACAATTAGCACATGCTTAGTCATTCAACTTCACATACATAGTCTCACGATCAAGCCAACTACACCTTGAACCCAACACCACTAACAACATTCAATGTATTTTCTATATTTGGTGTCAATCAAAACTAGGGTTTCATGCTCGATTGACATGTTCCAAATTTCATAGACACCTATGCATCAATGGTGTCACTCATTTCTTCCAATCCTTTTCTAGAATGTAGTTGGAGTGGTTACCTCATTTTTTCATGAAATAATTCCATTTTCCTAGCTATTGAAAAATTATGATCTTTGAATGTAGACCATCGATCAAGAAATTCACACCATGATCTTGTGTATGTTATTTACCCGCCTTGCTTTAAAATGTAACTGTCCAATTTGACTTGCATTAAATATGGTCATATATTTCTAGTGATTCACAACAATGATGTGAATTAGGTCAAACAATTTATTCTTGCCACATCTTATTCTATCAAAAAACATTGGTCAACTTTGGTCAATACAAGCATCCTACAAAATTACTCTTTCATTTTCAGTGATCTTATTCTTTCTTTCCATCAGGGGTCAGGGATCACTAATCCCACTTACCTTATGATTGGAGTGCATTGTAGGACTTAACAAGCAATCCCAAACACTTAAGTCCAAATCTTCTCCATACTTGTTGAGGTTCGGCCATCAACCTTACCCTTTACCTTTTACCTTCTTTCACACCATCGCAAATCAATATACCAAACTCTAAACTCTAAAGCATGAAACACTTTTTATTTTCCTTACGATTTTGCTGATGTCATCATGTATGATAGGTGACATCATCATCCCCACACATTTCCTTTGCAAGAATTAACCATTTCAGATGTTGGGGTTTGCACATACCGCTTACCTCTTTCTTTTCTTTTGATAAGGCATAAGCCTCCCTACTTCTCTATAATTCCCAAACACTTCCTTTAGCAACATTAACCATTTCAAGCTTCAACCTTCAAGATTTTTGTTTACCACTTACTTGCCTTCTGGTAAGGAGTAATCCAACCTTCTAACCTGCAATCCCTAAAGCCTTTTTAGGTGTTTAAGTTCAAGTTTCCTCCATACCTCTTTCATCACTTTTTGTTAAGGTATAAGCCTGAACTTTGAAGTTCATTGCCCGACACCTTTTCAGACTTCCCTTAAACAAACTTCATTTTCTTTGTGTAATTAGTAGAGAGTACAACCAAAGTTTGAAGCTCGAAAGCTTTCAGAATTAACACATTTATAACTCCTTTTCTTTGTGCATTCAATATAAGGTATTTTTGATGCCCGATGTCTGACTCCTTTCAAACTTTACACAAACTTTCTTCATTTCACTAAGAGATTTGGTATAAGGTATGATAGAGGCTAAAAGTTAAAAACCAAATTTAGCACATTCATCTCAGCATTTCTTTGAGGCATGTGATATAGTGTATGACCAAAGCCCAACGTTTGATCATCTACAACATAGAGTAAGCCGCAAGCTCAAAGTTCAAACCCTAATCATACTTAGCTGAAAATGACTAACTCCTTCCTCCTTTAGCAAGTGAAATAAGGTAAGCCCAAGGCTTGATGCTTGAACTTCTCCAACACTTCTATAACACTTAACTATTCACTTCACTAATGCCCTTTTTTACATCAACCAAGAATCTCTCCATATAATATTACTCATATCTCCTTTTCACATCAATGAGAATCATATTACCAACCAACTCCCACTTTGTCATTGATGGAAAAACTAAATGCTCTACACCAACTATACCAATCTGAATGCACATATATTAGCATAGACCATTCTACATAGAAACCTTTTTCCCTTGTAGCAGTCAACTATCTGCAATCACAACTCCCCCTTGGCATATGTCCACATCTTTGTAGAAACAAATTATTTTTCTCAATTTCTCCCCTATTGACATCAATGGAAAAGGGACTCTTTAGGACACCATGCTTCTATTGAAACCAATTTTTTCTCTCCCCTTTTGACCAAAATTTTCTCCCCCTTTATCAAAATAGAGGAGTGTGTCCATGACATCTGCAACCACCAAGTCATTCTATAAATTTGTAAAAAAAATCATACTTGACTTGACTTCTTTCTTTCTTCTCCAAGGATGAATAAAGTTTCTATGAAGCTCCCCTTGAATTGTTGGTGTAATTAATTATTTAATTAAACTTACATAAGTTTACTTAGGACATAAGATTCTTTCTAGAATTCTTAGTTGGATTTTCTAGAACTTATCTTATCTAGCTAATGCATCATTTCCTAGGTGATTAGTTTGTTGGTTGTCTCATGTCATAGGATTATGAAATTTGTCAACATCATGTTCACTAGTACATTTCAACCTTGCCTATATAAGGAAGGTCATTGTACACATTTGTAACATACTTCATACCTCATCATTTGATAGGTCTTAATATCAAGCAAGCTCTTTCTTGCATACTCTCTTGTAGAAGGTTTTCATTGTTTTTGCAAGTGGTCTTCGGTGTTGAGCTAATATCTTCAGCTCTTACATGGTATCAAAGCCACATCTTGCAAAACCCTTCTCAGATTAGAGGGTGGAGCTATTGCTAGTGAGAGATCTTGATTTGAAGTTGTCTCTCCATAGGTGGTATTTCATGGAAAGTTACTTTTGGCTCGTGTTGGAGGAAATCTGAGCTCATATTTGAGTTTAGGGTAGCTGAGAAAGTCAGAATTGATTTTTGTTTTTCCTAAATCTAACATTTCTAGCCAAAGTTGTGGAGGTATGAAGATTTGTAAGATCTAGGAGTTGCATAGCTTCTGGTGCATTTTCAAGTAGATCCAGCCTCGCCATCATTTCCAAGAGGCTTGAGAGATAAAAATCGATATATAATTTTCCATATTGCGCCTTTAGTTGTTCATGAGGCAATTTTTTTTTTACCTAGGGTGGTCGTATGACCCCTAGGTACAAGGTACGATTTATTTTTCATTTGCAAAAAAAAAAATTTAAAAATTATCTTCTGCATAAATTTTATTTGTATGGGCTATTACAATTTTTTTGTGGAATTATATCCTTTTAATCAAAATTTAATAAAAAAATGTATTCCACATATTTTATTGTGGGGATTTATATTTTGTAGACTGTATTTTCTGTTGGTACCTTTGTACCAAGCGAACGTCATATTGAGTAGAGCATTCATTGCTCAGTACTACATCTTCTTTACCGGAGGTCACCCACACATCAACCTTATTGTTGTTAGCCCATGCTACCCTTCCACCATCTACCACTAGTGGCTTTGACATTTTTTTTTACCCTCCTCATGCATTTCCTTACCGGACTATGGGTTCTTTATTTTTAGCTAGATCTTGTTCTCCACTGTCGGTGTCAAACTTTTTGTTGAGCCCGTGGCATTGACTTTTGTCGACCGACTACTCTTTTCTAGCTTCCGTCAAAGTTTTTATTTGTCGGTGGTCTTATACTCATCAACTGACTAGCCCATGCTTCTCCTCCTAGTCATCTGTGGTGCCTTTCTTTACAACTATTGTGTACTCTCCATTCGCCATTAAGGTTTGCAGTCCTTCCTACCCACATCACTGTTAGTTCCTTCTTTTGGTCAGTGATTAAAGCTCGTGCTTTCTATACTCCTATTGGTCTTACCACTGTACACAATCATCTCTGTCAATTTATTGCTAAGTCAATGGTCCTTGTTCTAATACTTGTAGATTGTACCATATTAAATCAATGTTCGTAGGTAGAGTTTATTATTATTGGTACCGAAGGACATATGGAGAACTATTTTTAAGCCCCACGTGCTAGAAAATAGTGCCCGTTTAGTTTTTTTTTTGCCCCTGATTAGTCCCAAAAGTGCCTAAAATAGGCCTTTTTTCATTTTTGCACAACTTTCCACCACGATCTCCAAATTCTACAAATGAGATATTGGTGAAAATCTCTCTCCAAGTACTTTGCAGTGGTGTGGGTCTTTTTTATATATTTTTTTGTAGGTATAGTTTATTCACAATTGAAGTCATATAACCCCTTTGGACCTTCGAGCTCACAACCTTCAATTAGTTTCTCTGATTTTGGTGATTCAAGTTGCATTTGGAAGGTATTGAGGAGCTCTTTGATTTGGTTCATGTACTTCTTTCAGTTTCAGCCCCAAGTGTGAGGTATTCATATTTTTGCATACTTTCTTTTTGCTTCATAACTTGGACATCCTAATTCTTGGAGAATTTTTGTTTGTGGGGGGGGGGTTTATTTTCAGCTGTATTATCATATTTGGGAGGATTCATATAAGTTTGATTCAGATATTTTCCATTTTTTCACTCTTGGTACTTGTTGATCTCATGGCTGAACCAGGATTTGAAGTGTTGACTCCTCATAACTATCACACCTGGAAAGTAAAAATGTAGAGATTTCTTTGGTCAAAGGGTTTGTGGTCCACTTTGGGTGATCATCAACTTGATTTTACTAGAGAATATGAATGATTTTCTCATAGGAATAAATGTGATGAAGCTATGGGTTTAATTGCAATGCATGTTTCAGATAGTTTATTCTTTCAAAATGAGGAATGTACAACTCCTAATCAGGTTTGGGATAAGTACAAGACTCTCTTTGGTGCAGTTAATGAGGTACGTGCCATGCAGTTGGAGGATGAATTGGATTCACTTTCTACAAATTCATTTTCCACCATTAAAGACTACTTGGTAAAATTCAAATCACTAAGATCTCAATTGGCTGGATGTGGGAAAGAAAAAATTGATAAAGAGTGCATCTTTTTTATTTTGTTTAAGTTGAAAGGTTCTTTTTCATACTTTTCTACTTCCTTCTATGCAACTATGGATGGTTTAGGTGATTCTTTAGTAATTCCCTCCTTTGAGACATTTTGTGGTAGGTTGACTAGAGAACAAGCAAAAATTAGTCAACTTGATACACATACTAAGAATCATGCTTTAGTGCATCATCATCATCATCATCATCATCATCTAAGGATAAAGGAAATAAAAAGTTCAACCCTAAGGTAGAATCTAAAGAACCTCTGACCTCTTCCAAAGAGGAAAAACCTAAGGAGAAGAGTAAATGTGGTTATTGTAAAAAACCAAGGCATGGTGAACAAACTTGTTACAAGAAAGAGTTAGATGAAATGAGGCAACTCTTAAAGGAACACAACATTTCTTTTCCTTCTAAGTCTAAAGGTTCATCATCTTCTTCTTCTCAATCAGCATCTACTACACACACTGGTCATTCAGGAATTGCAAATAGGAGTGATATGATAGATGATTATAAACAGAAAGGACATGCCCTTGTTTTCACACAAGTTGAGAGGTCTAAAAATTGGATTCATGATTTAGGAGCCTCTTATCATATATTAGATCAACCTGAAAGGTTTTCATCTTTGAAGAATACTTCACTTATGAAGATCTTGATGGAAAATGATGTGTATCTTGATGTATATGGAAAAGGGGTTATTGATGTGCCACATGGTAGCTTTAATGATGTGCTTTGTATTCCTGATATTAAGCACAATCTTCTTTCAATATATCAGATAGCATAGAATAGTAAATCAATCGATTTTACTCCAGATTCAGTCTACATTTGAGATTTGGATACCAAGCAAGTTGTTGCAGTGGGTAGGGCCAATCGTTAAGAAAATATCTACTACTTTTCCCATTTTTTTCCTGATGGTGAATGTTCCATAAATGAATCTCCTAGATCTAGTGTGGACAATTGTTCAGATGGTGGATGTCATGGATGGTTAAACCTCACCATTCATAATCCATGTAATGAGGTTGCATCTCTTCTTGCTCCTTCAAATTTGAGTCAAACTTCAAATTTGCACATACAGGATGGTTTCATCACATGATTATTAGATTTGGTATGTCAGACTTCTTTAGTAGTTTTGGAGGACATGTTTGAGGGGGTTTATCTCCTTCTTGATCATTCATCTTTGAAGGTTTCTCTTGATTTTCCACATCCTTTGTCTTCCTCCTTGATTGGGGTAACACCTAATTTTGTTGAGGCGTATTTAGAGGCTCTTGACACATCTTCAGAGATTTCATGCTTTAGATTGCTTCCCTCCTACTTCTTCATGGAGATGAAGTTTCTTCAACATCGACCATTGGATATTTTTCTTTGCAAGGGATGATACATTTTTTTCATGCATTTGATTCTCTTTTGCTTTTAGACATTCTTTAGTGGTTTTGGAGTTACTTCATTATGGGGGGGCTATGTAGTCTCTTTCTTTCCCTCCTATCGGGGGGCTTTTGTAATGTATATATGTGACAGATGGTGTACTTGGGGGTATCATGGAGTCCTCCATCCTTCCTCACATGATTTTTTTCTTTTGTTTCTTTTCTCTCTTTTGGAGAGGAGTTTTGTCCCATTGGGTTTTCTCCTTTTCTCCGAATGGTAGAGATTTCTTTTTTACATTTGTACATGGGTACCTAACATGGCCTAGTAGCCAAGACCCATCTTTGCATCTTTGCATAATAATCTTCTCCCTAACTTGCACTTATGGGGGGTGTTGGTGTAATTAATTATTTAATTAAACTTACATAAGTTTACTTAGGACATAATATTCTTTCTGGAAGTCTTAGTTGGCTTTTCTACAACTTATCTTATCTAGCTAATGCATCATTTCCTAGGTGATTAGTTTGTTGGTTGTCTCACGTCATAGGATTATAAAATTTTTCAACATCATGTTCACTACTACATTTCAACCTTACCTATGTAAGGAATGTGATTGTACACATTTGTAACATACTTCATACCTCATCATTTGATAGGTCTTAATATCAAGCAAGCTCTTTCTTGCATACTCTCTTGTAGAAGGTTTTCATTGTTTTTGCAAGTGGTCTTGGGTGTTGAGCTAATATCTTCATCTCTTACATGAATCATTCCCTATCACTAAGGATTAGTGATGTGAGGTAGGAGCAGCCACTTTTGGTGCTACCTTCCAACCTTTCTCTTTCGACATCTTATTAATCTTCTCTATCTAATTTTTCTCCTTTTTAGAGACATCTGATTTTTTGCTTACTCTAGGAGGCATGCTTTTATTTTTTCTTTGTACTTTTGGTTTTACACAATTTGTTCTACAATGTTTATCTATGTGACCAAAATAATTTCAATTGTAGCACATTACATTCATATCCATCAAAGGAGCAAATGGATTTCTACTCACATAGTTTGTACTCCTTTTAGGAACAACTCTACATTCATAGGCCCCATGACCAAATTGATTGCAGGTATAACAATAACCATAGAAACATGAGGGATACTTGTTCATAGCATTTATTTGTGCAGGATGAGAGGGTCTTCTTGACTTTTCCTTCTTCACATTTCGCATCCTTGTGAAACCATTTGCATTAGCTCCCTTTGTATTCTTCTTCTTCTTTAGGTGATCAAGGATTGATTGGTTATTCTTCTTGTCTATTGAAGGCTTCTTATCTTCATCACTTTCTTCATCTCAATAGAATTTTTATCTAATCTTCCACTTTCAGAGGCATTCTCCTTACATTTCTTCTCATTCCTTATTCTAGGATTTTCTCCTACTATGAATTTGTCATATAAATTTGTAGATTTACTGGTAGTAGAAATTTTTCCTTTTTCAAATCCCAAACTAGATTTCTCCTTTGATGGATTTTGTAAGTTAATTAACTCATCAAGTATCTCAGATCCACCTTTCAACTTCATACCTCTGAGAATTTGTTCACTATATTTTTCTAGTTATTTCCTCAAAGCCACTATTTTTTCTTCCAGCTTCATGCACTCATTAGATTTAAATTATATGTAACATCATGAAAAAAAAGAAAATTAAAGCAATACAAATGCAATTAAAATTGAATGTAAACTAAGCTAACAAAAAAGAACAAAGGGAATCTAAAACATAAATAAATTGAGCAATCTCACCCAATATCTATGTAGTTCCATGTATGACCTTGATTGTCCTTCTCCATTTCACTGTTTGATTATAATTTCCCTCATATTTCTCTGTGCAAGTATAGCCTATGATATTGATTTAGCAAAACATCGAAGATTTAGATAATAGATTGCTTCCAAAATTCATAAGATTTCAGGAGGAGTAACAATGATGAAAGTTAAGCCAATTTATAGAAAATAGTGTTTTCAAATGATAGGCTCAGATTGAAAGATAGATGGTCGATTAAGATTAAAAGATTCGACATGCAGTAAGATTAGTATCAGTAGTGACATGAGTGATAAAACATGAAAGGTGGGAATTAATATTAAATAATAATTTAATCTTTACTTGAAAGTATTCAAAAATTAGAAGAATAATGATCACATGTAAAGATGAGGATTAGCATGGAGGAAAAAGTCTATTCAAATGCACGAATGATTTAATTAATTAAATAAATTTATTTAATTAATAAATGTGTGCATGCAAAAGAATTAAAACAAGATAACTAATTGATTAAGATAAAGAGTCTCTTTGTTAAAAACAACTAGACATTAAATTAGGAGATAACTTACTGATTTAATTAAATCTCGAGTTAAGTGATGAATGCATAATTAGATAATTTAAGCGATTATCCAAATATAGAAAAATATGTCCAAAATAAACTTTTTTATGAATTAAATGATTATTTAATTCAATATTTGAAATTTGAGGATTAAATAAATTAAGATTTATTTAATTAACTAGAGAAAAGGTTTAAAGAATAATTAAATAATTAAAGTGTTTATTTAATTATAGTCAAAAGTGTGACAAGAATAAATTAAATAGGAATTTATTTAATTTTAGAAAGAGGATAAAGTTAATTAGCGATGTAATTAAATAAAGAACATTTATTTAATTAATCGAGATTGAATAAAGATAAAAATTGAATTAATTAAATAATTAAAGTTATTTAATTAATAGAGGAATAAAGGTTTAAATGACTTAATTAATAATTTAAATTTATTTAATTAATAGATGAGAAAGGACTTTAGAAAATAACTAAATAATTACATTATTTAATCATGACAGTAAAGGTAAGAATTATGAAGAAATTGAAGTCCCAGGCCTAGACCAAATTTCAGTGTCTACAATTTCCCCCTCTTTGACATAATGTCATATTAGAATTTGTGTCAAAGAAAATTAGTCAAAACATGCCCCAGTCATGCCGTAGTGTGAAATAAGTAAGGGTATGCCCCCTTGGGAAAAATGACAATTTTTTGAAAAAATCCAATTTTTTTTGGAAATTATCTTGATTAGTCAATTTGATAGCCAAAAGTTCGATGGTGGTGAAAGAAATCAGTTTCATGGAAGTTTGATAGGTGAAATGGTGGTCAGGAGTTGATAAAAAGTGTGTCCAAAACATAAGGTTTGAAAAATCCCTCCAAAAACCCTAGGTATAAATAGAAATTGGGTGGAAAATCAATTCATTTGCATCCGTCAAGTTTGGAAAATTGTGATTTTTTTCTCTGGAGCTCTTGTAAACATGTCACCATTTCCCCACTCATAGCATCATGGATATTGGATTCAGACGTTCAGATGACTAGTAGATGTGGGACCCCCGGTATGTAGTTGAAAACCATCTTTTGAAATTTTCATTGTCATGCATTTTTAGGAATTTAATGCTTTATTTTCACATGCGTCATTTTTTAAATCAACACAAATGCAGTCATGATCAACACATATGTCTACAAAATGATGCATTTGTAAAAACATGTATAGGGTAGTGTTGACGCCAAAATTTAACGAGGTAACCGTGTCTTATGGGAAACTCAGTTTATGGGGGACCTTTTGCGCTAAACTGAGTGACCTCCGAGTTTTAGAGAAGTCGACTTCTTCTATAATGGGGGATTTGGAAAGGGAAAAGGAAATAGATATAATAAAATAAAGTATAACCTAAGGCGATGCACCAAGACTTAATGATAGGCACGATAAATCATAGATCTAAGAGCCTAATTGGTGTTTGTAGTGTTCCAAAAAATTAGAAACTGAAGATTATAGCATAGACAATCCATTCATTGACATAAAATAATATTGCATACATTCCTACTTCCAAGAAGAGTCATTAGACATGGTCTAGGTCAGCAAACTTGCATTCAACATCTATAGAAGTTCTCAAATGAAATGTCCAGACAATAAAAGCATAGTTTACAATTTGATCAAATAGCATGAAAGAACAGAAAGGCCGAACAATTGGCATAGTCTGAAATTTTTTTGCAATAAAATAAAACAGTAATAAAGGTCTAGTGTCTTTAACCAAAACCAGTGTTTCCTCCAAATTCCAGACCCTTTTCTCACAACAGAGAAAAGTATATATAGCAGAAAAAACCCCCACCGCTTCGGAGAGTAGCAACAAAAAATATTTTGCAATCCCTTAGTAATGATGCAAAAAATAAGAATATTCCCCAAGCCGTTGCAACAAAAATGATTTCAAGCCAAGCATCCAGTCATTCCAGGCACAGGTGCATCCTTTGCAAATGATGGTGGTGGTCATGACAAGGCTAGTTAGACAAGTGTCACCATCCCGTGTAAGTGATTATGACACGTAGTGGCCAATCGCAACATTTGGTTCGTCTGGTTGATTGCTCGAATATGAGATCCGCCGACTAGGCATGTGGCAACCTTTCAATGCCCATGTGAACCTTTCTCTCTCATCACTGAAGACTTGTGCTAAGGATACACATGTTGAATGGGTGGAGCACTTAACCGATAGTGGAGGGAACGATCACCAGTCAGGCGCAAAAGAGACGCTTGGCAGCATTTCACTGCCCGCAGTCGTTACTTCATCTCTACACTGAAATTTTTGCGAAGAGTAGACACATAGCAAGAGTACACCATAGATAACAATTGTGGGGCCTAGAAATTTTTTTTGGAATGAGGGCTTCATGGCACTCGAGCAGAGCTTGATGAGGCAGCAAGAAATAATGATAAAAAATATCTCGCAGCCACGACACATGGAAGCATAGCAGGGTTTCTCGGGATGTGAAAGGAATGAAGAAACTTGGGGTTACAAAGAGTAGACACATGGAGCGAGAGAGAAAACTTTAGATAAAAGGTCGAGTTGATTACCTATGATGCACAGGCTGATACATAGAAGAAAATACACCTGAAGGGAGCTCGTTAAATATTTATTAACAACTTTTGTTGACTACTAGGGGCGTTTCACCTGAGGAACAGAGAACCCAAAATTTATCTGGTTTATAAGCTAGAGTTTCATTTCATTAGATAATAGAGTCAGAGATTGGAAAGAGACACCTACAGAGCCAACCATTCATCCTCAAATGGCTTTACCATGTTGCACAAATTCTCCTGTGCTCCACTTAGATCAATAGTTTCTTTATGAGGTAGTGCATTAAGTAAACCAGCCCCTGCTTCACAATGAAACAGTAGTTGTGCAAGCGGATGAATCACTCCCTCAATGTTGGTTTCCGTGGGAGGATGACTAAAATTCCTAAAAGCTTTTAGATCATTTTTCTTCTCTTCTATTCTTTCTGCAATCTGCTCGGTCGTGGAAATAGAGCCATTTTCAAGGAATGAGGATGGAAATCCCATCCTACTTAACCTGGAGAAACTCTCCTGTATGTTGTCCAGTTTCTTGCTCAAAGTAGTTGTGGCTTCTTTAGTGTGCTGGAAGCAAGAGTAGCAATAGATGAACTTATTTTCCATCTGAGCAGCAACATCCCAATCTTCAATGCCCGCCCTGGTGACGTTTTCATCAGAGACCGAGTATAGCTCGGTGAGAAAATATTTTTCTTCTAGAACCTTCTCCAAGATGAATCGTGGGAACTGCTCAATCATATCATGAGCCTCCTATCTTAGCTTTTATGCCTTGGTGATGAATCAGAGGGTAGGCTACAGTGCTAAACAAAATTTTTTAATCTTTTCCCAATGAGAGATGTACAACTGCCTGACCAACAAAATAATGTTTGGTTGTGTAGGAGAAGATAGGAGAGGGCTTTTAAGAGAAGTGATCTCCATGTCCTTTGAGTTAATGGCCTCAACGAACTCAGCCCTTTTCTTTTTCTCATACGCCAGTTGCTTTGTAGAGCTGCTCATTTCTTTATTTCAATTTTCCTCGGCTTGGGAGTGATTTGCTAAGTGCACGTCCAGAGAGGACTTTGTCTCTTGGAGCTCTTCTTCTAATTGAGCTTTTAGGCCCTTAAATTCAGCCTCTTTTTCTTGTATTTTTTTCTCATATTGAGCTTGTTGGTGCTCCAAAGCTTCATTCCTCTACGCCATTCCTTGACTATACTCAAGGTGAAGTTACTCCAGCTCTTCATTCTTTAGCCCGCAGATTCTGCTCCATCTCCTGATTCTTAGACTATAGTTCTTTTACCATGGTAGGGTCAATAGTATGAATCTTCACAAGCTCACCCTAAAGTATATTCTTCTCATCCTCTATTTCCAACACCCTCTCTGTCATACGTGCAACATCCACCTTCAGGGATTTCTCTTTTTTCTCCAAAAAACTAACTCTTTCCCTTACTGCTTTAAGTTGCTCTCCCTTCTTTAGCTGGCTTCTAGTTTTAAGAAAGTTAGAGGTGACCACCCATTGTGTTTCTTCCATAATTTCAACCTTATCCTACGATTGGGCCACTTTCATTTCAAGCCCTACTACATATATTTCATAATCTTTTGGGTGCATCTCCCCTTGTGGCTTGGTTACTCTCAGGTACATGGTTGTAAACTTCAATTCTTGTCAGGTCTCATCATAAAGAGTCTGTATTTTTGGCTCAGTAGAAACATTGTCATCTTTTTCCCTATGCTTTTGTATTCTAGTTGTGTGTGCTTCCTTTCCGCATCAATTTGTGCCGTAAATTCAACTGGCGATGAAACTACTTTGCCTGCAAAAGGAGCACCAAAAGGTAGGGCATAGGGATAGGTAACCCTAATAGGCGTGGGAATTTGTTTCTTCTGGAGAGTGAAATTTTGTGGGGAGAAGTGGGGAACATACTAAAGCTTGGTTTGGGGACCAGCAAAAGGGATAGCCACTTGCCATGACTCAATTGGTGAATTGGCCGAAGGACCCATAGGCTGGAATGATGGAGTTGTCATTGCAGAGTCAGCCTATTATGATGGAAGAGGATCCGCAGCAATAGTAGAAGAAGGCGTACCCACAGAGGGCACACCTAGAAAGTGAGGCAAGGAGAGCCTGGGTGGCAGCAATGGGTGTAATATTTCATGGAGGAGTAAAGCTGGGTGGAGTGGTCTATGAGAATTGGGCAAAACCTCCTGCATGTGTTGGATTAAAAGTGGGAAACAAAGGGCCATTACTCATGGCAGGGGAAGATACCAAAGAATGAGAAGCAAGGGAAGAAGGAGTGAATTTTACCTATTGACTGGTCGATGGCAACTCCAAAATCATTGGTGACTCTTCCTCAGCTTTAGGCTCCTGGTCAGCTGTAAGCACCTGTCTTCCAGCAAGTTCTTGCAAACTTTCTCCGATAATGGTCTCTATGCACTGTCGTTTTGTGGGTGGAGTCTCCTGAGCTTTGGTAGCTATTTTCATTTGTTGTTGTGATACCTTGGCTACCTTAGCAGCCCAAGTAAGTGTAAGTGAAGCCCTTGATATATTAAAACACACATTCATGGCTACATAGGCGAGTTGTCTGGAACCTTTTTCCTTAGGTGTGGAGGACGCAGAAGTTGTTGCTTCTTCTTCCTCTTCAGACCTTCAGGTCATCACTCTTATTGATGCTAGAGTCTGGGCTGGGGTGGTCATCATCCCACCATTTTTCAAATTGCTTGTCCTCATTCAAGCTCTAATATGGAGCATCCAATTGCCCTGTCTCTTGGTGATATTTCTAGAAAGCTTCTATTTTTTCATCAGTCCACTCCTCATCCTTTCGTAGCTTATTTTTCATGGCACGTTCCATGTGGAAATTATCCTTGGCCACCACCATAACAAAGTAGAACTTGTGCCATGACCCTCTGTTATCTTGTGTGGGAATACGTGCCAGTTCAACAAAATTTTCATCCTTGTCTGCCCACGGGTTATGCCGCTTTTCCTAGTAAGATCAGGGAACATGTGTAACTTTCATGTGCGGCTCTGGAAATTCATTGAAAGGGGTGTAATCCCATTTTTCACTTACCAAAACCAACCCTAAATGAGCTATTTTATCCTATAATAACTGATCCGATTATTTCTTTAACAGAGTCACCAATTTGAAATTCTTCGGACAAATGAAGAATAATTTTCTCTTGACACATTTGCTACTACAGAAGGTAAAATAAATGATACACACCTACCTATAAATTTCAAGCATGAGCACCCTATTTGTGACATAGGCTAGGAGAAGGAAGGGTTGACCAGTGAAGCCCCACATCCAGAGAATCATGAAATTTGTTCCTAAGAACCAGTCATAGGCAGGAGTTAAACTCTGCATATATCCAGTTTGATCCCTGTCGAACCAAATTATGTCACCTTCTCCTCGTAAATCATGCAAGGTCGGAGTTATAAAATAATCTAAAAAATGCATAATAATCATATGTCATGGAAAGAAATGGCGTCCACATGGATACTGGCTTCCTCTTCCCCCATTCATCAGAAATTGATAATTCAAAATACCAGCCGAAGAAATCAAGGTTTTGATGTAGGAACATGTGAACTATGAAGGAAAGAAATCTAAACTTTCCCTCTGTCAGGTAATTATTTATCTGTCGTATCATTTCATCTACCATAAACTCAGTGAAATCATACTAGAAGGTATTGTGATGTTTGCGGAATTGGAAGGTTAGTCCCAATTGAAAGGTTTTCACCATCTCATCAGAGTCTCAACCGCATACAAAAGCTAGCATGGACATGGCATCCTACATATCCTTGCGTAATGAACCGCACAGCAACGGAATACTTGGCAGTTTAACACTTGGGACACTTTTCTTACCAATCTCCTCCAACAAGAAATCTGAGTTCTTTTTCATCACCTTCCATCTTTTTTCTCCTTTACTAGGGTAAAAGGACTCAATTCTCTCTGTTCTTTTACTTGGGTCTGGGATGCATAGCATATGCCAAATGCCCTGTGGGCTGATGTGAACTCTTAAATTTTGGCCCTCGATGTAGCAAGTGCTAGGGTTATAACATTGAATGGCAATGTCAACTATCTCTGGGCAGTAATGCACCATCAGGACCATGTATTGTGCAATACCACTATACCAAACCTTTCTTGTTGTAGATGTGTCCACCTTTGGTGCCGTCAACCTTGCACAGGCTACTTCTCTTAAGGATTTAGGGTTTTTTCGAGTCGTGGGTCATAAATATTATCCCATTTCTTGTTTCTACAATCTTTGGGCCTACTCAGCTCTATTTTATATGCCCTCTTCGGCTTGCTTGGTATACTAGGTGTAGCATATGCCAAATCCTCATAGACATACACATCCTCTGACAATCGTATGGTTGTAAACAACTCCTAGCCAATCTCCTCCTGTATTTGCTGAGATGAACTCTCTGACATTTTTCTTCAGATGAAGACTTCTGTGAGTTCTAGACTCTGTAATTCTTATCTGACTCTAGATACGCTAAAAAGAAACTTCTCTGCACCTTAGGCCTTGGCATTTTGAAAATACTTTGAATCATTAAACCTTTTCATGCAATATTTGGCTATCTTTTCTCAAGGTGGTAGAGGAAAGCATGCTTTTTCCATTCAATTTGGCATGTACCGTTAATTTCACGGTTCATGCAAAATGAACTACTTGTCATTTCGAGGCGGTAAGAATTCATTATTGCATTTGGAAACCATGTGATATGTTGTGATTCCCTTGAAACTTGAGCTGGAAATTTTCCTCTTGCATTAGAATGTGTTGGTAATTAATATCCTGGACGGAATGATTAAGCCAAAGCAAATGATCATGGCCTGAAAAGATATGGATACTACCTTGGGCTCTGGAAAACGCCTATGAGATGACACAATAGTCTACGACCATGTAGCTTGCTATCGATGAGTGCCACCTTTGTAAAGCTAATTAATTAGCTCTTATTAATCTAGCACACATTGAATCATACCTTTGTAGATGCAACTGGTCTAGAAATGCGAGCAAATGTAGGCACACCTTTCAAGTTGGCACTTGGTTATCATCATGTTTTTCTCAAAATAGATTAGCATGCGTATTCTCATATTTTCTATAAATAGGCCGCTAAGTAGTGAGGAAATCACACTTAGCATTTGAACAGTTTTAATGATAGGTTATTGGCATAGTCCTAAGCAAGTTTTCTCATAGGCTAGGTGGTAGGTAAGTTTCAGTATTGGTTAGAAGGTATAAGCATAGTGTCAGTATCATGGATACTCTTGTTAGGTTAACCTCCTATAAGTCACAGACAACTTTTCTAGGGGAGGTTTCCACTAGGAGACTAAAGAGAATGACCAAGAATAAACATTCCTTAGTTTTGGTAGCCATAAAATAGGTTCTGGGTAGGGACTGTATAGAGTATGAGGAAAAGTATCATGTGAATATTGATATCTGTTCACACTTTGTAGCATCAATGTTAGACATTGGCATCCCCATGCCTCTAACTCTAAAGCTAGTCAAGGAAATATTTCTAAGAAAGTACTTGAATGGCCTAGGTGAGATTTTCACTCACATTGCATATGGGGTAGACCTACCATTAGTCAGTGACCTCCATCACTATATTGAGGAAGAAGCAGTAGTTGTATGGTTTTCATTTCTCAGTGGATTCTACCTTCAGACATGTGAGGAGCATCGATAGAGGGTTACCCAAGCCTTGCACTTTATGTTTTGTAGGTACAACATGATACCATTCTATGATGTCGATTGGTATATCGACTTCAAGAATCTGGTGTTTCCCCTGCCAATGGCGGTTGTGCCAAATGATGATGCTTTTGTTGCTAAAGAACCTGCTGATGAGGATGCGGTAGGTGTCGTCGTAGAAGAAGCAATAGACACTACCATAGATACATCAATTGTTGCCTCTCATGCTCTTGGATAAAAAACCTCCCTGCTCCTAGATAAAATGCCTCCCAATTTCTTTATTTCCTGCTGTTGCATACACCACCTACCTTATAGTTTTGTATATAAGCCTAAAAAAGGCTATAACTATTGCATATATGAAAGAAAATCTTGAATAGTCGTATACTTTTTGGATTATGGCTTTCTCAGCCATTTTGCAATGTAAATATATATATATATATATATATATATATATATATATATATATCTTTATAAAAATCCATGGCTCTTTCTTCCAATTTGCATTTCAATTTTATGGGCTCTTTTATTAGCATATGTGTTCATTTTCTTTGCACATGGGTGTGGCTAAAATGTAAAGCAATCCCACTACTCTACCCTCTGTAATAATGGGTTATTTCTGCAGAAACACAAACCAATTTCAAAAAAGACTGGCCAAAGAAAGGGAAATAAAATAAAAGCATTATTCACATATGTACAAAAATAGAACTTGGCACTTAATGGAATAGATTAAGATGAATCCCATTGACCAAGATTCCTAAGGGTTCTTATTCCAAATTTTCTAACTCAAAAGCATTATGCCCCCTGTATCGAATTATTTTAAAGGGACCCTCCTATAGGCTATCAAATTTACCATGCTGACCTAGCTTACTAGCCCTTTTATCACACTTTAGTACTAAGTCTCCACACTTTAGGCCTTGGTCAGAAGCCTTCTTGTCAAACCATCGCTTGACCACTTGTTGGCAGTTTGTCATGGCTATTAGGGAATTCTCCCTTTTTTCTTGTACTTCTAACAGTTCGGCAAGTCGAACCTCCATGGCGCCATTTTGTTCTATCTCAAGATATTTCAACAGTTGGAGCGTTGGAATCTCCATAGATATAGGTAACAGTGCCTCTTTCCCGTATACCAACTCATAAGGCGAAGTCTTAAGGACTTGCTTAGGAGTTATGCGATTTTCCCAAAGTGCTGCTTGGAGGTTTTTATGCCATTCCCTCTGGTGTTTTGAACCAATTCTTTTAAGGAGTCAGACTAGGCTCTTGTTTGTTGACTCCACTAGGTCGTTTCCCTATGGGTAATAATTTGATGATGTCTTATGGAATATTCCATTCATTAATGCAAAGTGGCATACCTTTTTTCCTAGGAAAGCTATAACATTATTGAAAATGATAGTCTTTGGAGGATCGAACCTTGTCACCAGCTCTTCAAGGAAATCCACAATCTCTATTTCTGTTTTGTTTTTAAGTAGAATGGCCTTCGTCCATCTTGTGAAGTAATTTGTGGCAATTAGAATCCACTTGTGTCTAGCACTAGAAGCTAGATTAATCATCTTGATGAAGTCCAAACCCCATTGTGTAAACAGTTCGTCAACCACTATAGGTTTGAGAAGCATTACAAAATTCTTCCTTCTGTCAGTAAAGAATTGGCACTTTTTGAAAGATTTTATCAAAGAGTGGGAGTCATTGAAAAGTGTAGGCTAATAGTAACTTGCACACATGATTTTGATGGTGGTGGTCTTAGCAGAGAAGTTCCTACCCATAGCGTTGTTGTGGAACATGTCAAGGACCCTCTTTTCTTGCTCTATAGTAACGCATCGTAGGAGTAGACCATTGAAATTTCTTTTAAAAATGATCCCCTCCACTAGCGCATATCCGCAATTTTGTAGCCGGTAATATCTCCTCTTTTGGAAGGAGAGACCTGGAAGATACTTTCCTATTTACATAAACCTCATTCTATCTATCAGCCAACAACCCTTTGATTCTGGCTCATTTATCAGAACAAACTCTAGTTGATCTCCTGCAGCGGGTATCTCCTTGTCCTATGCCATATATTTGCACAGTCCTCTTCCTCTGATAGTTTTAGTGGGTTTGACCTCAATATCATATTCAAGGATCTTGGTGATCCAATTAGATCTTTTTTCTGTGATTTCTCCCTCTATGATATATTCATGCACACTAGAATGTGCAACATAAACAAACACTTTGTTACAAGAAATTAGATGGCGAAACTTTTTAAGTCCCTTCACTATTGCAAAGGCCTGTCTTTCAATGAAATTATAATTCATTTTATATTCCTTTAGGGTCCAAGAGTATAATGCCACTGGATGTTCTCCTTTTCCTTCATCATCTTTTTGGGTTAAGACAGTAGCAATACTAGACTTGCTACCAAATTCATACATTATAAAATCCTTAGATAAATCTAGATTAACCAGTACCAGAGCTACGAAAATAGCTTCCTTAACTTTTTCAAAGGTTTCCCAAGCTTCGGTCATCCACTTGAATGCCTGATCCTTTTCAAGCATCAGGGTGATTGGCCTAATTATTCTCGCAAAGTTGGAAATAAACTTGCTAACAAAATTTACCTTGCCCAAGAAGGACTGAACACCTTTCTTATTCACCAAAAGGGGAAGTTCCTTGATAGCTTTCACCTGTTCGGGTTCGATTGAAATTCCTTCCTTAGATACCACATGTCCTAACAGCTTGCCTTGCGGTACTCCGAATACGCATATTTTTGGATTTAGGGAAACCCTAAACTACTGGAACTTTTGAAAAACTATTTCTAAGTGGTCAAAATGATCATCCTTAGATTTAGAAAACACAGTAAGATCATCCAAATAAATTAGAATAAACTTATTGATTAGCTCGCTGAATGCGATATCCATCGTCTGTTGGAATGTTTCCCCTGTGTTGGATAAACCAAAAGGAATTTTAGCATATGAAAATTTTCCCCACTTTGTAGTGAATGTGGTCTTGTGTTGATCCTCTTTTTTAACTTGGATCTTATTGTAACTAGAGAAACTGTCCAGCAGAGAAAACATTTCTGATCCTACTACTGTTTGTAAGATTGACTCCATACAAGGCAGTGGATAATGGTCCTTCAGGGATGCTCTCTTTAGGTCTCTAAAACCCACACACAAGTGGATATCTCCATTCTTCTTTCAGACCAGGACTAGATTAGATACCCAATTACTATGCTTGATTGAGAAGACAATGCATGACTCAATTACCTTGGTTAACTCTTGCGCCATTAGCGCTTCAATTTTAGGGTTTACTGGCCTTTGCTTTTGTCAGACTAGTTTTGCACCTTCTATCAGCTCGATCATGTGTTGAATGATATCAGTATCATATCCCTCCAGATCATCATAGGACCAGGCCACTACTCCATATTTTTCACAGAAACTGGTGAGTCTTTCTTTATCATGGTGTGGGACATCTTTCCTGACTCGAAGATTCTTGCCATCTAAGACCCGAAGGTCTACATAATCACTTTTATCTGCTACGAACTTCCACTTGTCATTTCTTGCATCATCACAATCAATTTTTTTTGAGAGTAACCAATCCTTTCAGAAGCTTATTAGATTTGAGTTGCATAATTTGTCCTTCATAAGCTTCAGCAATCTTTGGTTCAAGTTGATCAGTGAATTCCCCCGACTGCTAGATGAACGAGGCAATGTGTTCATCACTTTAAAAAACTTTGAAACTCTAATCATTGTTAGGAATTTCCGATCAGACTAGTACTCGTACTAAATGTTCATTATGTATAAGGTTAGAGGTAGGATCAAATTGAGCACAAATCATGGCCATGCGATCTACATCGCTATTTTTTCCTTGGGGAATAGTTTGGATGTTGAAGGCTTCAAAACTTTCAACCAAGTCCCAGACTTGGTGCCGATAGGATCTCCTGTGGACATTCCTTGCCACGGAAATCCCTCAGACTTGGTTGACTACTAGTTTGGAATCTCCGAACACTATTAACTGCTTAATGCCTATTTTCTCCACAAGGCTTAAACCTTGAACTAATCCTTCATATTTAGCCTCATTTTTTGAACAAGTGAAATGAAAACAGAAAGACCTTGGAAATTTTTCATCTTGTGGGGATACTAGAAATATCCCTGCTCCAACGCCTACTTTACCTCTTGCTCCATCAAAGTACATCCATAGGTCACTTTCTTGGCTACCTTCGGACTCTTTGGCAACCTTTGGGAGCACTTGGTCTTCATCATAAATTACATAGGTGCCCAATCCTATAGCATGATAATTGTCGAAAGGGTCACTGTCCATGTGTTCACTCAACAGAGCATCTTCTTGGTCATCCCAGTCTTTGCTCACCTTTTCTTCCTTTAGTAATTCAACATAATACATTTCTTGCTTGGTGATAGAGGTATGTGCAACTTCAAAATTGATCAGAGCTTCATCTGCTACATGTTCAGAATGAAAATCCTCCGATTCTATCTTCATTTTTGCGTCATGCTTGGTTCTGAGAATCAGATGTGACCAATCCAAGGATAGGTATCCACCCACCTTTGAATTAAATTATTGGGATAGACTGAGACCAAACATAGGAGGAACATCTATGATCACAGTGTCTTGCGGCACTATGATACTAGGGCAAGAAAATAGAGTTAAAGGAAGTGTCTTGATGACACCTATAGTTTCAACTTTGTTCCCATCAAGCTGCATTACCCTCCTTTTCATAGGTTCATAGCTGAGTCCTAAAGCTTCTTCTATTTGTTTAGGCATAACCATGGTGCTAGCACCAGAATCAATCATAGCATTGTGCAATAACTTCTTTCCTATAATGACAGTCAAAAAGAAGGGTTGGGGTTTCAACTTATCTCTAACTTTGACAGGGGATTCTTTTTTATTTTTTGTAAAGAATTTAGCTAGTGGTATTTGATTAACAACCTCTGCATTGGCTAACTATTATGTTGGCACTGTGCTGAACTCTTCTTGAAGTGCCTTCTATAATAGCATTTTTTTCTCTGGGATAGCTAGAATGTCCCATAGAGACACATTAGCGGATGACTTCTTCAATTGTTCTACCACATTAAAAGGTGACAAACTCAGAGGTTTCTACTCCTTGGCTCTTGCTATAATAATTTCCTTTTGTGGTTGAGATGGTGGTAGGGCGGTAGAAGTGCCAGGAATCTAATCAAAAGAACCTTTGAGTTGCGGGCTGGCTAGATGCGGAACAACTAAGTCACCAGTAAACCTTCGATTTGAGCACGTGTTATAGTCAGATTGCACTTGCGGTATGCAAGAGTACACGATTAGAAGCAATGTCTGATTCTTGTTCTAGAGACATTCCTTTCATTTGCGCAATAAGAACCGCACTCTCCATTTGTGGTGAGGCATATATATAACCTCCATGATCTGTCACCACGCCTTGGCTGCGTTGCTCCACCACCTTTTGTTGTAAGTTGTCACGCAAACAATTCTGAGGCATATGCGCATTGCTACAAGGGAAGCACCATAGATTGATGTCATCAATGAGGTTGTTTTTCCCTGTGGTTAATTCCCTACTTGAGCTTGGTGAAGCACTCGCCAGTAGAGTAGGCACCAACACCATTTGGTTGGCTATCGGAGTTGGTGGATTAGTGCGAGACGTGCCTTGGTATTGATTCTCCTTATATGAGGACTGCACGCCTTGATAGTTTTGATATATAGGCTTCAAAGGTGTTGATTGGTTCTGCTTAAGAGTGGTTATATCATTTTCCATGGTCTGAAACATCTCTTTAAGGTTGCTCATTTCATCTTTGGAAGAACCGCATGTAGAGGCTACATTTTGTGGGGCTGCTGCATATGTGTACATTGACTGGGGAGTTGTAGGCACGCTAGTTGACATGACTTCTTGTGTGGGAATCGATATTTCAGGAAATATCGGCATGATAGGCCAAGGAGAAAACTTCCTGCAATCTATCAAATGATTCTCAGCTTTGACAGTGACATCGTAAGCATATGGTAGAGTAGCTCCTCCCAAGGACTTGATCATCATAGAAATGTTGGAATTGATCAAATTCAGATAAAATATGAATGCCAACTCAGGAGTTGGGTGTATAGTAATAGGGATCCTTTGCCAATTTGTGTGAAATTAGGCATTAAAGTCCATCAGACCCTCCTAGGGGCTCATTTTATGACAGATAGTTGATAATATAGTGAAGAGCAATCTTCATCATTTGATAACCTCTCATAGAACAGATCTTTGAGCTCATCCCATGTGTGAATAGTGCTAGATGAAAATATTCAGTACCAATCTAGCACCTTGAATTTAAAAGATGCAATGAGAAGCCTTAGAGCTACATTCTACACTGTGATCCTGTGTACCAAACACACATCCGCCACATCTTGCAAATGTTTTGTGGGTGTTCTTGAGCCATCTCTAGTAAGCTTGGGTATAACATTCATAGCTGAAATCGGGATAGCACCCCAGGCAACGGATGCTACTCTAGCTACTAGGGGACTTCTAGTGTCCTATGTCATGTAATTTTTGTTGGAAACCAACAACATGGTTAGAGGAACGGGTGGTGGGAGTGGAATGGTTACCAACTGATTTGCAGCTTGCACTGTTCCTAGTGGAGGTACTAGTAAACTGGGGTTTCCTGCGATTTGAGATCTAGTTATAGACCGATGACTCATACACCCTTCTAAGATGAAAATTCATTTAAGCTTTGTCCCATCAGGCATGCCATAAAAATAACAAACAGTTGACACCAAAATTTGATGAGGTAACAGTGTCTTATGGGAAACTCAGTTTATGGGGGACCTTTTGCGCTAAACTGAGTGACCTTCGAGTTTTAGAGAAGTCAACTTCTTCTATAATGGTGGTTTTGGAAACGGAAAAGGAAATAGACACAATAAAATAAAGTCTAACCTAAGGCAATGCACTAAGACTTAATGATAGGCATGATAAATCATAGATCTAAGAGCCTAATTGGTGTTTGTAGTGTTCCAGAAAATCAGAAATTGAAGATTATAGTATAGACAATCCATTCACTGACATAAAATAATATCGCATACATTCCTACTACCAAGAAGAGTCATTAGACATGGTCTAGGTCAATAAACTTGCATTCAACATATATAGAAGTTATCAAATGAAATGTCTAGACAATAAAAGCATAGTTTAAAATTTGATCAAATAGCATGAAAGAACAGAAAGGCCGAACAATTGGCACAGTCTGGAAGTTTTTTGCAATAAAATAAAACAGTAATAAAGGTCTGGTGTCTTTAACCAAAACTAGTGTTTCCTCCAAATTCTAGACCCTTTTCTCACAACAGAGAAAAGTATATATAGCAGAAAAAAACCCCACCGCTTCAGAGAGTAGCAATAGAAAATATTTTGTGATCCCCCAGTAATGATGCAAAAAAAAAGAATATTCCCCAAGCCGTAGCAACAAAAATGATTTGAAACCAATCATCTGGTCATTCCAGGCACAGGTGCATCCTTTGCAAATGATGGCAGCGGTCATGGCAAGGCTAATCAGACAAGTGTCACCATCCTATGCAAGTGACTATGACACATAGTGGCCAATCACAACATTTGGTTCATTTGGTTGATCGCCCAAATATGAAATCCGTCGACTAGGTACGTGGCAGCCTTTCGCTATCTATGTGAACCTTTCTCTCTCGCTACTAAATACTTGTGCTAAGGCTACACGTGTTGAATGGGCAGAGCACTTAACCAATAGTGGAGGGAATGATCACCAAGTAGACGCAAAAGAGATGTGTGGTAGCATTTCGTTGTCTGTGGTCTTTACTTCATCTTTACACTAAACGTTTTGTGAAGAGTAGACATGTAGCAAGAGTACACCATAGATAACAATTATGGGGCCCACCAAAATTTTTGGGAATGAGGGCTTCATGGAACTTGAGCGAAGCTTGATGAGGCATCAAGAAAGAATGATAAAAAATATCCCGCAGCCATGACATGTGGAAGCATAGTGGGGTTTCTCGGGATGCGAAAGGAATAAAGAAACTCGAGGTTGCGAAGAGTAGACACGTGGAGCAGGAGAGAAGAATTTATATAAAAGGACGAGTTGATTACCTGTGATGCACATGTCGATACATAGAGGAAAATACACCCGAAGGGAGCTCATTAAATATTTATTAATAGGTAGCATAGGTATTTAAATTCAATGATCACAATTGCATTTTTGCTCACCACATTTGTAGTTTTAAACTGCATGTGGTAAGCATAGTAGTGCATGTTTGTTTTTGCATCGCATGTGTATTTTTGTTACGCATTTTATGGTTTTATGGATGGTTTATTGTGCATTGCATTTGTAAAACATGACGTATATGTATGAATGATTGGTCCTAATTTCTGTTTTGACACAATTGCATGATGGTAATGCATTTGTGTAATAGAATGATGTATTTGAGGTTTTGCGATGCATTTGAAAATTGGAATGATGCATGTGAATTTTTTAAACACATTTTCTTTAAAACGACACATTTTTCTGTCAATTTTTTTTGAAATTTTGGGTTGTAAATAGTTGCTTGTTTTTCTGACACAAGATATGAATTATGCGATTGCAAGTTGTGCTGGATCACTTATACGAGGGAGTCAAGGCCATTGACATTTGAATTTCAAGATCAGTTGCAGAGCAACGAGGAATAGTTCCTATGGCACCTAGGTTTGCATCATGTTACCTTCATTCCCACTATTCGGGAAAACTAAGGTTTGTTGACTACACTCTGCGAGCATTGGCATTCTAAGACGTCTTCTTTTCATTTGCCTACAAGAGAGGTTAGTGTTACCTTAGAGGATGTTTATAGGATTTTGAGGTTTCCTATTAGGGGTGCAAGATTCATGTATGATACCCAGAGGGGTTTTAGTGAGATGTGTCGATATTATCCACATGATGATATTAGGAAGCTAGGCATAGATCACTATGAGATTAGATGGCATGTCTTGGCAGATAGATATGATCAGATTGATTATTTTTTATGCACATTGATTGGGGGGATATTTTAACCTGACCGTCGAGGTCATGGATTTCCTATGAGATGGGGTGAGATGTTAGTTGGTATATTGGAGAGACAAGTTGTGTAGGCATGGGGCCCTTGTTTTTTCACCATGTTATATTTTCATTTGCATGATATAGCCTATACGGAGGCACAGTTGATGAGTTGTGGTACCACGTTGCTTATGGTATGGGCATGGAAACACATTGTTGTATTCCGCCCACCTGTTACATTTGAGTTAGATCAAGGAGTTCCTTATGCCTTCCGATATGGATGGGCTAATACCTAGTCACATGTAGAAGATATTGGTTATTATAGACATGCTATTGATACCATGTTACAATTCATCTAGAGGTCGTACATGGATTGTGCTTAGTGGCTGGATGAGGATTGACATCTTCCCTACTATAGATAGACACAATACTTGATTGGGAGGACAATTTCTTATGTTCGCATCATTGAGAGGCATATGTCAGATAGGGTCCTAAAATAGTTTGGTGAGGTTCAGAATGAGCCTCGAGGATGAGCCAAGTTTCCACAATCTTCCAGGGAGGTTCCTCTATGGGGACCAGAGATTCTTGTTTCCATAGTCAAGGATAGTATTGATGCATTACAGCCTATTCAATGTTCATGGAGGGGTAGAGCAGTAGATCCCAGGATGACGATTGCATATGATACTTGGTGGGTGAGTCACAGGCCACTGCACTTTACCGATCCAGAGGAGGATGCACTTGTGGAGAGGCGTGGGACAAGACCCCAGGGCAGGCATGGTAGAGGTGGCAAAGGTGATGGTGGATATGGGAGAGGAGGAGGTCATAGGGGTGGTCGTAGGGATCTACAAGGTCATAGAGGCTGAGGCCCACATTTGTCACATGTCCATGAGGAGGATGGAGAGGGCGAGGATGTGCCCATGCTAGAGATTGGAAAAGGAGAGGAGGATGTTGGTGGTGGGGCTAGTGGAGAGGAGCATGTATCAAAGGAGGAGGAGATAGATGCTCTTGGTATGCTTGCAAGATACCAAGATGATGATGAGGAGGAGATGGATGATCAAGAGCGGGATCTATGGGACAGGATTGTGGAGGACTGGGATGATGATGGAGGAGAGAGGCTATGACAAGAGGAGTCAGGTCATGTCAATCAATGATTGGTGGATTTGTAGGCTAGAGAAGATTCTCTAGAGGAGTAGAGGAGAGCATTGACAGTAGAGCGAGACTCACTCTTAATGGAGAGAGACAAAGTATATTTGGACAGAGATCAAGCCATAGCTTAGAGATAGGAGACTGAGTAGAGATTCATAGAGTTGAGGACTCTTTGCAATGGGTCAGCTATAGCTTTCACTCGGGAGTTGGTCAGAGCTGGTGAGAGAGATTTAATACAGGGATCTATATGAGCAGGAGGTGCCTCCTAAGATATGGGCTCCTAGCTATTCATAGGCACACAATAGCAGGTCACAGATTGGATCTCATACTCAAAGCATAGAGAGGGTTGTAGGACCTCACAAGACCAAACCATATGATAGGCCCCATTTTGCATAGCGATCATCAACATCTCGCCATTAGCCACCTCCACAATCTCCACATGGGAGTAGTGGGAGTTCCAACTAGGGACATGTTTTGATATTTATTTGTGGACATTGTATTTTGATCATAGATCCTGCAGACTTCATTTTGAGATATACATTATGACATTGTACTGTGACACTTTTTTGAGTGATATATATATATATATATGATTTTGGCGGTGATTTATATGATATGCAGTTCTATTTATGATTATGCAGTCTTCTATTTATGCATGTGTTCTACATGATACGTTATCTTCTATATGATATGCATATGTTATGGATGGTGATGTTTACATTATGATGTTTTATGCAATTTATGATGATATGTTGATTCTATATGATGATGTATGCATTTTACTTGTATGGTATCGATGGATGTTATGTATGCAATTATGATCATGAAATGCAATGTGATGTTTATAGATAAAATTCCATGTATGTGTATGTATTTGTGATAGTATGTTATGCAATCTATGATAATGATAATGAGATGCAATATGATATAGATAATATGTCATAAATTCCTAAATGCTAGGGATGCCTATATTTTGTGTTTTCAAATGTAGCTATATGTATGATTTAAAATGTATGATATTTATATGATGTTTCTAACATGAATGCATATGCAGGAATTTTTATATTTTTGTGTGTCACAAGACTCCATCATAATGCAAGAAAGAAGAAATGTTAGTGTGAAAAGAAGATAAATAATAAAAGACATGGCTATTAGTATTAGCAATCTTCAATGTTTTGCCAAAACGAAATAGGCCTGCATTAAATCATCATTGGGAAATAACTAATACAAATGGAGAAAAACATCATGATATGAGATAGAACAAGGTGTGTAAGGCCATCCACTTGCTAAAAATAGATAGTCGAAAACAAGTATTTTCCTAACTCATACGAAGGGAAAAGTTGTTGCAGTCTTTTTGTCAAGACAAACCACAAACAACAAACAAATAAAAGACGGGTCATGAGATGTCATTGTTCCTCTAAATCCTTCATAGGAAATCCTTGAGGAAACTAGTAACATGACTCAAAAATCAAATCCAAAACATAATTGACAAACAATAGTCAAAGAAAATAGAATTTTGATACATTGTTGCTTCTCTAAATCCTTCACGGGACATCCTCGAGAAAGCTAGTAACATGATTCCAAGATAAAGCCAAATAAAATGATAAGATAAACAAGCCACAAAGTCAAAAACCAGTAAAATATTTTCCAAAACTTGATTTCTTTATTTGATTTTTTTGATTGATAAGATGATTAATTGATAAATCCTAATTTTAGGAAGGACACATACTATATAAGACATTGAATCTAGTTTTGATTTTGTGACTATCTATATAAGGAATGACAAAAGTCTAGTTTAAAAAAGACACATATCGTATAATATGTTGAGTTTGATGTCGTTGACGTGATAACCTATGTAAGGCTATGTTGATTGTTTGACATTGTTTGTATTTAGGAAGGACTCATCCTATATAAGACATACATTGATTGTGATTTGTTTTCAGGAAGGAATCATCCTATAGTAGACATAAGTTAATTTGTTTTGGTTGTTGCTTTGGAAATTTGTTAGATTTTTTCTTAATGACCTTGTTGAATTGTTCATCTAATTGATCTGTGAATTAATTTAATGTGTCTGACAATTGTTTTTGCATGACGATAAACCCTAAAAGACTGACCTAGTACAACCTCAGGGGCTCATTGTTTGATGGCCTTGCCTACATTATACATGCAGAGACCTCATAGTTCGACTAGACTTTGACTAACAAGACTGACTAAAAAGGCTTTATTTCTATGAAGATATCTGATGTGTGTGGTAGTGTATGTGATGAAACCTAATGGATTGACCTAGTGCAACCTCGGGGGCTCATTGATTGATGACCTTTCCTACATTATACATGCAGATACCTCGTAGTTCAACATGACCAATGACCTTGTCATATAGACAAATGGATTGAGTCATGATTTTATATAGACAAACCTAAAAGGATTGACCTAATGCCTCAAGGGCACATCGGTAGATGGACTTGCCTACTTCCAATTGCAGAGGAAACATAGTTTAACAATGGCATAGACTAATTAGTGGGACTGACTCTGACTCTTTTTTTGGATTTTTGACATGTTTTGATTTATTTTTTGTCTTTTTGAAGTTTTCTTATGTTTTTGGATTTTTTCAGGACATTTTGTGATGTTTTTGGGTTTTTTTTATGGTTTTATGTCCTCAAAATAACCAATGTAAGAACCAAATGACATAAGTCAAGTGTCTACCCCCAGTCGGGTATAATACCAATTTATTATGAATAGGTAGGAAGGGGAATGCAAAGTGTGCTCGATGTCAATCGTTCCCAGTTATGGAAAGGACAACCATTTATTATGAGTGATATGTACACGTGATGGATTGGAAATATATGTGATATATATAGGGAAGCTATATTAGAATGATGGTAGACAATAGAACAAATTTTACTACACATGGCACCTATTTTCCAGGTTTTCACCATGTTACTTATACAAAGCACCACCGAAATGGTTTTCACTATTGGACAACTTATTTTTCCTTACTATTTTCTTGATTTTTTTATTTTTTTCAATTTTTTGATGTTACCAAGATTCTTGTTTGCCAGGTTTTCACCTAGGTAACAGTTTTTTTGAACTTTTGATTTTTTTCTATTTTTGATGATTAAGGCAAGGCTCTCAAAAGCTATCGGTAGAACTTCTTCAGATGAAGGTTGATGTTTGGTGCTAACAATGGTTCTCCTTCAGGGGTAGACAGTTCGTATGCTCTTGATCCAAAGGCTTCTGTGACAATGTAAGGTCCTAACTATTTTGGTTCAAAATTTCCTAGTTTCTCTCTTTCTGCTTGATTCTTTGGATTTTCCATTAAGACCAGGTCACCAATGTCAAAAAATTTATTCAATACTTTCCTATTGTAGCTACGATGAAGACAATTTTGATATGCCTAGAGATGATCTAATGCCTTTTTTCTTCATCCGTCTAGGAACTCTAGCTCATGTAATCTTGACACATGACACTCTTCATCATCAATATTCCCTTTCAAAGATACCCTTAGGGAAGGAATTTCAACCTCAATAGGAAAAATGACCTTAGAACTGAATACCAAGGAATATGGAGTGGCGTCAGTCAGAGTACAAATTCTTATGCAGTAAACCCATAAGGCAGGGTAAAGCTATAAATTCCAATCACGACCAACATCATTGATAGTCTTTTTGAGGATTCTAATAATTTTTTTGCTAGATGCCTCTGCCTGGTCGTTACCTTGTGGGTAATATGGAGTAGAAAAGTGGTGTTGGATATGGAATTCTTTGCAAAGATGATGGACTTCTTGGTTCTTGAATGGACAACCATTATCTGTGATTATGGACTGAGGGACACAATACCGAAAGATGATATAGTTAAGGATAAACTTAGAGATCTATGTGTTGATGATTTAGGTCATAGGAATGGCTTCAATCCACTTGGTAAAGTATTTAGTTGTAGAAATAATGAATTTATGGTCGTTGGATGATGTAGGGTGTATCTTACCTATGATGTTGAGTCACCATCTGGAAAAGGGCCATGGTGATGTGATTGGAAAGAGCTCCTATGTTAGTGCATGTATCAAGTCTCCATGTATCTGACATTGGCGACATTTCTTGACAAAGATATATGAGTCTTTTTCCATTGTAGGCTAGTAATAACACAATCTCATAATCTTCTTGGCTAAGGTAGGACTACTAGAATGGGATCCACATATACCCTCATGTACCCCACACAAGGTTGCTTGTGCTTCTTCAATATTGAGACATCTCAATAGGGTATTTTCTAAGGCACATCTATAAAGGGTATCTCTGATGATGGTATACTTGGCTGACTTTGCAGAGAAATGTCCTACGTTGGTTATTTGAAATGTTAGGGAGTAGGATTTTGACATGAAGGTAGTTGTATATGTCTTTATACTATGGGTAATTGTGACCAATGATTTCACACACCATCTATGAACCTAGGATGTCATAGGCAAGGACCAAAATTTGTTCTACCAAAAAAACAAATTTAGGCACATTGCTAGGTATGTCCAAGAGTGAAGCAATAGTTTCCATGGCATCTACTGCCCTATTCTGAATGCAAGGTATTTGATGAAATAAAATCTTGTCAAAATATTCTTTGAAACTATCTGCCATCTGTCTATACAAAGCAAGCTTTTCATCCTTGGTTTCATATTCATCATTAATTTGTTGGATTACTAGCTGAGAATCACCATAAACTTGTAGGTTCTTGATCTTCCATTTGATTTCCATACGTAAACTTGTCACAAGAGCCTCATATTTTTCTATGTTATTGGTACATGGAAAAGAAATCCTAAATGAATTAGGGATAGAGTCACCATGTGGTGTGATAAACAATATACCAGCCCCTGAGCCATGATTTGTGTTGGACCCATCAAAGTATAATTTCCATGTCGTGCCTGTGTCAAGAGTGAATATAAACTCATCAAGAAAATCTACAACTAATGGGTGATCTGCTTGTATTGGTGCATTGGACAACTAGTCGGCAATGATTTATCTTTTTATATCTTTCCTTTCTACTTACTAGATTTCATACTCACTGAGCACCATTACACATTTGGCCAATCGTCTCGTCAATGTTGCTTTGCTAAGAAGATATTTCAATGGATCTATCTTTGCAACCAACATCATTTGGTGGTTTAACATGTAGTGCCTAAGTTTTTGAGTATAAAATACTACTGCAAGATAGGAACATTCAATGGTACTGTAATTGAGCTCATAACCTACCAAAGGGCGGCTAATATAGTATAGTACCCTTTCATGACCTTCATTGTCATTATGTGCAAGCAATGCTTCTAGTGCTAAGGTGGTGGTTGATATGTAGAGAATCAATGGTCATCCCTAAATAGGTGGCATTAACACTGGTGGTGTGAGTAGGTAATCCTTGATTAGTTGAAAAGCTTCTTGACATTTACCTATCCATACAAATGGTACTCCTTTTCTGAGTAGATGTTGAAAGGGATGTTTTTTATCTACTAATTTCACTATGAACCATCTAATAGACTATAGTCTCCCTTGTAGTGTCCTTAGTTGACTGAGATTAGTTGGTGGAGGCATGTCTATTATAGCTTTCACTTTTGTTGGGTCCACTTCGATGCCTCGTCTAGAAATGATGTACCCTACAAGGTTTCCTAATTTTATGCCAAATACACATTTCTTTGAATTTAGCCTCACTTTGTACTTTTCTAATCTTTGAAAAATATTTTCTAAGACCTATAAATGTTGTGCCCTTGTCAATGATTTAGCTATGAGATCATCCACATAGTCTTCCATGAGATTATGTATGAGGTCATGAAAAGTAGTTTTCATGGCACATTGATATGTTGCTCCAACATTTTTAAGTCCAAAGGGCATGACACTCCAACAATAAGTTCCCCCTAGACAAGTGAAGGTTATCTAAGGTTGGTCTTCAGTTGCAATTCTGATATGATTATATCCTGTAAAATCCATCCATAAGGGATAACATTTCATATCCTATTGTCATGTCCACAATCATGTCTATATTTGACAGGGGAAAGCCATCTTTGGGACATACTTTGTTTATAGCTCTAAAATTTGTATAGATGTGGATGCCCCCTGTTGGTTTTGTGACTGGTACCAAATTGGAAATCTAGTCTACGTAATCAATTGATCTAATAAAACTAGCATCCAATCATTTCTTTAGTTTCGCCTTGACTAGTAAAGTGATTTGTGGGTGCATTTTCTTAAATTCTACTTCACGGTTTTAACACTTGCTTGTAAAGGAAAATGATGTAATACCAGTTTTGGATCCAGTCTAGACATGTCAGCATATGACCATGCAAAGTTGATCTGTCTTTGTGTGAAGAAGTTGCAAAATTCAAGCCGCTTTGTTTATGCCAAGGATGTGGCACAATAGATTAGCCAAGGATTCTCTTTAGTGCCTATGTTGATTCCATAGATTCTTCAACTAGCATGGGTTACTTTTCCTGAGCAACAGGGAGAATGTTCAAACCGCCATCCTTAGGTTCCTCAGAGAGGTTTTCACCCTCAGTTGCATCCTTATTTTTGGATTTTCCGTTGTACAAACGTGCCTTTCGGTTTTCACCTAGGGACTCGTCATTTTTATCATTTTGATTCTTTTTCTTATTTTTGCGACTAGAGAGTTGAAAAAATTCCCCAAAATATGCCATGTTATCCAATTCTATGTTAAATCTAGCCTTGTAGTCACAACTAGGTATGCCTTCTCACAGTCCTAGGAACTCAACTATTGCTTCATCATTCTCAAAGATGTCTAAGATGAGAGTATCTTGTTGATCCCAATCAATAAGCTAAGGATATACTAATGGTATGTCATCATCAGAGGTGTCAAAGTTCAAAGGAGTCAAGGTAAATGTTGAGTTATTCACATAGTCACAAAGGTCTCTTACCAAATCCTCTCTATTCTTTTGCTTGGGCCTAGATGGATTCTGAGGTGAGCCTATTTCCAAAGTTTGGTTATCTGAAGTGGATTTGTTAGGTTCCCAAGAGGTAGGATCAAGAGATTCCCAATAGTAATTTTTAAACTATTCCTCTTTTTTCAAAGTATTTTGTGGATAGGAATTTGATGGATTTGGTGAGGATTTAAGCATTACGTCAAGCTCTCCAAATAGTTTATCAAGGTCCAAGACAGAGGTGGAGGATAGGGAATCCCACTCATATTCGCTAGAGTCAGGGGAATCACAGTAGGGTAGGTCAAATGGTTCATCGTATGTCTTGATAATTTCAAAAGCAATTGATTCCTCTAGTAAAGGTGATGAGGTACTAGAAATGCCAATTTGGAGCAATTGAAACCCTATCCCTAGGCCTTTCAACCATTTACAAACAATGATAGGTTCGATCGTCCAATTTTGATGTAACCCTAAGCCACTATGTCCATTATATCCTTTGCTCTTCATTATTGTGAAACCTTTTCCATATTGTTCTATAGGTATCTAAGCAAGTGGAGGAGGTTCTTCATTGTCTTCTTTATATAACCAAGAGGTTACATTATCTCCATTTATGGCCTCTTTACTTAATTCTCCCTACTTTGTGAAAGTTGTTGTGGGAGGGATGTGTATGGTGACCAATAATTGTCTCCTATCTGCTATAGGTAAACCATATGATTTAGGAGGAACCAGATGGCTAACAGAATAAGATGCCTTCATTTGATATTCTCCACAACCCTTATCTTGGATCTCGACCTTAAGAGTGGGAGGTAATGATTGCAAAATGAATTTTTTAGAGTGGATAGATCAACATAGTGAGATGAATTGGATGATGATGCTTCCTATTTTATAGGCACCTAGCATTGGGGTATCTCTCGTAGATTAGTGCAATATTGGAATGGATCTAGGTCACCATCTATTATAATCCTAGTGCCATTGTAGGGGAATTTTAAAAAATTGACGGTAAGTAGAAGGGACTACCTTCATAGCGTGAATCCATGGTCTACCAAGCAATAGGTTATATGGAAGGATGAGATCCAAGACTTGGAAGTTTGTTTCCATAACTATAGGACCAATTCTGATGGGGATTGTTACAACTCCCTTTGATTTTCATTTTTCATCATCTTAAGCCTTAATGAAAATGATTTTGGTGGTGTCCACACATGCCTCTAAGAATCCTTATACCTTAACCAATTTTAAAGTGCAAAGATTCAACCCTGCTCCTCCATCTACCAAGACTCATCTAACTTTTGTTTTATGAACAAGGACTTCAAGATGCAAAGGGTCATTACAGTTTATATTTTTGGTTGCATAATCTTGTTCGGAGAAGGTAGCATGATGATTGTTAGTCAAGTAGCCTACCATTTCCTAGAAACGATTGACACCAAGGTCATTAGGAATTGTTGTGCTTTGTAAAGCCTTGTCTAGAATAGATCGGTGATCAGAGGAGATACACAATAGTTCCAAGATAGAGATTTGAGCTGGGGTCTTCCCCAATTGATCAAGTAAGTTACACTAAGGCTTGGAGGTCTGTGGTGGTTGTTGTGATGGAGGTCCTTGGATGGTGATGTTGGTTCAATGAGTTTTGACAACACACTCTGGAGTTTTGTTTATAGTAATCGTATTGACCTTCTCATCAGCAGCTCAGATGTGATTTATGATTGGGCCACTATAATCATGCTTGACACTAGCATAGTTGGTTGCAGTATTGGTCTTGTTACCCAAACTAGGGGCCTTTCCTTTCCCATGGTCATGTAGTCGATCAAAAAAGACCTTGTGATCAGTGTTTGAACATGTCAGTTTCTATCCACCAACTTCAATAGTTTTGTTCTTGACAAAATATTGTATGATTTTTTTCAGTTGTTGGCAATTTTGTAGGCTATGTCCCTTAGTTCTATGGAAATCACAAAAGGAATTTTCATCCCACCAAAAGGATTTAAATTATCTTGGATCGTATTTTTGTGGCTCTTGAAGTTGTATTAGGTTGTGTTGCAACAATTGTTTGAATACCAATTTGATGGGTTCCCCTAGGGGAGTGAACTCACGTTTTGGAAACCCCCTTTTTTGTTGTGGTCGTTGGGTATTTTGGCTAGTGTTGGGAGTTTGATTGAAAACATTGAGTGTATTGTTAGAAGGGTTATTTCCTCTAAGTGTGATGACCGGTCCTGCTTGTAGGGTTTTAGCATCAACAACCCCATCATTGGTAATGTTTTTGTTCTGATACCAAAACTTGTTTCTGTCATTAGGGGTGTTCTGCACAGTTGGAATTTTGTTAGGTACCTTGAGTTCACCTTTGTCTATGAGACCTTTTTCTAGTATGAGGCCCTTTTCCACTATTTTCACAAATGTAGTACAACAATGTACTCTCAAGTTATTTCTCAATTTTGAGCTGAGGTTTTCTTGAATATAGTGACCTATTTCTCAAGTATTTCCATAAGACATCGACTGGCTATACTTCTCCATATCTAGAAGAAGGAATAATTTTTTCTCCTTCATCTTGTGTAGTGTGGTACAAGTTCTCTATGTTGATCTCATTGTCGATGTTAAAGAAGAAATGTTCAATAATTTTTTTGGCCAATTCACCCCATGATTCTATACCATATTGAAGACCCAAAAACCATTCTAGTGCAATTTTGATAAGGCCTCTTAGAAACAGTCTCATAAGATAGGTGGGGTTGTATGCAACATCTATACACATTGTGGAAAATTCCCTTATGTGTTCAATTGGATTGCGCTTTCTGTTATACTTGGGAAAGTTTGGTATAACATACCCATGTGGGAAAGGTGTCATGTATAATGATTTTTTAAAGGGAAATGGACATAAATCCTTTGCTAAAAAGGTTCTTTTGTTAGACGTTGCCATGTTATCCATCTGTGTTTCAAGGGCTTTCATTTGTGTCTATAGAACGTCAACTTGAGTTAATGATGTGTTAGCTGGATTGTTTGGGTCTATGTACGTGTTTTGGAATCCAACATTTTGTGATGGGTTTCGATTAAGTGTTGTTATGTAAAGTGGATTTTGATTTAGAGTGTTATTGGATGGGTTTTCATTTGGAATCTGTGAGAATGGGTTTTGATTTTTAATCTATGAGAATGTATTTTGATTTGGAATTTGTGAGAATGGATTTTGATTTGGAATTTGTGAAGGGATGGGTTGGCTTCCATATTGAAAGGAGGGTATGTTTCCTTTCTATGAGACCCCAATTTGTGGTATAGTACTAGCGACGACACTTTGTATAGTGTTGTTTGTGGTATGGTACAAGTGATGTTAACACTCAGTATAACAATTGCCTATGGAATGGTACTAGTGACATTGACACTTGGTATAGGAGTTGACGTTTTAGATCTTTTGTTCCCAACAAGAGGACCGAAAGGATTAGACAATGATGCCCCTATAGTGAAATTTAGAACATGTGTCATGTTAGATGTACCAAATGGAGATGTATGTACTATTGGGGAAATTTGTGTAGGTACTCCATATGGTATAGTGGCACTAGTAGTTGTTGTGGTTGTCCATTGAGTAGATGCAGTTTGTAAGGTACAAATGTCAAAACTAGGAGATAACTTGGCACCTTCTGCTAGCAATTTGGCTAAGTATCATTGGGGATCATTTTCTAGGTATTCATCTACAAAGGAGGAAAACTCAGGGTCTTGTGCAGCAGCATCTATGTCTTCCACTACAATATGTCCTTGTGAGTCTCTAGTGACGAATTTGTCTAACAAATTTTTGTGAGGTCCCAATGAGGATGTCCCTTGAAAGGGATTTGACAATGGATTGATGAATTCATTTGGGTCAACCATTTTTTCTCTTTCTTTCCTTTTAGACTTGGTTTCAACCATGTAAGATAAGCTCAAAGTGCAAGTGATGCAAAAAATAAGTCTATGGATGGTATGAATCTAGTATATGTTTTTGGGATTTTCTAGATATAAGGAATGATTGCAACTATTTTTTTGGTATATTATTGCAAATGAGGAATGTCTAAAATGATGCTATCCTAGGATGACAGTGTCTAAGTATGCAAAAATCTAAGCAAACTTCTAAGGTAATTAATTTGGAAGATTCTAAAAGAGGTTACCAACCACCTATAGTTTAACCCTGGTTTCAATTTAGTTTTGACAAGGAACCTTCATAGGACTAGGACCAAAAGATAAGGTGACCTTCCAAAGTAGACTAGTGAGTTGAAAGGACTCACATGTAGGACAAAATGATATGATGAAAAATGACTAGGTTCAATGACAATGTTTGTTGAAGCAAGGGTTTTTTGAAGCATGGAAATTTGACCTATTCTAAGATCTACAAATGATGATTTTCCTAAAAGTTTGATCTACCTGAAGGTAATAAAGACCCCTAAGATGAAAGTAAGATCTACAACTAGGATATCTATCGCTATGACTAAATGATACCTAAAGGATGCAATTATGAAAAGTATGAGCAAGCTTTCTCTTTTTTGTCCAAGGATCAATGTAAAATTCGGTCTGTGATAGTAAAATCTAGTTTTTTGGTAATTAGAAATTTATGGTTCACAAAGGCAAATGTGGTTCTCTAGAACATATGTGGTTTTCTAGTAAACTATGTCTTGAGTCTATATCAGGTAGATGCGACTCACTATATCAGATGTGACTCAGGATTTGATAGATGCAAATAACTATCTTAGACACAACTTGGGATTTATCAGATGCAGTTCTCCAATAATAGAGGTGTCAGCAGACTAGACATATGCAACTTGGGATATCAAATGCAGTTTGAAAATTGGCAGATGTGACTCTTAGTAATAGATGTGGCTAACTAGTAAACAGATACAACTTAGTTTTTTGGTAAATGATAGTTTGGACTCAGTTTGATAGATGTGACTGACTAATAAACAAATGTGACTCTAGCTAACAAATGCATTTTAATAGTGAAAAAAAGTGACTCTATTTGACAATTGTAGTTTTCTGGTGAACGGTTGTGGTTTTCTAGTCAATGATAGTTTAGACTAACTTTGTTTGTGATCAAGTTTTGGAAAATAAAGGAAATTAGAAAACAATGTATTTCAAGTTTGACAATCATGAACATGTATAATTCTAGAAGATAAGTGCATTCCTAAGGTTGGTAGTGGCAATACTTGTTGAGTTACCACGTGGGTTTCCCCAGTTGCGCTTAGTCAAAGCGGATGACTAGAACCTTGACCCCACTAGATCCACTCCATGGCACTCACTTCTCTAAGGAAACCAAGCTTCAATACCCATGAAACTCCCATGGCATACTTTTCATCTCTACTAAGAACCACATGAATGTGAGACGGCTTCAAAAATATGACCTCTTGCACTAGCAAATAGAAGGTTTTTGGTTTACTAAAAATAATTGGCTTGTAGTACAGGAACCCGTTCAGGTGGCTATGCATGAGACAAGATACAACGATCTGATTTTCATAGCAAATCTGCACCTGCAATCCTAGGCTTTCCCTTAGGATTTATATTTATATATCAGTTAGGAGTAGCTTGGCTAAAAAGCTTTGTTTCCAGTTTGAGTCGTCTTGGGGTGAGTACTTTTTCCCACTAAATCAAGTTGTAATCTAACAAATCATGCAAACACACCAAACACAGTAGAAAATAGTTAATTTTAAGCCCAAATGAAAATTATCTAATCTACTCAAATAGTTTGTTTCAAGATAGTCTTTGACACATGTCCTGCAAAACAAATCATTAGTAGTTTCAAATTTTTCTTTATCGATAGTCCTACAAAAAGGTTTTGAAAACTTTTCTTCTACACAACATCCTACAAACATTATATTAACTCCTCAAAAACACATGTTGCAAACTCAAATTAGTCTTAATAAAAAACACAATGAAAACTTTAAATTAATAATTTGGACTCATAAATTATGCTAGTCAAATGCATCGCAAAAGGTAGTAGATGAGTCGTAGGTTTTACTAGTCAATTGGGTCATGGAAAGCTGCGAATGCATCGCGGGTTATCAAATGTGTTACTTTACTCATCATATGCGGCTCAAAGTGTCAATTGTGTCGTTTTATGCATCAAATTCATCAGACCATACGATATGTGCAAAAAGGAATAAAATTTCTACAGATTTGCGAAGAGTGTGCCTTTGCGTCAGGTTCAGCAAGTTAACATCATGAAAATAAAGAAGATTAAAGAAATACAAATGCAATTAAACTCAAACGTAAACTAAGCTAACAACAAAGAACAAAGGAAAGCTAAAACATAAATAAATTGAACAATCTCACCCAATATCTACTCAGTTCCATGTATGACCTCGATTGTCCTTCTCCATTTTGTCGTTTGATTATAATTGCCCTTATATTTCTCTATGCAACTATAGCCTATGATAGTGATTTAGCAAAACATCGAAGATTAAAATAATAGATTGCTTCCAAAAGTCATAAGATTTTTGGAGTAACAATGATGAAAGTCAAGCTAATTTATAGAAAACAGGGTTTTTGAATGACAAGATTAGATTGAAATATTTGGCATGCATTAAGATTAGTGTTAGCAGTGACGTGAGTGATAAAACATGAAAGGTGGGAATTAAGATTAAATAATAATTCAATCTTTAGTTGAAAGTATTCAAAAATTAGAAGAATAATGATGGCATGTAAAGATGAGGATTAGCATGTAAGAAACACTCTGTTTGAATGTACGAATGAAGTAATTAATTAAATAAAGTTATTTAATTAATAAATGTGTGCACGCAAAAGAATTAAAACAAGATAACTGATTGATTAAGATAGAGAGTCTCTTTGTTAAAAACAACCATACATTAAATTAGGAGATAATTGACTAATTTATTTAAATCTCAAGTTAAGTGGTGAATGAATAATTAGATAACTTAAGTGATTATCCAAAAATAGAAGAATATGTCTAGAATAAGATTTCTATGAATTAAATGATTATTTAATTCAACATTTGAAATTTGAGGATTAAATAAATTAAGATTTATTTAATAGACTAGAGAAAAGGTTCAAAGAATAATTAAATAATTAAAGTGTTTATTTAATTTTTCTAACACTAGGAACACTAAGAGGGGGGGTGTGAATCAGTGTTCCAAATTTTTGAATCTCAAATCAAATCTTAAACTATCAACAACAATATTCAAATTCTAATAGCATCCACAACAATTTAATAGAAGGAAACATGCATGCACATTATAAGACAATGTGAACACCATAACACCAAGATTTTTATGTGGAAACCCTGTTAGGGGAAAAACCATAGTGGAGAATAATCCACAATGTATACTCTGTTTAAAGTATGATAAAAAGGGGAATGCACTTGCATTCAAGTACACTGCCTAGAGCTCAATGCTCAAAAGAGAAGGCCCACTACCTTACAAAATATATTTGATAATACAACAGAATGTTGAACTGAGATTTTAGCATCTACAAATTCCTAGATTCGGTTCCAATGAAGCACACAATCAAATTTTGGATCTTTTATCCAGATCGTTCTTCTACTCTGCTCTGCATACAAAAACCCTTATGTTGTTCAAACAGATCTTCTGATATTACCTCACATAACTTTTCTATACTTTTTCACTCTTACACCTTCACTCTTCTTGATCTACACACACTTCTACCTTCATCAAAAATATTTTCCGATCTCCTTTATATACCCACTAACAAGAGTTTTATTGTATGTCAGCTTTGGAACAAAATATAATATTCTTTCTTATGTCATCCCAAATCACTAATTATAATTGATGCATACCCACACAAGTCAGCTAGACTATAGTAGGGACCCAAATCAAAATTCCAAACATAAGAAATAGTTAAACACATACTCCTTATATATTCAGAACACGCCATATGCAATAGGTTGGCCACAGTCAGAAAATAAGCAATAAATTATTCTACCAAATCTCCAAACTCATACTCTGACTACTGCAACACCGTAAAACTCACCAATAGGATAACATACATGCTAAACCAGATTCCCTGGGGATCCACAAAACAAAATAGTGATCTGGTGAAGTATCCAGACCAACTTACCAACCGGATACTTTGTTCTTCATACATTCTGTCGGTAGAGTATTGTCTTCTATTTTCCTTGCCGGTGTGAACTACCTCTAAACTGTGGACCATGCTATTGACTCCAATTGCCATCAATGATGACACTATCAGCCAAGAATGATCTCCTAAATCCATATTCCAACAATCTCCCCCTTTGGAATTGATGGCAACACTTAGTGAAAAATGACTAAGTGTCGAAACCAAAATTCAAAACTTCATAGCATGACGAAATAACTGCAAAACACTACTCCCCCTTTGGATGTCAAGGAATTTTTCACTGCATTCTCTCCCCCTTTGACATCAATGAAAAAAACTTCCACTACTTTCCTAAGATTATTTACTATACTCTTCCTTTATGCATTTTCTCCCCCTTTGTTGATTGCAGAAATTGATCAAAATTTGAAGAATTTGCAACTGCCACATAAATCAGAAAATTAATTTATACTTATCTTTCATTTCAGGGAGAAATTTCTTCCAGGAGTCCACTACAATCCTAATAGCAATTATCATACTATTATTTTATGATGTTTTGTTAATGACTTGAACAAGGGATTAAGGAATGGTGATGGTTTCTTCTAGCTTTTCTCCTTTCTTTAGAACTTCAACCATTTTCTCTAATCTGCATTCAGTCAGGTCCTTCACTTTCTAGAAGGAGTCCATAAGAGTGTTTTTGGTAGAGTGAATATTTTCATGTTCAACTTGCAGCTCATGAATCCTCTTCTTCACTTCTACATCCTTGTCCTGAACCATATTGTAGTCCTGTCTGATTCTAACAAGCTCATTCTCAATTTGTTCCAACTTGTCCTTGTATTTTCCAACCATGTGAGGCCACCTGAGACAATAATTGAAGATCTTATTCACTAAGTCAATGCATTGTCTTAGTATGTTCATTTTCTTCTTCAGTTTGGCAAGAGATAGCCCAAATTGCATCTTCAGATGTGAGATTATTTCCTATTCATTTTTGTCCTAGGACACAAAGTCCATAGCCTCCTTGATACATTCAATAAATTCTTCCTGAAGCACATTATACTGACTTTTCAGATCAATGTTATTATCAATAAAGTATCTTACTAGAGTGTCTTCAATGAGGTCCTATTCATATGATGGACCATTCATCCATATGTTAGTTATCTTTTGCATTCCATTTTCTTCTTGAACAATCTACAATATCTTTGCTTTGAGTAGGGCACCTTCTTCATCACTTTTTTCTGTAATAACCACAACCGGTTCAACTAGTTTTGGTTGATCTCTTGGTGTATATTCCTTAGAGTCTTCATCGACTATATCCTCAACTATCTTCTTTTTACCTTTTCCTTCAAGTTTTTTTGACTTAGGCGCCGGGGGAGTGTCACCAGCCAAATATCTTTCTCTCTTCTACTTTTTCTCTGACTTACCGAAGGATGATCCAATTTCAATTGCTTTTACCAAAAGAGGAATACCAAAGTTTCTTAACGAATTTCCAAAGAATTTCTCATAAACTTGTTCACCATTTTTAAAAGAATTGAAATGCTCAAATATTTTCTTGCAAACTAGCATATTTTTCTTCCATACTACATTGTTATTTAGAGGAAAGCAATTCAGGAAATACATCATAATGCATATAGCCAAGGTACCAAACCTGAAAGAGTAATCTATGTCCTTTGTCAATTGCACATTCTCCATTAGTTGAGCCTTTAGCAATCCACAGAGATCAAATTCCTCATTTTCTATAATCATCTTGTGCACAATATAGATTTCGCCTGCCGATGTTGATCCTTCCCGATATCTAAAGAAAATCTTGTATGAAATTCCATATGCAATATACCTTGTTAATGGGTCTTTGATCGATGTAATTGTCAGTGCCCTCTGATCTCATGTTACACCAGTTAGGGCTTCAACTTCAACATTTCAAATCAATTTCTCTTTAGGGACATCACCAACATTGCACAAACCTATTAGATTTTTTATTACATCCTTAGAAATTTTATAGGGTTTATCCAGAGGAAGGATACCACCATCCAATATGTTCAAGATAAACTAGGCAACCTCCACATTGACGAAATGAGGAAATTCATTCCAGATATCCAAATTCTTATGTTTTGCTCCTCCAAGATTCTTCAATTCAATGTGAGACAATGAATTTCTCACATCCCAGACCTTTTGACTACTATACTCATCCAGAATTACTGTTCCTTTAATTTTTTTCATTTTTTGTACTGAACAGGGTTCTACCGATCATTGAATGAGTATAAAATTGATAATCCACATAAATACCTAGAAAATTTGCCGCTAATTTGACTTTCCACTCCAAAATTTTGCTGAAAAGATTCTCTAATAGTTCTCCTTCAATGCACAATGACAAATTAGGGTTCCAAATTTCCTTTTATAACTTTACATACTTAACTTCCTGCCGCATTAAATGTGTTTCCCTAGAAGTTTCAATTACTCTGCAAACTCAGACAGTAAGCGAAGAATCTGACTGTGGAACTTTAACATTTTATCCAACTCAACAAATGATTGCTAATACATTTGAAAATGAATAACACAACTACAAACAACTTCCTGCAATCCAAAACCAACTATACACTGGGGGACAAAGATTTTCATGAAAAACTCCCCCTAGGCCAATGTCCTAAAATCAGTTTTTGGATGAACTACCAGAGGGAGCTTCCGGTACAATCTTATTACCTTCATCAGATTCATTCTTCTTTACCCATGTTTTTCTCATTTGATCTCTTATCACCTCCATAGATTCTTTTTCTTTTCCTTTGTCATTTTTTTGTGATTTTCTATCTTGATAAACCAAACCTCTTTTATTCATGTTTCTATTTCTGCAAAATCTTGCAATGTCACAAAATTTGTTACAATTGTAGCATACCGGATACTTCTTCCTATACCATCCATTCCACTGATTTCCTCCTAATCTGCACTAATTGGAAACATGTCCAAACTTCCCATAGATATAACATTTAACATTCCTTTTATTGACAGACATGCTTCTGGATTCTAATAACTTGTGACCAAACTTTTTGCAATTAAAACATTGACAAGAAAATGATGGATTGCCAAAACTTATCTTAATTTTACACTGAGAATCCATATGCCCAAATTTATTACAAACAAAGCAATATCCATTAAATTTTTGAGTATTAGGTTTCCTTACCGAATATCTTATGCCTTTGTTCTTCTTTTCAGGGTCCTTTTGTTCAAATCTAGAGCTCACATCCTTCTCATAGTCAAGACCTCACCTATCATTTGCATCCTTTTTTCCTTTAGTTATTTCATAAAGCTTAGCAGAATTGATCCTAAACTTTTCCTTAAACTCATTTGCAGTGGCAAGCTCATCTCTAAGAATAACTACCTATCTCTCAAGCTCTTGTTCATTGTTTCTAGATTGTTACAGTTCAATCTCTAGCTTAATGAATCCACTATTTATTCTATTGCATTCCTCAAATTTCTCTTTCAAGGACTGGGCTAGATTCTCCTCATTCTTCTTTATTTCTTCAATCTCTTTAGTTAACTTCATTGCCACAGAATCTGTTTCAAGCTTTAGAGGAATATTTTCCTTAGGAAGCTTTTCACATTCTTCTGTTATTTCTTTTAGGGTTTGATTCAGATGAACATCTTTCAGGCCTATACTTTATTTTTTCTTCAACTGACCACATAGTTCTTTCCTATTTTCCCTTGATTCATTTATTTTATCCTTCAGTGATTGAATGAACTTTTCAATATCTACAAGATTTTCTTTTAGTTCCATGACCTCTGCTTTAGACTGATCAAGATCATCAAGTTTGACCATAAGCTATTGTTGAAGACCACATGTGTCCATTGTAATCCAAGATCCACCTCAAGTTGTTAAACTCATAAGAGGAACCTACTCTTATACCAATTGATGAACACTAGGAACACTGAGAGGGGGGTGAATCAATGTTCCACAATTTTGAATCTCAAATCAGATCTTAAACTATCAACAACAATATTCAACTTCTAATAGCATCCACAACAAATTAATAGAAGGAAACATGCATGAAAATTAATAAGACAATGCGAACACCATAACACCAATATTTTTACGTGGAAACCCTATTAGAGGAAAAACCACGGTGGAGATTAATCCACAAAGTATACTCTGTTAAAAGTATGATAAAAAGGGGAATGCACTTGCATTCAAGCACACTCTATAGAGCTCACTGGTCAAAAGAGAAGGCTCACTACCTTACAAAATATATTTGATATTACAACAAAATGTTGAACTGAGAGTTTAGCATCTAAAAATTCCTGAATTTAGTTCCAATGAAGCACACAATCAAATTCCAAATCTTTTATCCAGATCGCTCTTTTGCTTTGCTCTGCATACAAACACCCTTTTGTTGTTCAAATAGATCTTCTGATATTACCTCACATAACAGTTTTGTACTTTTTCGCTCTTACACCTTCACTCTTCTTGATCTACACACACTTCTACCTTCATCAAAAATATTTTCCGATCTCCTTTATGTACCCGCTAACAAGAGTTTTATTGTATGTCGACTTTAGAACAAAATATAATATTCTTTCTTATGTCAGCCCAAATCACTAATTATAATTGATGCATACCCACACAAGTTGGCTAGACTATAGTAGGGACCCACACCAAAATTCCAAAAATAAGAAATAGTTAAACACATACTCCTTATATATCTAGAACATGCCATATGCAACAAGTCGGCCACAGTCAGAAAATAAGCAATAAATTATTCTACCAAATCTCCAAACTCGTACTCTGACTACTGCGACAACACAAAACTCACCAGTAGGATAGCATACATGCTGAACAAGATTCCTTGGGGATCCCAACATCAAATAGTGATCTAGTGAAGTATCCAGACTAACTTACCAACTGGATACTCAGTTCTTCATACATTTTTCCGGTGGAGTATTGTCTTTTATTTTCCTTGCCGGTGTGAACTGCCTCTAAACTGTGAACCATGCTATTGACTCCAGTTGCCATCAATGACAACATTGGAAGCCAAGAACGATCTCCTAAAGCCATATGCCAACATAATTATGGTCGAAAGTGTGACAAGAATAAATTAAATAGGAATTTATTTAATTTCAAAAAGAGGATAAAGTTCATTAGTGACGTAATTAAATAAAGAACATTTATTTAATTAATCAGGATTGAATAAAAATAAAAAAATGAATTAATTAAATAATTAAAGTTATTTAATTAATAGATGAGAAAAGACTTTAGAAAATAACTAAATAATTAAATTATTTAATCATGACAATAAAGGTAAGAATTATGAAGAAATTGAAGTCGCAAGCCTAGACCAAATTTTAGTGTCTACACTATAGTTAAGATTTGACTACATCTTCTACTCTCTTAGCCTCTTCAACTTGAGTCTTCAATCTAATCACCACCTAATCAAATTCTTCAATACTTTTAGATAGCTTCTCAATCTCTATTTGTGCAATTTTTTACTATTTTTTGTTATCCTTAAGCTTTTAATCTCATCGAAGGCACAAATGAGTTCTCCTTCAAGATCTACTTCTCCTTCCTCATCTTCATTAGACCCTTCAACTTCTTCATCATAAGTTGTTCTAAATTTCATGAATATGGATTCATTTCCCTCAACTACAAAGGAACTATCATGTTCATCACCTGAGCTATCACTAACATTAGATGAACCACTTTCTTCTTGTGTGTGCAGAATCTTCTTATTTCTAAAGAAATTCTTCTTCTTATAATAGTAGGGTTTCATCTTCTTACTATCCTCTTCTTTCTCATAGTTTTCCTTTTCCTCATAAGGGCATTTAGAAGAAAAATGACCTACTTGACTGTAGTTAAAGAATTTAAAGGCTAACTTACCTCTATATTTTTTGGATCTTCTCAATCTTCTAATGAGGTTGGATTCTTCTTCATCAGTCTCCTCAGATCCATATGTAGATGCTTCAATATTTTCCTTTATGACTGCTTTGAATGCAACTTCCCTCTTGGTGGTATCTGCATCTCCAATTCTCATCACAGAGGTAGTAAAGGTGCCATGCAACTCATCAACAGTGTGTTTGTCCAGATCTCTTGCTTCCTCTATTGAAGAAATTTTAGATTCATACCTACATGGCAAGGACCTTAAAACATTTTTCATGATCATTGATAATTTTACTTCTTCTCCTAGACTTTTGATAGCATTAAAAATTTCATTTAACTTTAAGAGGTATTCTATAATCTTTTCTTCATCACTCATCTTGAGACTTTCAAACTTACCTTTGTAAGTTTGTATCTTGGCATGCTTTACTTTGTTACCTTATCATCACCTTCATAGATATTTTTGGTTGTTTTTAAAACAAACTAATTAGGTCTCAACAGGTACCTATGAGCTTGTCAGGCTCAATTCTCAAATATCTTCTAGAAAAGTGGCCAACTAACGAGATATGGCATTGATAGCTTTATCTCCTACACTTCGAGCCCTGCAAAACCCAGGAAGGTAATCCCACAATGTATATTATACCATTATTTTAGACAAATCATTTGTACATTGTATATTTAAGAAGATATACTCTCACCCATGGCTAATAAGCTAAAATTTGTCAAGAAGTCGACAATTCCTTAAACAAACTATACACCTTAAGCTGAGAATATAAAGGCAACACAAACACCACAAACTCAAGATAGATCGATGATTATTTTAAAAGATTTTTCTTAGGTCAGATAACTAAGATCAAGAAGATACTTAATGGGCTTATAACCAGTTCCATTATCTATGGGCTAGGAGTCTAAGCAAATTGAAATATAAGGGATATTTAATACGGAGTACCCATGATCTACGTGATTTTATTTAGCAATTCACAAATCTATAACCAAATTCTAAAGACTACTTATCAGATCCAATGACCCTACATATGAATTCATGATTTGATTCAAGTATTTTAACTGATTCTATGAATTAGAGCTAAACTCAAAACACATATCAAAGCATGAAATGATGAAAATTAATGAAATGATCTATGATCATAATTTTCATTAATAACTCGAATAAAAAGACAAAATTGAGAGACTATAAACTTGGAAAACCTCCATTATCATTCAGATATGCTCAATAACCATATATTTGACAAAATATGCTACCTAGACTCAAAGAATTTGATAAAGACTAGACATATTCACTCTGTATTCTTTATTCTCACAATTCAGCTCCAGTATTCAACAAAAGACCTACACAAATGGCCCCAAATTCCCTTTTATATAATAAGGGAGAAAAAACAAGCTTCAGGCCAAGTGTACACATGTCACATTCTAATTGGACCACTAGAAGACATTTCCCTAATTTAGTTACATTTACATTTATCAAAGTGGAGGGAATTCATACGAGACAAGGATTATTTACATTCATTATGAGGAGCAGCTTTGCCTTCCAAAAATCACATGTCAAAAAGGATAACCTTCTTCATGGCAGCACATTGATTTCATCAAACAAGATGACAAAATGACGTTGATCAAAAAGTGAGCTAGCATCTCAATCAGCACTCCATATCACCAACAAGTGATACTTTCTTGTGAAACATATGTTTTATACACTGTAACTTCTAAGGCTAGACCTGTACAATACTTGACCAAGTATATGTTTCAAAGCTACATTCACAAACCAAACTTTCCAACATACACCCTTCCCCATTCTTCATATTCTTCCTCGGACGGCCAATCAAAGTCAATAATTTTATCCAAGTCCTTCTTGTAGGGGGAGTACTTAGTTACTACTACATTGGACTCTCTATCAAAATCCTCCAGAAAAATAATAAGAAATGTTAACCTCTCCAAAGTGTCATTAAAGACATCAATATCAACCTCTTTGCAAATTTTATTCACCTGGGAATCAATAACCTCATTCAGTTCCTTTTTCAACACTTGCAATGGTTTCAATTCATAATTATTGATCTCAATTTCTGGTAATGGTGATAGATCAGTGTGATTATATTGAGCTATCAACTCTATTAACTTATGCTCCAATGGGGCTATGTACCCTTGAAACTTCTGCTCACTTAACTCACATACAATGTCATAAACTAGAAGCACCTGAGCGTACTTATCTTCATTTTGGCCAGCTCCCACTAATATTGAATTTAATCACTCAACTCTTGGGACCCACTTGTTCAAGATTAGTATGGCTAACATCTTATCTCTTCGGGAAAATCTCATTTCCCACACCATCAAGGCATAGTTGTCATGCACACTATTTAGTCTAGCCCGGATATTTTCATTAAGATGCTTCAAGACACTATAGACAACCTTCGACACATCTTCATACATGGTGTCTTGAGCCTTCTCTAGTAACTTCTTGTATACTTTAACCTGTAGAAGAAACTGCTCTCTAACAAATGAACTAGAGCCTGATCTACATAATTCTTCCACTGCAAATGACCCATATCCCCTACTATATGGTACGATTGCTAAGGCCTAATCATGAGGTGAATGCTGGGAAGATTCCATTGAACAAGCTGGAGGTGGGTGGCTCGAGCTAGGCTAACCTTGTTCTCTTCGCACTTCTCCTCTTTGTTTATAAAGTGCCAATTTAGTTTCTAAGACAACTACCTTCTATTGGATTTTATCATAATCATCGAGGAGTTCTCTATATTTAGTTTTGAGGTTATCTCTCTCCAGGGTAAGAACTTCCACAATTGCTCGAGTGAACCTGGCAACATTGACAATCATGTTTGCAGCTTCCAAAGTTGGGGTGTCAACAACTCTATTTATAAGTAGTTATCCACTAAAATCTAATGGCTCTGCCAAAGCTAGTTTCCTAGATCCCAAAGATAATGACCATATTGCCAATGCATCCCAATACTCACTGAATGTTGAACCTTGAAGTTCCATTTCCAATTCCTCTTCTATCTATATGAGAGGCCTTTCATCCATTCTTATGGAAATTAAAACAATAGCATCAAAAATATTCCATTCTGGCAATAATAGCACACCACACTTCTTCACAAGCTCCCTGCCCTCCTAGGCATTAATCTTTTTGAACTCATTTTTCATAATGCTTCTTACATTTTCCTAAATGACATTTTTAGGAAATTTAGGATGCAAGCTCCTTTTAGTGGCTACCCTCTCTTCATAGTCTACAACCTTGGATTTCCACCAGAAATCCTAGAATGCAAAGGTTTCAATGAAGGAGTCATCTTCCATAAACTCATTGTCGGCTTATATCCTTAAATCATCTCTAGTTTTCAATCCACTAATGTCAAGCTTTCCTAATCTGAGGATGTTTTGTCCTAAACCTAAAGCAATCACTCCTTCATGAGGAGGCATTTCTATCTACATTTCCTAAGGGGTGATGCAGATATCATCTTCATCTGTGTTAGAGTAATCAACCACTCCTTTTGCTTCAGTCCTTTGCTTCTTTTGAGGTGGTTGCTCAGAAGGGGAATAACTTCTAGGGGGTGAATCAAGATCAATTACAGGCAAAGAGGCATGTGCAAGAGGAGGTGGCACTGCACTGTCAGGAGAGTTTTCTTTTGGCCCTTTAGAGGTGATAGGGGTTGTTAAGCTTCTTTCCTCACTTATTTCTTTCTTCCTCCTAGAATATATTCTCAATTGCTTGGGTGGTTGATATGTAGGTCTTTCTTCTAATGTCACTTCAACACTTTCTTCAACCACCATTTCCTTTCCCTTATTTGGGATTTCTCGTTGTTCCCTCAAAACACCAACATTTTCAAAATTTTCCATGGCATGCATAACTTTATTAAAATCACCAAGTATATTTGGCAGAGGGTCATATTGGGGATTATTCTTCTGCTTAGCTTCTACCATCTTTCTATAAGCAAGGTATTTATCTTTTCTTTCATCTTGTTCCTCAAAGTTAAAAACATTCCTAATAACATCCTCTTTGAGTTTACAAATTCACCCATTTTCTTATCTGCTTTGAGTTTACTGATGAATCCTTCAAGATCATGATTTCTCGGGCTCATAGTCATTAGTTTATAAGGAGATAGTAGGTGTTCTAATTGATTCCATGCTCCTTTTGTCAGGATGAAATCTGCAAATATTGTCCATTATGGAAAGAATGTCCCCTTCCTTGTTGATTCAAGTAAATGTGTTGCTTGTGAATCTCCTAACTGCCTCATAATCTCAAGGAACCCTATTCTCAAAGGAACATCCGTAGGAAAAATATATGGGCCTAGACCACTACCATATACTCTAAAAATTATCTTATTAGGATACAAAATTAAATCTCCCCAATTATGACTCAAATTCAAATCTGGCCTCATCTCTTTAGGTCTCAAGAATTCATGAATTTCTTGGGGAATTCTGGGTGGTTCATATATTAAGGCCCTCCTTATCCTGGATGCAAAATAATTTCTAAACATTACAAAGCTATACCTTTTGTCATTTTTATCCATGATTCAGGTCCAACATTGGACAGGCAAGTCAACATCCTCCTTCTTCCTTTCCAAGTTGATTTCTTTCTCAAAAACTCTTTGTCCTTTATACAAGAACATATGCATTAACAATGAGTACCACCAAAACTTCACCCATTGTTTTCCTTCCTTCAATTCAACTAAGCCTTTATGGATATGTTCAACCAGATAAGCTCCATAGTCATAAACAATGTTATACAGTGGGTGTTGCAAATGTGTGGCCAAATAATTGTACTCCTTCAGTAATGTGTCAGGTGGATCGACACCAATAATTTGGTATAGAGAGTACACATTCTTTCTAAAATAGCTGGAAAAATAGCTCATTAGGAAAGGTTTCAGCTCCCTATCAACAATCTTAATTTTCCTCCTGTGTTTCCCACCGCTAGTCACTTCAGTATGTAGAGGCAACATCCTTGTTCTGATGAACACCTTAGTATTATTGTGATCTATTCTAATAGTATCCATATCTAGAGGGACCATGTCTTCAATCCATTCATGCAAGTCAAATACTTATTCCAATCTATTCCCTAGAAACTGGGTTATATTTTGAGGCGATATCTTTCAAGAGATTTACATCCATATACACATTGGGAACAATCAGCTCCCCCATATCCAACCTCTATGGATTACTAAAAGGATCCCCTAGCTTCCTATTCCTGAACCAATGTTCAAATAGTTGTCATCCACTCTAAGGTACTTCGGTATCCTTTATCAAGCAAGCTTTATCTATCAACCCATCCCCCACAGTAGGGCCATGGAACAAGACCTTTCCCTCTGGTTTCTTATTTGTAGACTAGGGTAGCAAGTCAATCACATCCTGGGAAAGGGTTCTAGACTGGGTGGAAGAAGAAGCACCTCGTACTTTGGGAGCCATGGGCTTGCATATACCAAAGTTCTAACAAAGGAATTTTAGCTATTCAACTTCCAAATTGTAGTTTATGACCTAGGACAGGTGCTAATTTTGGACAATTTACAAGGATACAACTTTTAAAAGAAAAGATTAACTCTAATTTAAAGAAATGAAATGCACTCATTTTAAATCAAATTAAAAGCAAACCCTAACTCAGAAAACTAAAAAAGGCATAAAATTACATTTGTTGTACTTACTGCTTTCAACCATGATAAACCCTAATACAAGTTGGAATGAATTCTTCAATTCACTTCTCAACCCCTTGTATCACTTTGGACACGTCCTCAAATCCAAATAAGCAATAATTGGTCATATTCACAATTTCTGAAGGGAATTGAATACGTTTGTGGGTCAACTCTGCCATTAATTCCCACTTGTGTGAAGCAAAACAATTGCAATGAGTGTACTTTTCAATTTTGAATGTGCATCATTCATCTATAGTTGAGATAGGCATCTCGAGAAACTCAGATTGATTCAATATCATTTGAATTTCCATCGCCGCTCTAGCTTGGATGAATGGCCAATAGAAATTTGTTGACTGGACGTTCTTCGTGTACTTGTGGGCTCCACCCACCAGTAGCTGTAGAGTGCACATGGTAACTTCTTGTGGGTCTCATTGCTTTTGAATAACTTGCATCTTACCCTCACAAGCTGGTGGGGAATGGTGGTGATCATCTTTCCTTGCTCAATTAGCACCGTTAATCTCAAAGCTTTAGGCATTGGGATGGGACATAACAGTTGGGCCCACCTATATGTGGCGACATTTTTCCAACCTCGTAGAAATTAAACTGCATTCACTTCAGACGAACAGGCCAACAACGAATGGTCTAGATGAAATCCCATGATTTAGTGACTTCTCAACCTACACATGAAATGAAGTTATTCAAAAAATAGGGCCCTGACTATGCTGACAAGAAATTACCCTTAGGAACCGATGGCTTAGACCTAAGTCACGATGATAAAATATTAGAACCAAATTTTGGGAAAATCATGACGGCTTGCAATCTTGAAATGAACAAATGACCAAAGTAGAGGGGCCAGTAAAGAACATGTAACCATAGCTCAAAAGATAACTTACATGACCGGCAACTGAGAAAATGAGTCAACAAAAAATTAGAATGTTCAAGGATCAATCATGGATCAATTAAAGACAAGACTAGCCAAGAAAAACCATTGAACCCTACCAATGGGGAACATGTGACATGTTACTATCAAGCTCAAAAGGTCTCAAAATATCAAGAATTTTGAGGGCTCTATTAGATTCTCTTTAACTTTCCCCAAAAATTATGTTCATTTTGATAGTGCATCACTTTGAAAAACACTAAGTTAGACAATCCACAAAAAATAACATTCTTTTCCGTAGCATTATTCTCATGTGCTCGCTTTCTAGGCTGATCAATAGGAGGAATAGCAAGGATTGTGTATCCATTTATACAAGACATCCATACATCAAACCCCAAAGCTCATAAAAGTATGTTTCCATTCTAATGCTCTAAAATGAATAGTTTGAGCCATCAAAGAGAGGTTCTTTGTTTGAGGGTGAGAATTCTTGACTTGGCATTTATGTTCACTGTCCAAGATCTACCTGAGCTAATTAATCTTCTCCATGGGAACCAAGAGTCTGATACCAATTGTTGGAAAAAATAATCTATTGAGAGGGGGGGTGAATCAATAAATCAATTAAAACTAGTTCTTTAATACTTTTAAACCAATATAAAAGTATACGCAGAGATATCACACACAAATACTCATAACACCAAATATACGTGGAAAATATGATATGGGAAAAAACATAGTGAGAATAACTACTAGGATCAATTGTCCTAATCTAGCCTCACAATATAACCTCACTAGTTACAATATTTAAGGGCACCAATCCCCTAATTTAAGAGCACCCACTCCCTAAATGAGCACCAACTCAGTTATCTGATGGCACCAACCATTCAAATTTATAATATGAGAGTTATGGAGCTACAACTCCAAATGATTCAAATGAATCCAATTTTTTGTTACAAAATCATTTTGTAACTACTCAATATTTTCTTTGCTTCCAAGCAAGCATTCTCTCTATCTTTGTTGGTTCTAACTCAACAACTCATACCTCTACTCTTCTCTTCTCTTGTCTACAATCTGCACATTCTTTGTTGTTCACTCAACAACAAATTCCTCCCCCTTTTTCTCTTCTCTCTCTCACAACTCTGCACTTAGAACATTTTATGTTCTATCTTGTTGCACTGCACATTAGATGCATATCCTAGATGATATTTTCTTATAGTCTAGGTCGTCTTCTCATAGTATATGTATGATAAACATCTACTCTACCCTTCTTCTCTCACACATCTAGCACACGCTTTGTCATTCAACTTCACATACATAACTTCACCATCAATCCAACTACACCTCGAGCCCAACACCACCAATAGCATTCAATGCATTTTCTATATTTGGTGTAAATCATATCTAGTGTTTCATGCTTATTGACCTATTCCAGATTTCATAGCCTCCTATGCATTAATGGTGCCCTCATTTCTTCTAATCCTTCCTTAAAATGTAGCTAGAGTAGTTATCTCATTTTTTTGTTCCACAATTCCATTTTTCTAGTTGTTAACAAAATCCAATCTTTGAATGTAGGCCATCGATCATGAAATTCACACCATGATCTACCATATCTCATTTACCCACCTTGCTTTAAAATGTAACCATCAAATTTTACTTGCATTAAATGTGTTTGTAGATCTCTAGTGATTCACAAAAAATATGTGAATCAGGTCAAACAATCAATTCTTACCATGTTCCTTATTCCAATGAAAAAACACTGGTCAAATCTAGTCAATGAAAACATCTTGTAGAATTATTCCTTTAATTTTAGTGATCTTATTGTTTCTTTCCATTAGGGGTCAAGGATCACTAATCCCACTTACCTTATGCTTGAAGTGCATTGCAAGACTTAACAAGAAAGCCCAAACACTTAAGTCTAAAGCTTCTCCATACCTATCGTGGTTTAGCTATTGACCTTATGGTTTACCTTCTACCTTCTTTCACACCATCACATATCAACATACCAAACCCCTAATTTTGAAGCATGGAACACTTTTGATTTGCCTTAAGATTATGCTAACATCATCATGTACGGTCATTGTTGTCATCATCCCCACACATTTCCTTTGCAAGACTTAACTATTTCAAGTGTTGAGGTTCATAAATATTTCTTACCTCTTTCTTTTATTTTTATAAGGAATAATCCTTCCTACCACTCTACATTCCCAGTCACTTCCTTTGATAGCATTAACCCTTTTGGATGTTAGCCTTCAGGCTTGCTATTTACCACTTACTTACCTTTTGGTAAGGCATAAGCCAACCTTTTGACTCGTGATCCCCGAATCCTTTTCAAGTGTCAAAGTTTGGGGTTCCTCCATACCTCTTTCATCACTTTTTGTTAAGGCATAAGCCTTAACTCTGAAGTTCGATCCCCAACACCTTTTCAGACTTTCCTTAAACAAACTTTATTTTATTTGTGCAATTAGTAGAGAGTACAACCAAAGTCTAAAGCTTGAAACCTTTTAGACTTCACACATTTCTAGCTCATTTTTCTTTGTGCATTTGGTATAAGGTATTTTCGATGCCCAATGTTTGACTCCTTTCAAAATTTACACACTTTATTTATTTCACGGAGGGATTCAATACAAGGTATGACTGAGGCCCAAAGTCTAAAACCAGCTTTAGCACATTATTTTTAACATTTATTTGAGGCATGTGATATAGTGTTGATCGAAGCCCGATGTACAATCATCTATCACAAAGAGTAATCCAAAAGCCCAAAGTTCAAATCCTAATTGGACTTAGCTAAAAATGATTAAGTCATTCCTCCTTTAGTAAGGTAATCCTGAGGCCCAATGCCCAAAATTTTGGAACACTTTTGTAACACTTCACTATTTACTTCATCAATTCCTTTTTTTACATCAACCAACAATCCCTCCATATGATATTACTCAGATCTCCTTTTGGCATCAATAAGATGCCCTCTTGATATCAATGAAAATCATATTGCCAACATAGATTGGATATCATGCATGCATTTTGTCTTGTGGCTAGATTTCAAGAAGATCCTAGAGAATCACATGTGGCAATAGTAAAGAGGATATTCAGATATTTGTAGGGAACTCAGGACTATGGTCTATGGTATCCAAAGGATATTGATTTCTCCTTAAGTGCCTATATAGATTTAAATTGGGTAGGTTGTGTGGATGATAGAAGTACAAGTGGAGGTGCTTTCTTTCTTGGAAGAATATTGGTTTCATGGTTGAGTAAGAATCAGGTCTTATTGTCATTATCTACTACAGAGGCAAAGTACGTAGTAGCATCTTGCTACACACAGGTGTCATGGATGAAGAAAACATTGAAGGCTATCAGAATATCATATAATGAACCCATTTCTATCTTGTGTGATAATACAAGTGCTATCAATATATCAAATAAATTGGTGATGCATTCAGGGACAAAGCATATCTTAATCCGATATCACTTCCTAAGAGGGAAGATTACAAAAAATGAAGTGAAGTTGGAGTATGTGCCTACAAAGGATAAAGTTGCAAATATTTTCATGAAGGCTCTTCCTAAAGATACATTTAATTATCTCTAATAGAATTTAGGGGTTATAGCCCCTCCATCTTACAACTAGATGAATAAGAGTGTGCATCAGTCCGATGGAGCAATTCAAGATTTATTCTTTTGTTTTGAACTGATGAATGCTACCTCTCAGGGGGAGTAGGTATTAGTGGTTACTAGTCAATGAAATATATGAAAAAGTATTCTAAGAAAAGTAACAAAATAAAGGGGGAAAGAGATTTGGTGTTATAGGAGAATGCAGAAAAGTAGGTCCAGTAAAGAACATGTGCAATTTATTTTTGATGCTATAAGTGGTGTATGTAGATGATGTGCAAGTGTTTCCCTTTGAATGTTGTCAAAGGGGAAGAGAGAAAGATTTCAATACAAGAAAGAAAGTTGGATGAGTTTATGGCCCTTTACCATTGATATAAAAGGGGGAGAGAGTTGGTTGAAAAACCATAGTACAAAAGAGAATATAGTCCAAATACCACAAGGGGAGAGAGTGTTTAGGACAAAGATAATGAGAATATGAAGAGTGATATTTCCCTAGTTAAAGGGAGTGTTTCTTTTTACTACTTACTACAGAGTTGTTGATTGCTTTTATTGTCATCAATGAAAAAGGGGGAGATTGTTGGAAGCTTGAGTTATTTGTGAGCTGTTTCGGTGTTGTCATTGATGTCAACCCATTGTCTGAAGAGATTTTTGAAATGCTACTAGTGTTGATGATATCAACCCCTCACATTGGAATGGTTGGTATTGATGTCAACACAATGTTGGTGTTTTCATTAATTTCTTACTTTAGTATAGTTGTAGAAGTTGTGTTTGATGATATTTTTGGTAGCATTGATGTGTTGTGGTTAATAATAAGTGTTAAAGATGTTGTATATGTGTTATAGAGATTTTAGTAGTGTTGCTGATGTATTTGGTTCACTTGGTTTCCAAGTGCTTTTAAGAAAATTTCAATAAAAGAGATTTTAGTGTGACAGAGTGGTGTTTAGTGTTCTATTCTGCCTTTATTCATAGTTGAAGATATGTCTGCATGGTTTGGATATGGTGATTAGAGTTGTTTACATTTTCAGGATCTAGATCATTCTGTACTGAAAGATGTATTTGATAATATGTTTGTCTAGTGAAATAGGGTGTCTAGGAGAAATGAGTTTGCTCCATATCCCTCTACAGTGAAGGTTCTTTTATTGTCGATCTAGGAACATGCTTATAGTGATTTTATCTACCTTTCTTTGATGTTTCAAGTGTTGTGGGAATTCTTCAAGTTTTTTTGGTGTGTTTAATGTCTATGCCAGTGTGTTTGGTTGCACAAAATGATGGTGTTCTTAGTATCAGGTGGTTACGATAGAGTTACAAAATATTATGATGATCCTAGAATATTTTAATATATTGTATGGATATTTTGGAGTGTTGTTATATGGTCTACAAAATTTTTTTCAGACCTAGTTAAGCATGAACTTAATTGTTAAGGGTATTAATATAGGTTTGGATGATCTGGTTGTTGGCCTATTGTTGTCATTGATGTCATAAAGGAGATCAATGGTATGATGGAACTGATCTTGTAAGAAGAGTGTTGGAATTTATGTCAAAATGTTGTTATTAATGTCTGAGGTGAGTTTGGATCTGGTTATGGAGGAAGTGGTGGCAATTGTAGAAGATGGTCAGTGTGTTGCATTATTTTCATGATGTTGTAGTGAATTCTTCTAATGTCTAAAAGAAAATCATAGACTAGATTTGATATGGCTTTTCTAAGACCTTAGAAATGTGCGGTATAGGTCTAGAGGATGCAAGATGCACTTAGAATTGAATTATGTGTGCTCTCTAGTTGATTTAGGGTTTGGATAGATAAACCCTGAGAGTATATAATCCATCATTCAAGTAATATATCTATTCGATGGTGACTGGTATTTGACTATTACTGGTCGCTTAATTCATAACTTAAGCCTATTACAATGTGGGTGAACTAGTTCCTTTTTACCTAATCTTACAGTTATTTTTTCTTATGTATCCTTTTAAAGATCAAATGGTGCATGCTCAATAGTTCAATATTTGATGGCTATTGCTAAGGTCCCATACATAATGGAAAGCTCTTTGGAGTCGGCTCATAATTTAGCGATGAGTGATGGTGTTTGTTCAACAACAATGATCAAGCCAAGGTTGATGATTTGATGGTGCCAGCTAGCTCGCGACACCTAAGATAGGACCCCGTCTATACCTCATGGGGAAGTGGGGAACGATGGAGATCAAATGGTATTTTGATAGGATGGAGGACAAAGTATTGGTGGGTCCAATAGACATGTGGCAACATATCACTTGATCACTTCACATCATTGTTATGAAGTGAAGTAATGGGATGGTTCTCACAATGAACGATGAACATAAGAAGGAAGTGGAAGGTGATGTCAAAGGTGAACAAGTGGTAGTAGCTTTCCAGCCTGCTAGGACTCTGTGGGCTCATGTCCTTTGCTAGCGATACGGTGGGGAACAATACAGATTTAAAGAATGGTCAATCTAATGGTGATCACTAAATGTATTCACATCACAAGAATGACATATGAAGTCATTTGAGTTATAGCGATACCTAATGAATGAAGATCAATGATGCAGATTTGAAGGGTGAATGATATAACGGTCATCGACAAGGTTACTCGCATCGTGTGATCGAATGATGGTGACTCAAGAACTGGAGTGATATGTGATGGACATGATTTACAATGAAAATTTAAAGGTAATCTCATCTAACGGTGATTATTTAAAGGTGTGATGAAGAAAAAAAATGTTGGATCATGGTGTGAAGTGATGAAATCGATAGTACAGATTTAAATATGAAGAAATATAATGGTTAGGTCCATGTAAATAGGGTTTTGACTCATAACCAACACAGTCAATGAATTTAATTCATTCAACTAAACTTGCAACCAATGTCAGTGAATATTTATCTACTAAGTGGTGGCATAGATTGCTAAGACAATTAAGATCAGATCAGATCAAATGAATAGAGGAATAAATTAAATGTTATTTGATCTTAGGGTTGAGTATATTTCTACTCTTATAACATTCTTTGCACCAAATTTTAATGTTGTGTAGCTCAATATAGAAGTATGGTAGTGAAGAAGATATCTAAAAACCTTAACAAAAGATCTATATGTTGTAGATAATCTTGAGGATATCACCAATGGTGAAAAACTACACAAAATAGATGATCCTAGAAGAGATAGTGCATAGTGTAGAATATTTTATGGGCTCTTGAGGTGGATAGAGAATACACTAGAAAAAACATGGAGAGTTTAAAAAGGTGTATGAGAGTTCATTGAGGCAGATAGAGAATGCACTAAGAGAAAAGGAGAAGAATAGAGTAGAAAAGAGGGGTGTAGAGAAAAGAAGAGAGTAGTTGTGGCAACAATAGAAACTTGAGGAGTTCAGAGTAACTATAACAATTATATGTGTTCTTGATGAAAAAATTATATTAATCCTATATGTTGTAAATCTGATTGGTTGGACGTGCCATTGAATAATTGAGTTGGTGCTTAGAATAAGCGATTGGTGTCTCCTTAGGGTTGGTGACCTTAAAAGTTGTAATACAAGGTTTCTTTGTGAGGTTGGATTATGACAATAGCTCTTAGTAGCATTTTCTCACCATGGTTTTTCCCATCTTGGGTTTTCCATGTATATCTTGTGTTATGAGTTGTTATATTGTGTGCTTATTTAAATTTTTGTATTTCATGGATTCACCCCCTTTAGTAGATTGTTTTGTTTCAACAATTGGTATCAAAACACTAGGTTCCCTAGGAAAAGCTTGATCAACTCAAGTAGATCCTTGGATTTTTGAACACAATGGCCTATCAAGAAGGTTCTTCCACAAACAAGCCACCTCATTTTGATGGAGCAAATTATACTTTTTGGAGCTCATTAATGAAGGAATATTTGAGATCTTTAGGGTTTGATGTGTGGATGTCTATTATGAATGGATAAAAACCACTGGCCACACCTCCTACTAATGTTGCTGGAAAAGGACATTATGGGAACAATGAAAAGGAATGGTTTGCTACTATGAATAGTTTTTCTAGATCTGTGCATAGCAAAGTTATGTATTTCAAGACTGTACATGATGTTTGGGATACATTAAAAAAGGTATATGATGGAGATGACAAGGTAAAATTTACAATGTTGCAAGAATGGAAAGATTGAAGGTGTTGTCATTGATGTCAACTGGTTAGTTGGTTATTTACTAGTTGTTGTTGGCTATATATGTGAGGATATTGAGAAAATTGTAATAAAGATATGTTGCAGGTGTTATGTGGTTGCTCTAGGTTTTGGTCTAGATTTTCTCCTATGGTTGTGCAATTCAGATATGTTGTTCATGGTAGTTATAAGGTGTTATATTCATATTTTTGGTTGCTAGTTCATTGTACAGTGCAAGTTGTGTTCACCAGTTGTGAACTTTGGTTTTCTATTTTTCTGCTTGAGGTTCAGGAGAGATTTTGTTGGTTCGGATTCCTCTTTAATTAAGTCTTATAATGAGTGGTTCTAAAGTTGAGTTTCCTTGATTGTATTCAAGTTAATTTTGACATTTTGAAAGTTTGTGTGTAATGGTTCTAAGTGTTTTACATTGGTGTGGTCGACCTTGGGTGAAATACTAATTTCAAGAATGATGAAACATGTTGGATCTATTTGGGTTCATATGAAGCGTGTGTTTGGGTCACCCTCATTCCAATTCCATCCTAGGATTTTTTTGGTGCCAACCTAATTTGAATTTGGATTTGGATAGTTGACTTTGGATATGTTTCATAGTTGAAGATGGTCTAAATGCAAGATGAGTTAGTAATGGAAAATATATAAGAGCAAAGAAGAAGAGCGATAAGAGAAAAGAGAAAGTGTAGTTTGGTGTGATATTGATTCTGTTTAGTAAGAGTGTATGCTTAGAGTGTGGGTGATCAGTGCAAATCTTAATGTTGAGTTTCCAGATGCAGTGAGCAGAAGGCGGACTTTATCATTCATGCAAGTTGATCGAGTGACTGTGGTGGAATCCTTTGTTGCATTGGGATTGTAGTCTCTCTATAACAAGTCTTCTATGTATTCTTTGTATCTCTATGGCAATGAGCCCTTCGGGTTGTAGCCCTACTAGATAGTGAGTCCTTGTTCTGGAAGGTCAGTCCTTATTTCAGGTAGTGATCCTTTTTGTAATTATTTTCAATATTCTCTACAATGCGAGTTAATCCTCACTGTGGTTTTTCCCTCATTGGGTTTTCCATGTTTAAATCTAGTGTTATTGTGTTTATGTGCTAGATTTGAGTTTCTGCATTGGTATTGATGATTAATCACTTAATTAGAATTAGCTCTGGTGATTGAATTAAAGGTTTACTTATGTGACAATTTTTTCACCCCCCCCTCAATTGTCCTATTCAATAATTGGTATCAGAGCACAAGGCTCCTTGGTGAAGATAATAACTGCTTAAGGAGGGTTTGGGATGAATGGAAAAATGTTTTTTGATTATCTGAGGTTTGATAGAACTATGGTATCTAGAAAGTATTGATGGAAGAATATCTAGAGTATTGTGTCTATGATGTGGAGAAAGCTCACAAAAATTCTCACACTCCTCCTGTTAATGGTCCAAGTACACCTAAAGAGATCAAAGCACATGAAGTGAACAATAAGGCGAAGTTCATCTTGAAGAATAGTCTAGTACATATCGAGTTGATTAAGGTTCATAATTTGAAAATGGATAAGGAATTCTAGGATTCTTTGGAAAGTGTGCATGATGGTGATGAAATTGTTAAAGAGGTGAAATTATAGAACTTGGAAACACAGTTTGATCTTCTACATATGTCTAAAGATGAGAGTATTAAATCTTATGTACAGACATTGATGAGATAGTGGCTGGAATGAGAGGACTTGGTGCTACTATAGATGAAACCAGGATTGTAAACAAGATTCTCAAAACTCTTCCTAATGCTTATAGTGAGAAGGTGAGTGCTATTGAGCAGACTATAGATTATAAGACTTGTACAAAGGATCTACTATTGGGATTTTTGACATCTTATGAGATGAGGAAGCCAAGTCTAAGGAATGGGTGAAAATCAAAGATTGCTTTTAAAGCTATAAAAGTTGAAGATCCAAATGAAGAAAACTTTGATGAAATAGAAGTTAACTTTGTAAGAAGAATGAGGAAAAGCTCTAGTAAGTATGAAGGTAATTTTCCCTTTAAATGCTTTAGTTGTGGAGAAATAGGTCATTATGCTGCGAAGTATCTAGAAAGAGCTAAAACAAATAAAAAAAGATATGAGAAAGAAAAGAAAGGGAAGAATATTAACAGAGCTTATTATGTGAACAAGAATGCTAGTATATTTGATGAGGATTTAGAATATGAAGATCTTGATGACAATGAATGTTTTTTCTTGGTGATTAAGGATGAACCTACTTCTACAAATTCTTTAAGACAAGTAGAAGAAAGCCCTCCAAAGAAGGAGAAAAATGAAGGTGTGATTATCTCTGCCCTGCATGCTAAACAAGAAAAGAATTTTTGGGTAGTTCATAGTGGTTGTTCACATCACATGAATGGTCATAAGATTAAGTTTTTTAACCTTGAAAAATATGATGGAGGCTTGGTTATGTTTGGAGATGATACTGGTGCTAAAATTTGTGGGATAGGTTTAGTAAGTTTTGATGGAAAGCATCATACTGATGATGTCTACTATGTTAAGGGTTTAAGGCATGATTTGTTGAGTGTTAGTCAGATGTGTAGAAAAGGATATGATCTTGTGTTTAAGGATGAGAGATGTGATATCTGAAAAGGATCTGAAACATTGATTGCTAAAAGTAAGAAATCTTAAGGGAATATCTATCAACTTAGGGGTGTTGATGGACAATGTTTTACAACTCAGATTAATGACAGTTGGTTATGGCATAGGAGAATGTGTCACATGAATTTTGATAACTTGGAAAGGATCAGTGTTGTTCAAGATGTGAGAGATTTACCAAGAATTACAAAGCCTGTTAATGTTATTTACATGAATTTTTAGTTTGGAAAACAATCAAGAAATCATTATAGATCAAAGGAATAGTCCACTATCGAACTATGAGATTTAGTATTTGATTTAGCAAGGCTTTAACAAAGGTAAGACATATAGTAATTTGTACTTTAAGATTGAAAATGATATAATATTGATTATAGTAGTGTATGTTGATGACATTATCTTTGGAGGAAATGAAAATATGTGCAAGAGCTTTGCGGAAGAAATGCAAAAAGAATTTTAAATGTCTGTGTTTCGAGAGATGAATTTATTTCTTGAACTACAGATTAATCAAATTGTAAGGAAAGCTCAGTGTGGAAATTCCTTCCAAATGCAAAATTCTTAGAAAAGAAGTGCAAAAAATTTCATTTAAATTGAGTTATATTCATTAAGATGCACATTAACAGAATAAGAGAATAGACAATTTAACACACACAAAATTGAACACCAGATTTACGTGGGAAAAAACTTATGGGAGAAAAACCCACACACCAATTAAAGTCACTTTTTATTATAGAAAATTATGTTTACATACAAAGTTATAGACTCCACTCTCAGATGTTAATTCACAACAACAAATAATTCCCTAATCAACCTCATATACAAATTCTGATTACAATTGTTCTCACACTGCTACAATGCTTGTATAGCATACAATGTAGAACATCAATCAACTGAACCTCATTAATCGAACCCCTAATTTTAGAGTGTTACAATATATACCATTCACCCATTGTCACTTCAGTAGAAACCAACCATTTAGTTCCCAGCGGTCATTAACCATGTTAGTTCATCGAAGAGATTCTTTCATGCTCTCTTCGATAACACAAAGTCCCTCCGATGATATTTATTCACTAAACCAAACATCCACAATCAACAACAAAACATCTCTTTCCACCTCAACATCAATTGAGTCCCACCAAGATACTTTTCAAGACTTACCGAGTCAACCATCGCCATATTGGGGGGACACCAATTTTTCTCCCACCAATATAAGGAAGTCACATTGATGAAGCTAATCTCACACACCCCATAGGATTCTATCGGGACCCACCACAAGGTGTATGGGGTTAGCAAGAACCATTGGTTAATCTCATCGCAACTGATGATCAACTGCCAACATGACGTCACATCATCACCATTGGCCAATCCCGCACACCCCACAGGAGTCCGTTGGGACCCACCAAAAGAGGCATAGGGTTAGTGGGTGCCATTGGATTCTTACAACTACAACCATTGATCAAAATATCTTCATCTGATACATTGATGACACTTTATTTATAACTCTGGTCCCCACATCCATTGGCTTCAAAGTTTCTATGTTGCTAGAAAATTGAACTTCAGAACTTCTTTCGAAGGTTATGAAGTTATCGAAACCCACGACTCGCTAATAACAAAGAAAGCTGCAAAGTCTCCAAGTCAGGAGGTTATGAAGCTTTAGAACTCCATGACTGAAGTTTGGAAAACTTGGAACTACGTGACTTAGGAAACAATTCAAGTTCCTACCAAGATTTAAATATTAGGCCAATGAAGGATTTAAACATAACACTACTCTAGATAGTTGATCAAGCTAATAAATTTGAGGCACCTTTTCCAACATGCTCCCACTTGACAAAGGACTTACTAGCTTCTTCCAAACACGAAGTTATTGAAATTCATAGGCCCCAAGGCCCATCAAATTGATACACCACCTATACTTGTTTGTGCTCATAGGCTTTGTCAATGCATCAACGACATTATCCAGAGTATCCACCTTTTCAATATTAACCTTTCCATCTTCTACCAAATCACGAAAAAAATGATATTGAACATCGATATGCTTCATCCTAGCATGGAAAGTGGGATTTTTTTTGAAACAAATAACACATGCCATATACTCCACCTCAGTAGTAGATAAAGCGAGTACATCATGTCACTTGCTCATCCAACTAACTGTACCACTAAATAACATAAAGATGTATCCACTAGTGGACCTTCTGTTGTCAATGTCCCCTACCCAATCAAAATCCACATACCCACGAATGCTAAGAGATCTCTATGATCCAACCAGGTTGCCATAATAGCACAAAGCATACTCTGAAGTACCCTTCAAATATCTAAAAACTCTCTTCACAACATCCCAATGTGTCCTCCATGGATTAGCCATAAACTGACTAAGTACTCCCACTTCTTGGGAAATTTTTGGCCTGGTATAGACCATTGCGTATGTTAAACTACCAACTGTACTTGCATAAGGCACCCTGGTCATGTCCTCCATCTGAATAGGAGACTTTGGATAATATTCAACAAATAGCTTCATTCCCTACAACACTGGAACAACTAACTGCTTGCAATCTATCATACTAAATCTCTCAAGGACAATATACTTACTCTAGCTGAGACAAAGCTTTCTACTTCCCCTATCCCTTCAAATTTCCATACCCAGAATATACCTTGATGTACCTAAATCTTTCATTTAAAATTGTGCTCACAACTAAGATTTTAAAATAGAAATCATACCCTTACTATTCCCAAAGAATAACATCCACACATAGGGCAATAATAAGTAAATGATCATTTTCAATTTTTTAATACACACAATGATTTGACCTTGATCTCACAAATCCCAATGACAACACAAAAGTGTCAAACTTTTGGTACCACATTCTAGGTGATTGCTTTAAACCATACAAATATTTCTTTTACTTTCAAACCATACTTTCTTTACCTTTTTCAATAAAGTGATCAGGTTAGGACATATAAATTTCTTCTTCTAGATCTCTATGAAGAAATGTTGTTTTCACATCCATCTGCTCAACCTCTAAGTCATATACTACTACATGTGACAACAAAAATCTGATAGATGTCAGCTTAGCTACAGGAGAAAATATTTCTCCATAATCAATTCCCTCCACCTAGGAATAACCTTTCACAACCAACCTAGCTTTATACTTCACACTGCCATCTAGACCAATTTTCTTCTTAAATACCCATTTACAACCAACAAGCTTTCGACCTTCAGGAAAAGGTACCAAATCCCAAGTTTCATTTTTTTCAAAGATTCCATTTCCTCATTCATGGCTATCAAGTTACCGCTTTTCACGTGTAGACCTCCTCAAAGGCTAAGGCTAAGGCTATTTTTATTCTTCCTATTCAAAACTCCCAGAGCTACTAGAGCTCTCCTTAATTTTAGGTACACTTTGAATTTTTAGTTCCTCTTTATCTAGCGGTCAAGGAATTTCAACTACATCATTCTTCTTTTCTTCTTCTTTTGTATCTAATTGAAAATCAATTGTAGAAGGTTTCAACTCCTAAAAGATTACACTTCTATTATACAGAACCTTCTCAATAACGGGATTCCAAAGTTTGTATCCTTTCACACCAATGTCATAGCTAATGAAGATACATTTTACAACTTTGTTTTTCAACTTAGATCTTTTCTCATTTGGCACATAAACATATGATTCATAGCGAAAGACACAAATATGTCTTAGAGAGGGCTTCTTACCAGACCACACTTCCATAGGCATTTTTTCAACAAGAGCTGAACTAGGTGAATGATTAACCAAGTAACATGATGTAGCCACAACCTCAGCCTAGAAATTCTTCTCCAGACCAACACTTCTCAACATACTTCTCACTCTTTCCATCAACTTCCTATTTAAACTCTCAGTAGCTCCATTATGCTATGGAGTATAAGGTGTAGTTTTATGCCTTTTAATCCCATGGTCTTTGTAATGCCTTTCAAAATCTACAAAAAAAAATTCACCGCCCTTATTCATCCTTAAGAATTTAATTTTCCTTCTAGTCTGATTTTCTACCAATTTTGTATACTCTTTAAACCGACTAAACACTTCTAACTTACTTTTAAGAAAATACACAAATTCCCCTCTCAAATAATAATCAATAAAAGAAACATAATATTTAGACTTTGATAACAAAGGAACATTCACTGGACCAAATACATCAGATTGAACATAATCCAGTATGCCAAAAGATTTATGAGGACTAGAGTAAAATGAAACATGGTTTTGCTTTCCATAAATGAAATGTTCACAAAAATTGAACTCAAGGTTACAATCAACAACCCCTTCTACCAATTTTTTTTTTCAAGGCTTTTAAGCCTTTTTCTCCTATGTGACTGAGTCTATGATGCGACAGCATGGTCTTCTCTAATGGTAGTTTCACCTCCAAACAGTTCACACCCAGAGGAACTTCATTCTTCTTCTCTAGACAAGCAGCCTTGGTTGAATTTACAGAGGCATTGTTGCATTGAAGAGCTTGTACATCCAACTTGTACAGAGTTCCAATACAAAGCACCCCTGGCTAGCACCATCAAGCCTCTAGTCATCTTACAACCACCTCTCGAGAATGAGACTTGCAAACCAACATCATTAAACTTACTGATAGAAAGAAAATTATGAGCCAAACCCAATATATGCATTACGCCATCAATTCCTTTTATTATTTTATCAAGAAATTGAATTCTAACTCTTCCATGACCAACAATTTCAAGAGATGAATCACTTTCTAGGTACACCTTTCCACCAGCATACATTTCATACTTCATGAACCAATCTTTGTTTTTTTTCATGTGAAAATATGTGCCTAATTCAACAATTCATACATCATCTGATGCCTAAGTTTCCAATAGCAATGAAATCATCTGAGCCACTCTGAGAAGAACAATTATCTAAAGAGTTTTTCTTCTTCTTCTTTTTCTCCTCTTTACAGTCCTTTTGAATATGACCAGTCTACCCACAATTCCAATATTTCACCTTGGAATTTTTTCCAAGAGAATTTGATCTCCCTTTAGATTTGGATTTAGATTTCTTGTATTTCTTCTTGCCTCTCCTTTGATCTACCCCAAACAACAAGGGCCTCCTTAGCCATCTCTAAAGCTTTCCTTTGCATCTCTTTTGATAGCACTGAAGGAACCACATCTTTTGTCTTGAAAGTGGTTGTTGTACTTCCAGTAGCCATCACTAGATGACCCCATGTGTCAAGTAAGGAACATAACAGAAGCATACAACAATCCTCCTCCTCTATCTTCACACCCATAGAGGCCAATAGAGCAACAATCATATTAAATGAATTCAGATGGTCTACTATGGATGCTCCTTCATCCATCTTCAAGGAATATAACTTCTTCCTTAGGAATAACTTATTCGCCAAAGAATTTCCTTGATAAATATTGCCAAGTTTCTTCCATAAAGAACATGCCAAACAAAGTCTTATCATCCCCTTGGATTTCTATCTATGAGGTTCCAATCTTCTTGCTTCATACCTAATGGTTTTGTTCCCATGACAGCAATCCAAATATTTTTATCCACCAATAGGTCTTCCATTTTGAGTTTCCATAGCTCAAAATTACTTCCATTAAACTTTTCAATTTCTATTCTACCTAATGTGCTTGCCATCTCAATCTATAATCAAAATAATCAAATTTCTCTGCAAGAATCCCATTGAATAGAATTAGCACAAAAAACTAGCCTTAGCCACAAAGATAACATAACTAGCCAGGCTCTAATACCACTTAAAAGGAAAGCTCAATGTGGAAACACCTTCCAAATGCAAAATTCTTAGGAAAGAAGTACAAAAAAATTTATTTAAATCAAGTTATAGTTAATAAGATGCACATTAATAGAACAAGATAATAGACAATTTAACACACACAGAATTGAACACCAGATTTACATAGGAAAACCATTACGGGAGAAAATCCACACACCAAGTAAAGTCACTTTGTATTACAGTAAATAATGTTTACATACAGTCTGATAGACTCCACTCTCAAGTGTTAATTCACAACGGCAAACAATTCCATGATCAACCTCATATATATATTCCAATTACAATTTTTCTCACACTATTACAATGATTGTATAGCATACAATGTAGAAGATCAATCAACCAAACCTCATCAATCAAACCCCTTATTTTAGAGTGTTACAATATATACCATTCACCCATCATCACTTCAGTTCTAGGAAACCAACCATTTAGTTCCCAACTATCATTAACCATGTCGGGCCATCGAAGAGACTCTTTCATGCTCTCTTCGATAACACAAATTCCCTTCAATGATATTCATTCACAAAATCCAAAAATCCACAATAAGTAACAAACCATCGCTTTCCACCTCAATGTCAATCAGGTCCCACAAAGATGCTCTTCATGACTTACCGAGTCAACCATCAACATATCGAGGGGACACCAATTCATCTCCTGCTGATATAAGGAAGTCACACTGATGAAGCTAATCCCGTACACCCCACAAGAGTCTATCAAGACCCACCACAAGGGGTGTGTGGTTATTAGGTACCATTGGATTAATCTAATCATAACTAATGATCAACTGCCAACATGACATCGCATCATCATTGCTGGTCAATCCCGCACACCCCGTAGGGGTCTATTTGGACCCACCACAAGAGGCGTGGAGTTAGTGGGAATCATTGGATTCTTACAACTGAAACTATTAATCAATATATCTTCATTTGATACATCGATGATGCTTTATTTATAACTATGGTCCCCACATCCATCGGCTTCAAACTTGCTATGTCACTAGAAAATTGAACTTTAGAATATGTCAGAGGTTATGAAGTTATTGAAACCCGTCACTCACCGATAATAAAGAAAGCCTCAAAGTCACCAAGTTGGGAGGTTATGAAACTTTAGAACCTCATGAATCAAGTTCAGAAAACTTGGAACTACACAACATAGGCAACAATTCAAGTTCCCACCAAGATTTAAATATCAGGTCGATGAAGGATTTAAACATAAAACTGCTCTAGATAGTTGATCAAGAAAGTAAATCTGAGGCACCTTTTCCAACACAAACAAAGAAGGGAATTTTCATTTCACAGTCTAAGAATGTGAGAGAGATGTTGAAGAAGTTTGGGATGGATGGTTCAAAACTGGTAAGTACTCCTATGGTGACTGGATACAAATTGGGAAAAGTTGATGATTCACCTAACACTGATCAGAGCAAGTATAGATCTATGATTGGTGGATTATTGTATTTGACTGCTACTAGACCAGATATCTTGAATGTTATATGTCTTATGGATATATTTCAAGAAGACCCTAAGGAAACACATGTTGTTGTTAAAAGAATTTTTAGATATTTGAATGGCACTCTGGATTATGGGTTGTGGTATCCTAAAGATACTAATTTTACACTTAGTGCCTATACAGATGCAAATTGGGTTGGATGTGTAGATGACAGGAAAAGTACAAGTGGTGGTGCATTCTTTCGTGGATGCGGATTGGTGGCATGGTTGAGTAAGAAGCAAGATTCAATCTCTTTGTCTACTATTGAAGCTAAGTATATTTTTGTTGCATCTTGCTATACACAAGTTCTATGGATGAAAGAAAAATTGAAAGATGTCACAGTAGTATATGATGATCCCATTTCTATTTTATGTGATAATAAAAGTGCAATTAAAATTTCAAAGAATCCAGTGATGCACTCAAGGACAAAGCATATATCTATGAGACATAATTTCTTGAGGGATAATATCATGGAGAATGAAGTAAAGCTTGAGTATGTTCTGATGAAGGATCAGGTTGCTCATATTTTCATGAAGGCTCTTCCTAAAGATACTTTTGGGTATCTTTGGGAGAATTTGGAATTTATTACCCCTCCTTTCTTGAACTAGATGCATATGGAGATGCACCAATCCTGTGGATCTATGGATCTATCTTTCTTTTGGGCTAATGTTTTGGTGTCTACCTCTTAGGGGTAGCAAGTAGAATTAGGTGTTGTCATTATGAGTATTTTATTTTTTTCATGTCAAAGGAGAAATCAATTTAAATTATTCTTCTTCCTTTTCCATTGATGTCAAAGGGGGAGAAGAAGCATGTGCAAAAGGAAAGAAAGATTGAGAAAAGAAGTGTATATGAAATATCTTCTAAGGGGGAGAAATAGAAAAGTGTGTTCAAAGATTATATGTTGTTTTTGATGGTTTTTCACATCATGTGTTGTCATCAATGACAAAGGGGGAGATTGTTGTAAGAATGGAAATATTTAAGGTAGTGTCATTGATGTCAACCTATCGGCTGGCTATCTACTAGTTGTTGTTGGTTGTATATGTCGAGGATATTGAGAAAATTGTAATAAAGATATGTTGCAGGTGTTCTATGGTTTCTTTTGGTTTTGGTCTGGATTTCCTCCTATGGTTGTGTGGTTCATATATGTTGTTCATGGTTGCTAGAAGGTGTTATATTAAATTTTTTGGTTGTTGGTTCATTGTACAGTGAAATTTGTGTTCACTAATTGTGAACTGTGGTTTTCTATGTTTCTAGTTGAGGTCTGGGAGAAATGTTGTTGGTCCAAATTCCTCTTTAATGAATTATTATAATGAGTGGTTCTATAGTTGAGTTACCCTGATTGTATTGAAGTTAATTTCAACATTTGAAAAGTTAGTGCTTAATGGTTCTATGTGTTTTACACTGGTGTGGTCGACCTTGTGTGAAATACTACTGTCAAGAATGATGAAGTGTGTTGGATCTATTTGGGTCTATGTGAAGTGTGTGTTTGGTTCACTCTCATTCTAATTCCACCCTAGGATGTTTTGGAACCGACCTAATTTGAATTTGGATTTGGATAGCTGAATTTGGATATGTTTCAAAGTTGAAGATGGTATAAATGCAAGATGAGTTAGTAATGGAAAATATACAAGAGCAAAGAAGACTAGTGATAAGAGAAAAGAGAAAGTGCAGTTTGGTGCAACATTGATTCTATTCAGTGAGTGTGTGTTGAGATGGTGGGAGATTAGTGTGAAGCTTAATGCTGAGTTTTCAGATTCAATGAGAAGAAGATGAACTCTATCATTCATGCAAGTTGATTAAGTGATTGTGGTAGAATCCTTTGTTGCATTGGGATTGTAGTCTCTCTATAACAAGTATTATTTTTCTTCTTTGTATCTCTATGGTAGTGATCCATTCGAGTTGTAGACCTATTGGACAATGAGTCCTTATTCTAGATAATCACTCCTCATTTCAAGTAGTGAACCTTTTTGTAATCAATTTTGATATTCTCTATAGTGTGAGTTAATCCTCACCACGGTTTTTACCTCATTGGGTTTTCCACGTGAATCTTGTGTTATTGTGTTTATGTGTTGGATTTAAGTTTCTACATTAGTATTTGATGATTAATCATTTAAGCAATATTAGTTCCAGTGATTGAATTAAAGCTTTAATTTTGTGACAACTAATTCACCCCCTTTCAATTGTCCTATTCAATAGGAAAATCTTTAAGTACTGAGAGCTAGATTTGAAGGTCTAAACATGACTTAAGAAGAGAAGATTGCATACTATCTTCTGAGAGTTAACAATATAGTAATCTCTATTAAAGGATATGGAGAAGTAAAGAAGATGTCATTTTCCTAAAAGTTTTGGGGTCAATGATAAAAAATATGATCCTAAGATCTCTGTAATAGAAGGAAGAGAAATAGACAAACTTACTCTTAATCAGTTGCATTGTATATTCACTACATATGAAATGAGGATGGGAGATGTAGAACCATCCAGGTAGGAAGTTTCTTTCAATGTTTCCAATAAGGAGAAGGATGTATCTCCTAATAAATACAAGGCTAAGACTAATGCATCCAATCATGATGAGACTAATGAAGAAGAAGAAAATTTCATCAAAAGACTTAGAAGAGTACCCAGAAAGTAAAAAGGTAAGTTACACTTTAAATGCTTTGAATGTGGTAAAGTAGGTCATTTTGCTACTAAATTTCCCTACAATAAGAAAGGTAACTTTGACCAAGAGGAAGATGATAGAACAAAGAAACACTACTATCCTAAGAGAAGGGGTTTTTAGAAGAAAAATAAAAGTCTATACATCCAAAAGGATAGTGATGTATAAAATGACTACAATAGCTTAGATGATGAACAAAGTTGTGATTTTGTTGTAAGAGAAAATGAATTTATCTTCATGGAAAAAGAATCTAAAGAAAAAAAGAGTTAAAAGGTTGAAGACCTTCATGAAGAAGGTGAAGAGGAAGGAGAGGTAGATCTAGAAGGAGAACTCATTTGTTCTCTAGATGAGATTGAGAAGTTGAAAAAGGAGAACAAGCAACAGAAGAAACTTGCACAAAAAGAGTCAAAAAAGTTAAGCAAGGATCTAGAAGAATCTACCCATAATATGGTAGATTTGAATTTACAACTAGAAGAAGCCAAAAGGGTAGAAGATGTACTTAAATCCAAGCTGTAGTCTAAGGCTGATAGATGTATGAAGCTTCAGGAAGAGATTGTTGCTATAAGAAAATATTTAGAAAAGGAAAAAGAGAAAATAAAGAAAGGACTCAAGCTAAAAAGTGGTTCAAATATTTTGGATGAGCTATTGAGCACACATAAGCCCTCAAACAAAGATAAATTGGGACTAGGGCTTGAGAAAGGTAAGATTACCTTCATAGAAACCTCTACAAACTTGTATGAAATATTTAGAGTGGGAGAAAAGTCTCATTCTATTGATGAAAGAGATTGCAAAGGGAGTATATTCACTAAGAAATCTACAAAGGTAGAGAAACCTAAAGAACAAAAGATGCATGTTATTGACAAGAAAGATAACCAATTAGCTCTTGATCATTAGAAGAGAAAGTACAACTTCAAAAGGGCTAATACTGATGGATTCACTAGGGTGAGAGACACAAGAAAGAAGATGCACAAAATATCACCTCATTAGGCACAAAATTCTACATGACCATGTATTCCTCATAATTTTATGGATATTGTTATACATGTAATAAATTTAGTCATAGGGCTAGAGAATTTGGATTCATTCCTAAGAGGAGTGCAAACTTTTTAAGCAATATTTTTTTTGCTTCTTTAGTGGATATGAATGTAGTTTATTATAACTATAATAACTTTAATCATATAGCTAAAAATTGTAGAACAAAGTTTACAAGACCAAATACTAAGAATGAGAAAAAGAAATATCCACCTCCTAGAGTAAACAAAGAATCTAAAATTATGGAGGAAAAGATAGAAAAGAAAGATAAGTGTGGAAAGAAAAAGGGGAAAGTTCCATGCAATCAATGATTTCACAGACAACACTGCATGCCAAGAAGCAAAATATATGGGTGATTGGCAATGGTTGCTCCAAGCACATGACTAGAGACAAAAATAAATTCATCAAACTCGAGAAATGTAATGGAGGATCTGTGAGTTTGGGTGACAACACAATAGTCAAAATCTGGGGAAAAGGCATACTAAGTCTAGATGGTAAAAATCCTATAAAAGATGTATTGTATGTTGAAGGATTAAAGCATAACTTTCTAAGTGTGAGACAAATGTGTGATAATGGTTACAAGGTCACATTTGATTCTAAAGGTTGCAAAATCAGAAATAATGGAAATATATTTGCACAAGGATTGAGAACTAACATCAATCTTTATAACCTTTCTAAAGTAAAAGGTCAAAGTTGTCTGATAGGACATGCTAATGAAAGCTGGTTATGGCATAGAATATTAAGCCACATAAACTTTGATAATTTGGTGAAAGTAAGTTCAAGAGGTCTAGTAAGACACATGCCTAAAATAACTAAGCCTACAAATATCATATGCAAATAATTTCAGCAAGGAAAACAAACAAAGGCTAGTTTCCCAATTAAAGAATATTCAACCACTAAGCCTTTATAGCTGGTTCATACTTATTTGTGTGGACCCACAAGAACAAGAGGACTAAAAGAGAAAGATACTTCATTTTTCTAGTTGATGACACACAAGAATGACATGGGTAACCTTTCTGAAAGAAAAGAATAAAGTATTTGAAAGATTCATAATATTTAGAAAAATGGTTGAAAAAGAATTGGCAAGAAGAATTAAATGTTTGAGATCAGACAGAGGAGGAGAATTTACCTCAAGTGAATTTGTTGAATATTGTGAGGCACATGGAATCAAGAGATAGTATTCTGCACATAGAGCTCCACAACAAAATAGAGTTGTTGAGACAAAGAATAGAGTTATCAAGGACATGGCCAAAACAATGTTAAATGAGGACAGATTAGCTGATATGTTTTAGAGAGAAGTTGTTCATACTGTAGTATATATTTTGAACAGAGTCCAAATCATAGCACATAGCGATAGCACCCCTTATGAATTGTGGTATGGTAGGCCTGCTTCTGTTAAGCACTTGAAAGTGTTTGGAAGAAAATTCTAGATTAAGAGAGAAGATGAGAACTTGGGAAGATTTGAATGAAGAAGTGATGAAGGAATATTTCTAGGATATTCCACCCAAAGAAAAGCTTATAAATACTATTACAAAAGACTAGAAAAGATTATGGAAAGCATCAATGTCAAGATTGATGAAAGTATAAAGCATATCAAATCTGATTAGAATGAGTTTGAAGATGATTCAAATTATGAAGACAATGTGGAAAATAATGAAGAAGAATCTAAACAAGAGGTTGAGGAGGAACCTAAAAAGTATGTTCAGAAGGATCACCCAGAGGATTAGATAATTGGGGATAAAAATGAAGGAGTTCAGCCCAAGAGGAGACTTGCAAGAATCAAAGAACAAGTTAACTTTTCTCTCCTATCTTAGATTGAACCAAAAAAATTTACTGAAGCCAGCAAGGATGAGAGCTAGATAGACGCCATGGAAGAAGAGTTAAATCATATTGAAAAGAATAAAACATGGGAGTCAGTTTCTAGGCTCCTAAGAAAAAATGTAATTGGAACAAAATAGGTGTTTAGAAACAAGATAAATGAAGATGGAGCTATAGTAAAAAATAAGGAAAGGTTAGTGTGCAATAGGTATGCACAATTTCAAGACATTGATTTTGAAGAAATATTTGTACCTGTGGAAAGATTAGAAGCAATAAGAATGTTTCTTTCATTTTTAGTGTATAAAGCATTTAAAGTGTATCAGATAGATGTTAAATTTCGAGTCCTTAATGGAAACCTAGAAGACAAAGTCTATATAGAACAATCAGATGGTTTTCAGCTATCAGAAGATGATGGTTATGTGTGTTGATTAAGGAAATAATTGCATTTTCTTAAGCAATCACCTAGAGTATGGTATTCTAGATTAGACCAGTACTTGCAACAACAATGATTCAAGAAAGGATGTGTAGATAGCAATCTATACTTTAAATCAGAAGGTGAGCACATGATTATTGTTGTTGTTTATGTGGATGACATCATATTTGGAGGTAGCAATGATAAATGTGTAAAATATTTGCTATGCACATGCAAGACGAATTTGAGATGTCAATGTTAGGTAAGTTGTCATTTTTCCTTGCCTTACAAATTGTACAATCTTAGAATAGGATATTTCTATCTCAAACCAAATATGCTAAGGAAATTCTTAAGAAATTTGGTATGGAGGATAGTAGACCAACCAGTACCCCCATGATAACTGGCTATAAGTTGAGTAAATCAGACGAATCACTAGATGGAAATCAAACTATGTACAATTCAATGATTCGTAGCTTTTTGTACTTAACTTCATATAGGTGAGATATTATGCAAGTAGTATGTTTAGTTGCAAGGTTTTAGGCTACACCAAAAGAGTCTCATGTCAATGTAGCGAAAAGAATTTTTAGATATATCAAAAGCATTGTTGATTATGGGTTGTGGTATCCCAAGAGCAAGGATTTTTCTTTAACAACATACATAGATGTTGATTAGGTAGGAAGTGTAGATGACAGGAAAATCACTAGTGGTGGAGCATTCTTTTTGGGAAACAAATTAGTTTCCTGGATGAGCAAGAAGTAAGAGTCAGTCACTCTTTCCATAGTAGAAGCAAAGTATGTAGAAGTAGTATGTTGTACTCAGGTCCTATGGATGAAGTGGACACTTAAGGACACCAAGGTAGAGTAAAAAGAGCCTATCTCTATTCTTTGTGACAATTCAAGTGCCATAAACATATCAAAGAATCTAGTGATTCATTCTAGAACAAAGCACATATCCATCAAGTATCACTTCATCAGTCAGAAGGTTGTAGAAAAGGAGGTCAGTATGGAGTGTGTTCCCACTAAAGAATAAGTAGTTGACATTTTCACCAAGCCTCTTCCTAAAGAATAATTTGAATATCTGAGGCAGAAATTGGGATTGATTGCTCCCACAACATATCACTAAATATTAGTGATAGGGCATGAATCCAAGGAGAGCTTAATTGGTACTTTATTTATACCTAGAAATGGAGAACGATATCAAGTCAGGTAAACTGATTCTACAAATTTCTAATCGCTCTATGGTTGTAGCTACAAGGTTCCCCCACTTTCTCTTTGAATTGTTTGTCAAAGGGCGAGTATATTTTTAGGGAGATTTTTCCCTTTTCCATTGATTTCAAAGGGGGGGAAATGTGAGAAAATGCTCAAAATAAGAGTATGGGAGAAATATGTGCAAAATGCAGATGAGAAGTGAAGCATGTCAAACGGGGAGTTAATTGCTTAAATGGTTAAATTGGTACAAATCACTAATGTTACTATTTACAATTGGTATCAGACCATAAATTGAAGGATGAGCATTTAGTTTTTCCATCAATGACAAAGGGGGAGATTGTTGGCATATTATTGTCATTAATATCAAAAAGGGGATCAATGGTGTGATGGAATTGATCCTATAAGAAGAGTATTTCCATTGATGTCAAAAGGTTGTCATTAATTTCTAGGGTGAGTTTGGATCTGGTTCTAGAAGAAATGGTGGCAATTGCAAAATTTTCTCAATGTATTGCATTATTGTCATGATGTTGCAACGAATTCTTTTGATGTCTAAAAGAAAAATTAGAGACTAGGATTGATATGGGTTTTCTAAGAGCTTTTTAGAAATGTGCGGTGTAGGTCTATAGGATGCAAGATGCACTCAAAATTGAATTATATGTGCTCTCTGGTTGATATAGGGTTTGGATAGATAAACCCTAAGGGTCTACAGTCACATTATTCAAGTAATATATCTATTTTGATGGAGACTAGTATTTGTTCGTTACCAGTTGCTTAAGTCATAACTTAAGCCTATTACAATGTGGGTGAACCAGGACCTTTTTACCTAATCTTCCAGTTGGTTTTTCTTATGTATCCCTTTGGAGATCAGACAGTGCATGCTCAAGAGTTCCATATCTGATGATTATTGCTAAGGTCACTATTCAATTAATTATGTCATTTTCGTCTATTAATATAATTAACATAATTAGGGTTAATTGCCCCCTCTTTCACTAACATTTTGTCATATTAAATTAAATAAATTGAATTATTTAATTTAATCCATAAATTATTCTTATATAATTAAATAACCCTAAGGTATTTAATTAAATTCCATATCATATCTCCCCTTTTCATTAAAACATTTATTCAACGAATATCATGTAATTCTTCTAAAATTGCATAATTAACATTGGTTTAATTATCAATTACTAATAAATCTAATTCCCCCCACTGGAAAGAGAATGTTCCAAGAGAATACTACTCCTTTACACATTCCTCCAAAAATAATATTCCCATGGAATGTTCCTTCTCCTTTTCCACATTAAAACTTTGTTTTAATTTGCTAAATATCTAATTTTCCCTCGCCCATGAGAATATTCCAAAGAATATTCTCTCTCCTCACTCATTTGAAAAAAGGGAATATTCTTCTTCCTAACAAACTAATAAGACTTCTTGTGCAAGTTTTGAGTGTGTTTGTTTGGAAAAATATAGGCCCTTGATTCTTTCCTTGATCCATGTGATCATTGATTCTCATCTGTTGATGACAATCCATGATCCATGTTTCATCTTTCCTCCATTTTTTACCATTGATTAACCTTTTTAATCTCAACCCTTAACTTCTCATTTTTCCTCCTATAAATAGGTCACTATTTGGAGACAAATGGATCCATCTTTTAACAACAAACTTATGTTAAAATCATTTGCACTTGCACTCTCATTTAACATCATTTAATCTTAATTTTATTGCATATTAGCTTAGCTTCCATTAATGATTTCCATGATAACATAGATGCATCCATTTAGTATATTGTGTAATTAGGGTTTCAATATTTTTAGCATAAAATCCATTTAGATTAGATTTGCATACACCCATATCAATCATCTTAGTCTACTTCATGTTAAAATAGCTTGCATCATGTTAATTTAGCTTTAAATCATGTTTCATCACACATCTTTCATTAGTTTCATCGATTCTCTTCAATAGAATTAATCAAAACAGGCTCATTTATCCATGGGATTGGGAAAAGGTCACTATTCCACATCAATTCGCCACTCCACATCAATGTGATACCACTCCCCCAATACGATAAGTTTCAATGGATTAGAATAGGTGTTTCTAAAGCTTTCATAGTTTAACATGTTAAGTTTTAATGAATTCCTAGTTTAGTTTTTATTGATTGATCTTATTGGATTGATGTTCACCAGCACAATCATGCTTTGAATCCTCATGGATCAAGTGTGATTGGCCCATACTAATCTATTGATCATGCCACCAAATCTAGGGAAGAAGAATTGATGCAGATTCACAAGAATTGGGCTTAGAAATTAGTCCCAAGAATAGCAAACAAGAATATAAGAGGAAATAAATGGGTAGTTCAGAACAAGCTGAATGAGAATGGAGAAGTTGTTAGAAATAAGGCTAGACTTGTATGTAAGGGATACTTGCAAGTTGAAGGAATAGATTTTGAGGAGTCATTTTCTCTAGTGGAAAGAATGGAGTCCATTAGGATTTTTTTGGCCTTTGTAGCATATAAGGACTTTAAGGTTTATCAAATGGATGTGAATTTCGTATTCTTGAATGGTGAGTTGGAAGAATAGGTGTACATTAAACAACTGAAATGCTTTCAATTGTGATATGATCCTAATATTGGTTTGTAGATTGAAGAAGGCATTGAATGGTCTTGAGAAAGATCCCATAGCTTGGTATGCAAGATTGGATAAGTAATTGTTGCAGCACGGTTTTAATAAAGGTACTACATAGAGTAATCCTTACTTTAAAGTTGAGAAGGATCAAATTTTGATTGTGGTTGTGTATGTTGATGATATAATCTTTGGAGGAAATGAGGCAATGTTCAAGAAGTTTGAAGAAGATATGTAGAATGAATTTGAGATGTCAATGTTTGGGGAGATGGATTTCTTCATTAGGATTCAAATCAATCAAACATAAAAAGGAATATTTATTTCATAGTAAAAATATGTTAAGAAAATGTTGAAGAAGTTTGGAATGGAAAGCTCTAAACCAGTATGTACTCCTATGGTTACTAGTTACAAGTTGAGAAAGAATGATGAATCTTCGAAGACTTATCAAAGAAAGTACAAATCAATGATTGATAGATTGCTATATCTAACTACTACTAGATTGTTGGAACACAACAATCTACTAAGAGTGGGAGTGAATCAGTTGATCAATTGAAACAAATAAATTAATACTTTTAAACCAATATAAAAGTACATGCAGATAGATCACACACAAGTACTCATAACACCAGATATATGTCCAAAAACCTGTTATGGGAAAAACCACGATGAGGATATCTTCTAGGATCTACTATCCTAATCCACCCTCACAATAGAGCCTCATTGATTACAATATTTAAGGGCACCAACCCTAAGGAGACACCAATCCTTTGATTCAGGAGCACCAACTCCAATGAAGCACCCACTCCCTAACTGAGCACCAACTTAGCTATCTAATGGCAACAACTACTTAGATTTACAATATAAGATTTATGGATCTACTACTCCAATTGATTCCAAAAAAATCAATTTTGTATTAAGACTTATTTTGTAACTTCTCAATATTTGCTTTTCTTCCATGCAAGTATTCTCTCTATCTCTATTTCTACTAACTCAAAATCTCATACCTCTTAAATCTTCTCTTCTCTTCTCTACAATCTACACATTCTTTGTTGATGTTCACTCAACAACTCATTTCTCTACTCTTCTCCCTTTCTCTTCTCTATCTCATTGCTCTTGAACACTTAGAACATTCTCTATTCTATCTTGTTGCACTGCACAAGAGATGCATACCCTAGATGATATTTTCTATGTTACAATCTAGGTCTTGTTCTCATAGCATATGCATGCTCAACATCCACTCTACCATTCTTCTCTCACACAGCCAGCACATGCTTAGTCATTCAACTTCACATACATAGCTTCACCATCAAGCTAACTACACCTCGATCCCAACACCACTGACAACATTCAATGTATTTTCTATATTCGGTGTCAATCAAAACTAGGGTTTCATGCTTAATTGACATGTTCTAGATTTCATAGCCACCTGTTCATTAATGGTACTGCTCATTTCTTCCAATCCTTTTCCAAAATTTAGTTGGAGTGGTTATCTCATTTTTTGTGCCACAAATCCATTTTCCTAGCTATTGAAAAAATATGATCTTTGAATGTGAGCCATCGATCATGAAATTTGTGCCATTATCTAGTGTATCTCATTTACACACCTTGCTTTAAAATGCAACTATCCAATTTGACTTGCATTAAATATGGTCATATATCTCTAGTGATTCACAACAACTATGTGAATCAGGTCAAACAATCGATTCTTGCCACATCTTATTCTAGCATAAAAACACTGGTCAACTCTGGTCAATACAAGCATCCTACAAAATTACTCTTTCATTTGTGATGATTTTATTATTTCTTTCCATCGTGGGTTGGGGATCACTAATCCCACTTACCTTATGATTGGATTACATTACAAGACTTAACAAGCAATCCCAAACACTTAATCCCAAAGCTTCTCCATACCTCTTGATTAATCTTATTGCACTAATTTTTAGCAGCACAATCATGCTTTAAATCCTCATGGATCAAGTGTAATTGGCCCATACTAATATGTCGATCGTGCGACCAAATCTATGGAAGAAGAATTGATGTAGATTGAGAAGAATCAGGCTTGGAAATTAGTCTTAAGATTAGCAAACAAGAATATAATAGGAACAAAATGGGTAGTCTGGAACAAGTTGAACGAGAATGGAGAAGTTGTTAGAAATAAGGCTAGACTTGTATGTAAGGGATACTCACAAGTTGAAATAGATTTTGAGAAGTGATTTTCTCTGGTGGAAAGAATGGAGGCCATTAGATTGTTTTTCACCTTTGCATCACATAAGGACTTCAAGGTTTATCAAATGGACGTGAATTTTGTATTCTTCAATGGTGAGTTAGAAGAATAGGTGTAAATTAAACAATCAAAAGGATTTCAATTGTGAGATGATCCCAATAGTGGTTTGTAGATTGAAGAAGGCACTGTATGGTCTCAAGAAAGATCCCAAAGCTTGGTATGCAAGATTGGATAAGTACTTGTTGTAGTATGGATTTAATAAAGGTACTACATATAGCAATATTTAATTTAAAGTTGACAAGAATCAAATTTTGATTATGGTTTTGTATGTTGATGATATAATCTTTGAAGGAAATGAGGCAATGTGCAAGAAGTTTGTAGAAGATATTTAGAATGAATTTGAGATTTCAATGTTTGGGGAGATGGATTTCTTCATTAGGCTTCAAATCAATCAGACATAAAAAGGAACATTTATTTCACACTAAAAATATGTTAAGAAAATGCTAAAGAAGTTTGGAATGAAAGGCTCTAAACCAGCATGTACTCCTATGGTTACTGGTTGCAAGTTGAGCAAGAATGATGAATCTTCAAAGACTTATCAAAGAAAGTACAAATCAATGATTGGTAGATTGCTATATCTAACTACTACTAGACTATTGGAACACAACAATCTACTAAGAGGGGGAGTGAATCAGTTGATCAATTAAAACAAGTTATTTAATACTTTTAAACAAATATAAAATCACATGCAGAGAGATCACACACAAATACTCATAACACCAGATATATGTGGAAAACCTAATATGGGAAAAACCACGATAAAAATAGCTTCTAGGATCCACTATCCTAATCCATCCTCACAATAGAACCTCATTGATTACAATATTTAAGGGAGCTAACCCTAAGGAGACACCAATCCTCTAATTTAGGAGTACCAACTCCAACGAAGCACCCACTCCCTAACTGAGCACCTACTCAACTATCTAATGGCACCAACCAACCAGATTTACAATATAAGATTTATGGATCTACTACTTCAAATGATTCGAACAAATTCAATTTTGTATTAAAACTTATTTTGCAACTACTCAATATTTTCTTTGCTTCCATGCAAGCATTCTTTCTATCTCTATTGCTTCTAACTTAGCAACTTGTACCTCTTATATCTTCTCTTCTCTTCTCTTCTCTTCTCTTCTCTACAATATACACATTCTTTTTTGATGGTCACTCAAGAAATCATTTCTCTACTCTTCCCCCTTTCTCTTCTCTATCTCATTGCTCTTCACTTAGAACATTCTCTATTCTATCTTGTTGCACTGCACAAGAGATGCATACCCTAGATGATATTTTCTATGTTACAATCTAGGTCCTGTTCTCATAGCATATGCATGATCAACATCCACTCTACCATTCTTCTCTCACACAACTAGCACATGCTTAGTCTTTCAACCTCACATACATAGCTTCATCATCAAGCCAACTACCCCTCAAGCCCAACACCACATAAAAAATTCAATGTATTTTCTATATTTGGTGTCAATCAAAACTAGGTTTTCATGTTTTATTGAAATGTTCTTGATTTCATAGCCACCTCTTCATTACTTGTGTCACTCATTTCTTCCAATCCTTTGCAAAAATGTAGTTAGAGCAATTATCTCATTTTTTGTGCCACAAATCCATTCACCTAGCTATTGAAAAAATCTGATCTTTGAATGTAGGCCATCGATCATGAAATTTGTGCCATGATCTAGTGTATCTCATTTACCCACCTTGCTTTAAAATGTAACTATATTATTTTACTTGCATTAAATATGGTCATAGATCTCTAGTGATTCACAATAACTATGTGAATCAGGTCAAACAATCGATTCTTGCCACGTCTTATTCTAGCAAAAAAACACTGGTAGATTCTGGTCAATACAATCATCCTACAAAATAACTCTTTTATTTGTGGTGATCTTATTATTTCTTTCCATCGGGGTTCTGGGATCACTAATCCCACTTACCTTATGATTGGAGTGCATTACAGGACTTAACAAGCAATTCCAAACACTTAATTCCAAAGTTTCTCCATACCTATCATTTGATCTTATTGCACCAATGTTCAACAACACAATCATGCTTTGAATCCTCATGGATCAAGTGTAATTGGCCCATACTAATCCATCGGTCATGTGACCAAATCTATGGAAGAAGAATTGATGCAAATTGAGAACAATATGAATTGGAAATCAGTCCCAATATTACCAAACAAGAATATAATAGGAATTAAATGGGTAGTCTAGAACAAGTTGAATGAGAATGAAGAAGTTGTCAGAAATAAGGCTAGACTTGTATGTAAGGGATACTCACAAGTGGAAGGAATAGATTTTGAGGATTCATTTGCTCTAGTGGAAAGAATGGAGGCCATTAGGATGTTTTTGGCCTTTGCATTACATAAGGACTTCAAGGTTTATCAGATGGAAGTGAATTGTGTATTCTTGAATGGTGAGTTGGAAGAATAGGTGTACATTAAACAACCGAAAGGCTTTCAATTGTGAGATGATCCTAATATTTGTTTGTAGATTGAAGAAGGCACTATATGGTCTCAAGAAATATCCAAAAGATTGGTATGCAAGACTGGATAAGTACTTGTTGTAGTAGGTATTTAATAAAGGTACTACATATAGCAATCTTTACTTTAAAGTTGACAAGGATCAAATTTTTATTTTGGTTTTGTATGTTGATGATATAATATTTGAAGGAAATGAGGCAATGTGCAAGAAGTTTGCAAAAGATATTTAGAATGAATTTGAGATTTCAATGTTTGGGGAGATGGATTTCTTCCTTAGGCTTCAAATCAATTAGACATAAAAAGAAATATTCATTACATAGTAAAAATATGTCATGAAAATGCTAAAGAAGTTTGGAATGGAAGGCTCTAAACCAATATGTACTCCTATGGTTACTGGTTGCAAGTTGAGCAAGAATGATGAGTCTTCGAAGACTTATCAAAGCAAGTATAAACCAATTATTGGTGTATTGCTATATCTAACTACTACTAGACTGTTGAAACACAACAATCTACTAAGAGGTGGAGTGAATCAATAGATCAATTAAAACTAGTTATTTAATACTTTTAAACCAATATAAAAGTATATTCAAAGATATTACACACAAATACTTATAACACCAGATATATGTGGAAAACCTGATATGAGAAAACCCACAATGAGAATAGTTTCTAGGATATGCTCTCCTAATCCAGCCTCACAATAGAACCTCACTTGTTACAATATTTAAGGTAACCAACCCTAAGGAGACACCAATCCTCATATTTAGGAGCACCAACTCCAAGGAAGCACCCACTCCCTAACTGAGCATCAATTTAGCTATCTAATGGAACCAACCAATCATATTTACAATATAAGAGTTGTGGATCTACAACTCCAAATGTTTCAAACAATTTCAATTTTGTATTAATACTTATTTTGCAACCGCTCAATATTTGCCTTGCTTCCATGCATGCATTCTCTCTATCTCTATTTCTACTAACTCAACAACTCATACCTCTTAGATATTCTCTTCTCTTCTCTACAATTTGTACATTCTTTGTTGATGTTCACTCAACAACTCATTTCTCTACTATTCCCCCTTTCTCTTCTCTATCTCATTGCTCTGCACTTAGAACATTATTTATTCTATCTTGTTGCACTACACATTAGATGCATACCCTAGATGATATTTTTTGTGTTACAGTCTAGGTCTTGTTCTCATAGAATATGCATGCTCAACATCCACTCTACCATTCTTCTCTCATACATCTAGCACATGCTTAGCCATTCAACTTGATATACATAGCTTCACCATCAATCCAACTACACCTCGAGCCCAACACCACTGACAACATTCAATGTATTTTCTATATTTGGTGTCAATCAAAACTAGGGTTTCATGATTTATTGACATGTTCCAGATTTCATAGCCACCTATTCATTAATGTTGTCACTCATTTATTCCAATCCTTTTCCAAAATGTAGTTGGAGTGGTTATTTCATTTTTTGTGCCACAAATCCATTCATCTAGCTATTGAAAAAATCTGATCTCTGAATGTAGGACATTGATCATGAAATTTGTGCCATGATCTAGTGTATCTCATTTAACCACCTTGCTTTAAAATGAAACTTTTTGATTTGACTTACATTAAATATGGTCATAGATCTCTAGTGATTCACAACAACTATGTGAATTAGGTCAAACAATTGATTCTTGTCACGTCTTATTCTAGCAAAAAAACACTGGTCAGCTCTAGTCAATACAAGCATCCTACAAAATTACTCTTTTATTTCTGGTGATCTTATTATTTATTTCTATCATGGTTCGGGGATCATTAATCCCACTTACCTTATGATTGGAGTGCATTATAGGACTTAACAAGCAATCCCAAACACTTAAGTCTAAAGCTTCTCCATACCTATTGAGCTTCGACCATCAGCCTTACCCTTTACCTTCTACCTTCTTTCACGCCATTGCAAATCAATATACCAAACTCTAAACTCTAAAGCACAAAACACTTTTTATTTTCCTTAAGATTTTTTAGATGCCATCATGTATGATAGGTAACATCATCATCCCCACGCATTTCCTTTGCAAGACTTAACCATTTCGGGTGTTGGGGTTTGCACATACCACTTACCTCTTTCTTTTCTTTTGATAAGGCATAAGCCTTCCTACCTCTTTGTAATACCTGAACACTTCATTCAGAAGCATTAACAATTTCAGGTTTCAACCTTTGAGCTTTTCATTTACCACTTACCTTCCTTATGGCAAGGAGTAATCCAACCTTCCGACATGTGATCCTTGAATCATTTTCAAGTGTCTAAGTCTAGGTTTCCTCCATACCCATTTGATCACTTTTTGTTAAGGCATAAGCCTGAACTCGGAAGTTTGATGCTCAACACCTTTTCAAACTTCCCTTTAAACAAACTTCATTTTCTTTGTGTAGTTAGTAGAGAGTACAAACTAAGGTTGAAGCTTGAAACCTTTCAAACTTAACACATTTATAACTCCTTTTTCTTTGTGCATTCAATATAAGGTATTTGTGATGCCCGATGTTTGACTCCTTTCAGAATTTACACAAACTTTCTTCATTTCACTAAGGGATTTGGTATAAGGTATGACAGAGGCCTGAAGTTCGAAACCAATTTCAGCACATTCTTTTTAGCATTTCTTTGAGGCATGAGATATAGTGTATGAACAAAGCTCAATGTTCGATCATCTACAACATAGAGTAAGTTGCAAGCTCAAAGTTCGAAGCCTAATCAGACTTAGTTGAAAATGACTAACTCCTTCCTCCTTTAGCAAGTGATATAAGGTAAGCCCAAGGCTCAATACCTGAACTTCTACAAAAGTTCTGTAACACTTAACTACTTGCTTCACCAATGCCCTTGTTTACATCAACCAACAATCTCTCCATATAATATTACTCATATCTCCTTTTGACATCAATGAGATGCCCTTTTGACATCAATGACAATCATATTGCCAACAATTTCCCACTTTGTCATTTATGGAAAAACTAAATGCTCTACACCAACTATACCAATCTAAATGCACATATATCAGCATAGACCATTTTGCAAAGAAACCTTTCTTCCCCGTAGTAGTCAACTGTTTGCAATCGCAACTCCCTCTTGACATATCTCCACATCTTTGTAGATACAAAGCATTTTTCTCAATTTCTCCCTCTTTGACATCAATGGAAAAGGGACTCTTTAGGACACCATGCTTCTATTGAAACCAATTTGTTATCTCCCCTTTTGACCAAAATTTTCTCCCCCCTTATCAAAATAAAGGAGTGCATCCATGACATCTACAACCATCAAGTCATTGGAAATTTGTAAAACAAATCATACCTAAATTGACTTCTCTCTTTCTTCTCCAAGGCTAAATAAAGTTTCTATGAAGCTCCCCTAGAATCATGCCCTATCACTAAGGATTAGTGATGTGAGTCAGGAGCAGCCACTTTGTGTACTACCTTCCAACCTTTCTCTTTCCACATCTTATTAGGCTTCTTCTCTATCTTATTTTTCTCCTTTTCAAAGACATCTGATTTTTTGCTTACTCTAGGAGGCATGCTTTCCTTTTTTCTTTGTACTTTTGGTCTTACACAGTTTTTTCCACAGTGTTTGTCTATGTGACCAAAATTATTTCAATTGTAGCACATTATATTCATATCCAACAAAGGAGCAAATGGATTTCTACTCACATAGTTTGTACTTGTAGGAACTGCTCTACATTAATAGGCCTCATGAACAAATTGATTGCAGGTATAACAATAACCATAGAAACATGAGGGATACCTATTTATAGCATTTATTTGTGTAGGATGAGAAGGTCGTCTTGAATTTTTCACATTTCTCACCCTTGTGAAACCATTTGCATTAGCTCCCTTTGTATTATGCTTCTTCTTTAGGTGATCAAGGATTGAATGGTTATTCTTCTTGTCTACTATATGATTCTTTTTTTCATCGCTTTCTTCATCTAAATAGTTTTTTTACCTGATCTTCCACTTTCAAAGCCATTCTCCTTGCATGCTTTCTCATTCTTTATTCTAGGCTTTTCTCCTACTTTGAATTTATCATATAAATTTGTAGATTTACTAGTAGTAGGAATATTTCCTTTTTCAAATCCCAAACTAGATTTCCCCTTTGATGGATTTTGTGAGTTAATTAACTCATCAAGTATCTCAAATCCACTTTCAACTTCAAACCTTTGAGAATCTGTTCACTAGTTTTTTTCTAATTCTTTCCTTGAAGCCGCTATTTTTGCTTCCAGCTTCATGCACTCATCAGATTTAAAATATAATTAAGATTTTACTATATATTCTACTCCCTTAGCCTCTTCAACTTGAGTCTTAAATCTAATCACCACCTAATCAAATTCTTCAATACTTTTAGATAGCTTCTCAATCTCTATTTGTGTAATCTTTTACTATTTTTTGTTCTCCTTCCTTAAGCTTTTAATCTCATCTAGGGAACATATGAGTTTTCCTTCAAGATCTACTTCTCCTTCCTCTTCTTCATCAGACCTTTCAACTTCTTCATCATAATTTTTTCTAAATTCCATGAATAGGGATTCAATTTCCTTAGCTGCAAAGGCACTATCATGTTCATCATATGAGCTATCAGTAACATCATATGAACCATGTTCTTCTTGTGTGTGCAGGCTCTTCTTGTTTCTAAAGAAATTATTCTTAGATTAGTAGGGTTTCATCTTCTTACTATCCTCTTCTTGCTCATATTTGTTATTTTCATAATAAGGGAATTTAGAAAAAAAATGACCTACTTCACTACAGTTAAATCATTTAAAGGGTAACTTACCTCTATATTTCTTAGAACCTCTTCTCAATCTTCTAATGAAGTTGGATTCTTCTTCATTAGTCTCCTCAGATCCATATGTAGATGCTTCAATATTTTCCTTTATGACTGCTTTGAATGCAACTTCTCTCTTGGTGGTATCTACATCTCCAATTCTCATCACATAGGCACGAAAGGTGCCATGCAGCTCATCAGCATTGAGTTTTTCTAGATCTCTTGCTTCCTCTATTGTAGAAATTTAAGAGTCATACCCAGATGGAAAGGACCTTAAAACCTTTTTCATGATCACTAATTCTTTTACTTCTCCTAGACCTTTGATAGCATTAACAATTTCATTTAATCTTAAGAGGTATTCTATAATTTTTTCTTCATCACTTATCTTGAGACTTTCAAACTTACCTTTGTAAGTGTTTATCTTGGAATGCTTTACCTTGTTACCTTATCATCACATTCATAGATGCTCTTTAACTTTCCCAAAATATCATGTGTAGTTTGATAGTGCATCACTTTCACAAACACTAAGGTAGACAATCCAAAAACAAAATAGCATTTTTTGCCTTAGCATTATTCTCATGTGCTCTCTTTCCATCTTCCTCAGTAGGATGCATAGTAGGGATTATGTATCCATTTATAACAAACCATACATCAAACCCCAATGCTTAGAAAATTATGTTTCCATTCTAATGCTCCAATATTCATAGTTTGAGCCATCAAAGAGGGGTTCTTTATTTGAGGATGAACCTTCTTCACTCACCATTTGTGTTCACTATCCAAGATCTACGTGAGGTTATTAAGCTTCTCAATGAGAATCAAGGATCTGATACCAATTTTTGGAGCACAACAATCTATTGAGAGGGGGGGCTGAATCAATAGATCAATTAAAAGTAGTTCTTTAATAATTTTAAACTAATATAAAAGTATATGCAGAGATATCACACATTAATACTCATAACACTAGATATACATGGAAAACCTGATATGGGAAAAGCCACATTGAGAATACCTACTAGGATCTACTGTCCCAATCCAGCCTCAGAATAGAACCTCACTAGTTACAATATTTAAGGGCACCAACCCTAAGGAGACACCAATCCCTTAATTTAGGAGCACCCACTCCCTAACTGAGCACCAACTTAGCTATCTGATGGCACTAGCCATTCAGATTTATAATATGAGAGTCATGGAGCTACAACACCAAATTATTCAAATGAATCATATTCTATGTTACAGACTTATTTTGTAACTTCTCAATCTTTTCTTTGCTTCCAAGAAAGCACTCTCTCTACCTCTATTGATTCTAACTCAACAACTCATACCTCTCCTCTTCTCTTCTCTTCTCTACAATCTACACATTATTTTTTATTCACTCACTAACAAATTTCTTTACTCTTCCCCATTTCTCTTCTCTATCTCATTGCTTTGTACTTAAAATATTCTATGTTTTATCTTGTTGCATTCCACACTAGATGGATACCCTAGATGATATTTTCTTATAGTCTAGGTCTTCTTCTCATAGTATATGCATGATCAACATCCACTGTACCCTTCTTCTCTCACACAGCTAGCACACACGTAGTCATTCAACTTCACATGCATAGACTCACCTTTACTCCAACTACACCTTGATCCCAACACCATAGATAGCATTCAATGCATTTTCTATATTTGTTGTAAATCATATCTAGGGTTTCATGCTTGATTAACCTATTCCATATTTCATAGCCTCTTGTACATTAATGGTCTCTCTCATTTCTTTTGATCCTTTCCCAAAATGTAGCTAGAGCAATTATCTCATTTTTCATGCCACAATTCCATTTGCCTAACTTTTAACAAAATCTAATCTTTGAATGCAGGCCATCAATCATGAAATTCATGCCATGATCTAGCATATCTCATTTACCCACCTTGCTTTAAAACGTAACCATCAAATTTTACTTACATTATTTTTTTCCGTAGATATCTAGTGATTCAAAACAATGATGTGAATTAGGTCAAATAATCAATTCTTACCATGTTCCTTATTTCAACAAAACAACACTAGTCAACTCTAGTCAATGCAAACATCTTGCATAATTATTCATTTAATTTCAATAATCTTATTGTTTCTTTCCATCAGGGGTTAGTGATCACTAATCCCACTTACCTTATGCTTGGAGTGCATTGTAGGACTTACCAAGTAAGCCCAAACACTTAATTTTAAAGCTTCTCCATACTTGTCAAGGCTCAGCCATCAACCTTATGGTTTACCTTCTACCTTCTTTCACACCATCATAAATCAGCATACCAAACCCCAAATTTTTAAGCATGGAACACTTTTGATTTTCCTTAAGATTATGCTAACGTCATCATGTACAATCGTTGATGTCATCATCCTCACACATTTCCTTTACAAGACTTAAACATTTCAAGTAACGAGGTTCACAAATACCATTTACCTCTTTCTTTGCTTTTGATGAGGCATAAGCCTTCCTACCATTCTGCAATGCCAAATCACTTCCTTCAATAGCATTAACCCTTTTGGGTATTTCCCTTCAAACTTTCTATTTACCGCTTACCTACATTTTGGTAAGGTGGAATCCAACCTTCTGACCCACGATCCCCAAAGCCTTTTCAGGTGTCAGATTTTGAGGTTCCTCCATACCTCTTTCATCACTTTTTATTAAGGCATCAGCCTTAACTCCAAAGTTTGATGCCCAACACATTTTCGAACTTCCCTTAAATTAATTTCATTTTATTTGTGTAATTGGTAGAGAGTACAGCCAATGTCCAAAGCTCAAATCCTTTCAGACTTAACACATTTCTAACTCCTTTTTCTTTTTTGCATTGGTATTTTTGATGCCTGATGTTCAACTCCTTTCAGAATTTACACAAACTTTCTTCATTTCACTGAGGGATTCAGTATAAGGTATGACCAAGGCCCAAATTTTGAAATTAGTTTCAGAACATTATTTTTAACATTTCTTTGACGCATGTGATATAGTGTATGATCGAAGCCCAATGTCCCATCATCTACAATATAGAGTAAGCCGCAAGCACAAAGTTGGAAGCCCGATCGGACTTAGTTTAAAATTACTAACTCCTTCCTCCTTTAGCAAGCGATATAAGGTAAGCCTGAGGCCCAATGCCCGAACTTCTAGAACACTTTTGAACACTTCACGACTTGCTTCACTGATTCCCTTTTTTACATCAACCAAAAATCTCTCCATATGATATTACTCAAATATCCTTTTGGCTTCAATAAGATGCCCTTTTGATATCAATGACAATCATATTGCCAACATAGATTAGATATCATGCATGCAATTTTTCTTGTGGCTAGATTTCAAGAAGATCCTAGAGAATCATGTGTGGAAGAAGTGAAGAGGATATTCAAATATTTGTAGCAAACTTTGGACTATGGTCTATGGTATCCAAAGGATATTGATTTCTCCTTAAGTTCCTATAGAGATGCAAATTGGGTAGGTTGTGTGGATGATAGAAGAAGTACAAGTGGAGGTGCTTTCTTTCTTGGAAGAATATTGGTTTCATGGTTGAGTAAGAAGGACTTAGTATCATTACCTACTATAGAGGTAGAGTACATTGTAGTAGCATCTTGATGCACACAAGTGTTGTGGATGAAGCAAACATTGAAGGATTTCAGAATATCATATAATGAACCCATTTATATCCTGTGTGATAATACAAGTGATATCAATATATCAAAGAAATTGGTGATGCATTCAGGGACAAAGCATATCTCAATCCGGTATCACTTTCTAAGAGAGAATATTGCATAAAATGAGGTGAAGCTGGAGTATGTGCCTACAAAGGATAAAGTTACAGATATCTTCATGAAGGCTCTTCCTAAAGATACATTTGAGTATCTTTAATAGAATTTATGGGTTATTGCCCCTCCTTTCAACTAGATGCATAAGAGTGTGCATCAATCTGATGGAGCAATTCAAGATTTATTCTTTTTTTTCAAACTGATGAATTCTACCTCTTAGGAGTAGGTAGTAGTGGTTACTAGTCAGTGCAATATATGAAAAAGTAATGTCTCAAAAGTAAAGTAATGAAGGGGGGGAGAGATTTGGTAATGTATGAGAGTGCATAAAAATAGGTGTAGTAAAGAAAATATGCAGTTTATTGTTGATACTATAATTGGTGTACATAGATTTCAAAAATGAAAAATCCTATGTAGATGATGTGCAGGTGTTTCCCTTTGAATGTTGTCAAAGGGGAAGAGAAAAAGTTTTCAATATAGGAAAGAGAGTTGGATGTGTCTATGGCCCTTTTCCATTGATATAAAAGGGGGAGAGAGTTGGTTGAAAAACCATAATACAATAGAGAATATAGTCTAAACACCACAAGGGGAGAGAGTGTTTAGGAGAAATATAATAAGAATATGAATAGTGAGATTTTTCCCAATGAGGGGGAGTGTTTCTTTTTATTGCTTATTACAGAGTTATTGTTGATTTACTTTTTTGTCATCAATGAAAAAGGGGGAGCTTGCTGCAAGATTGAGTTATTTTTTAGTTGTTTAGGTGTTGTCATTGATGTCAACCCATTGTATGAAGATATTTTTGGAATTCTACTAGTGTTGATATGTCAATTGCTAACATTGGAATGGTCGGTATTGATGTCAAAACAATGTTGGTGTTGTCATTGATGTCTTACTTTAGTATAGTTTTAGAAGTTGTGTTTGATGATATTTTTGGTAGCATGGATGTGTTGTGGTTAATAATAATTTGAAGATGTTGTATATGTGTTGTAGATATGTTAGTAGTGTTGTTGATGTAGTTGGTTCACTTGGTTTCCAAGTGCTTTTAAGAAAATTTAAATAAAAGAGAGTTTAGTGTGACAGAGTGTTGTTTAGTGTTCTACTCCACATTTATTCATGCTTGAAGCTATGTTTGTATGGTTTAGATATGGTGATTAGAGGTGTTTATATTTTTATTCTCTGGATCATTCTGTAGTGAAAGATGTCTTTGACAATATGTCTATCTAGTGAAACAGGGTGTCTAGGAGAAATGATTTTTCTCCACATTTCTTTGTAGTGAAGGTTCTTGTCTTGTCAATCTAGGAACTTGCTTATAGTGATTGTACTTAACTTTTCTTGATGTTTCAATTGTTGTGGGAATTATGCAAGGTTGTTTGGTATGTTGGATGTTTATGCCAGTGTGTCTGGTTGCACAAAATGATGGTGTTCTTAGTATCAGGTGGTTCTGGTAGAGTTACAAAATATTTTGATGATCCTAGAATGTTTTGAGATATTGTATGGATATTTTGGAGTGTTGTTATGTGGTCCACAAATTTTTTTAGACCTATTTAAGCATGAACTTAGTTGTTAATGGTATTAATATAGGTTTGGATGACCTAGTTTTTGGCATATTGTTGTCAATGATGTCAAAGAGGGGATCGGCGATGTGATGGAACTAATCCTATAAGAAGAATGTTGGAATTGATTTCAAAAGGTTTTCATTAATGTTTGAGGTGATTTTGGATCTAGTTCTGGAGGAAGTGGTGGAAATGGAAAAATTTGCTCAATGTGTTACATTATTGTCATGATGCTGCAACAAATTCTTTCGATGTCTAAAATAAAAATAAAAGACCAAATTTGATATGGGTTTGTTGAGACCTTAGAAATGTGTGGAGTAGGTCCAGAGGATGCAAGATATGCTTAGAATTGAATTATGTTTACTCTCTAGTGGATTTAGGGTTTGGATAGATAAACCCTAAGGTTCTACGGTCACAATGCTCAAGTAATATATCTATTCAATGGTGACTAGTATTTGGTTGTTACTAGTCGCTTAAGTCATAATTTAAGCCTATTACAAGGTGGGTGAACCACCCCTTTTTACCTAATCTTTTGGTTAGTGTTCCTTATGTATCCCTTTGGAGATCAGATAGTGCACACTTAATAGTTCCATATCTGACAACTATCGCTAAGGTCCCGTGCATCACAAAAATCTCTTTGGAGCTGGCTCATAATTTAGCGATGAGTGATGGTGTTTGATCAACACTAGTGATCAAGCTGAGGTTGATGATTTGATGGTTCCTACTAGCTTGTGGCACCTATGATGGGACCCCATCTATACCTTCCAAGTAAGTGGAGAATGAAAGAGATCAAATGATATTTTGATCGAATGTAGTACAAAGTATTGGTGGGTCCAACAAACACGTGGTGACATATCTCTTGATCGCTTTACATCATTGTTGTGAAGTGAAGTAATGGGATGGTTCTCGTGATGAGTGATGAACATAAGAAGGAAGTGGAAGGTGATGTCAAAGGTGAACAAGTGGTAGTAGCCCGCCAGCCCACTAGGATTCTTTGGACCCATGTGCTTTGCTAGCGATATGGTGGGGGATGCTGCAAATTTAAAGAATGATCAATCCGATGGTCATCATTGAATATATTCAAATCACAAGAATGATATATCAAATCATTTGAGTTACAGTGATACCTAATGAATGAAGATCAATGGTGCAAATTTGAAGGGTGAATGATATAAGGGTCATCGACGAGGTTACTCTCATAGCGAGATTGAATGATGGTGACTCAAGAACTGGAGTAAATGTGATGAACATGATCAATGATGGAGATTTAAAGGTAAGCTCATCTGATGATGAAGATTTAAAGGTGTGATGAAGAACAAGGAATGTATATTTAAAGGTAAGCTCATATGAGATAGTGAATGAATTTAGTACATTCAACTACACCTGTGACCAATGTCGGTGAAGATTTGATCTACTAGGAGGTGGCACAGATTGCTAAAACAATTAAGATCATATCAGATCAAATGAATAGAGGAATAAATTAAATTCTCTTTGATCTTAGGGTTGATTAGATTGCTACACATAGAACATTCTCTACACCAAAATTTAATGTTGTGTGGCTCAATAAAAAAGTATGGTAGTGAAGAAGATATCTAAAAACCCTAACATAAGATTTGTAAATTGTAGAGAATCTTGAGGCTATCACCGATGGTGATAAACTACACAAAATAGATGATCATAGAAGATATAGTGCATAGTGTAGAAGATTTTATGGACTCTTGAGGCAAATAGAGAATACACTAAAAAAAAGGGAGAGTTGGAAAAGGTGTATGAGGGTTCATTGAGGTAGATAGAGAATTCACTAAGAGAAAAGGAGAAGAATAGATCATAATAGAGGGGTGCATAGTAGAGAAGAGATTTGTTGTGGAAGTAACAGAAACTTGAGGAGTTACAAAGTAAGCTATAACAATTATGTTTGCTCTTGATGAACAAATTATAATAATCCTATATGTTGTAAATTTGATTGGTTGGTTCCATCAAATAATTGAATTGGTGCTCAGAATAGGGGATTGGTGTCTCCTTAGGGTTGGTTCCCTTAAAATTTGTAAGAAAAGGTTTCTTTGTGAGGTTGGATTAGGATAGTAGCTCCTAGTAGCATTTTCTCACCCTGGTTTTTCCCATCTAGGGTTTTCCATGTATATCTAGTGTTATGAGTTGTTAGATTGTGTGCTTGTTTAAATTTTTGTATTTCATGTTTCAATACACAAACTAAGTGTTTAATAAGTCTATCTACTCTAAAGGTTAAAGGGTTAAAATTTAACATCTACGGATTCACCCCCCCCCCTCAGTAGATTGTTGTGTTTCAACAATTGGTATCAGATTATACTTTTTGGAGCTCATTGATGAAGAGATATTTTGGATCTTTAGGGTTTAATGTGTGGATGTCTATTGTGAATGGATACACACCACTAGTCACACCTCCTACTAATTTCATGAGAAAAATACATTATGAGAACAATGAAAAGGCATGGTTTTCTATTATGAATAGTTTTTCTAGATCTGTGCATAGCAAAGCTATGTATTGGAAGATTGCACATGATGTCTAGGAAACATTGAAAAAGATCTATGAAGGAGATGACAAGGAAAAATTGGAAATGTTGCAAGAATGGAAATATTGAAGGTGTTGTCATTGATGTCAACCGGTCAGCTAGTTATCTACTAGTTTCTATTGGTTGTATATGTTGAGGATATTGAGAAAATTGTAATAAAGATATATTGCAAGTGTTTTGTGGTTACTTCAGGTTTTGGTCCAAATTTTCTCCTGTGGTTATCTGGTTCAGATATGTTGTTCATGGTTATTAGAAGGTGATATATTCATATTTTTGGTTGTTGGTTCGTTATACAGTGCAAGTTGTGTTCACCAATTGTGAACTGTGGTTTTCTATGTTTCTAGTTGAGGTCTAGGAGAAATTTTGTTGGTATAGATTCCTCTTTAATGAAGTCTTACAATGAGTGGTTCTAAAGTTGAGTTTCCCTAATTCTATTGAAGTTAGTTTCAGCATTTGGAAATTTCATGCTTAATGGTTCTATGTATTTTACACTGGTATGGTCGACCTTGTGTGAAATACTGCTTTTGAGAATGATCAAGTGCACTGGATCTATTTGGGTCTTCCTCATTTTAATTCCACCCTAGGATGTTTAGGCACCAACCTAATTTGAATTTAGATTTAGATAGCCAACTTTGGATATGTTTCAAAGTTTATGATGGTATAAATGCAAGATGAGTTAGTAATCGAAAATATACAAGAGCAAAGAAGAAGAGAGATAATAGAAAAGAGAAAGTGTAGTTTGGTGCAACGTTGATTTTAATCAATAAGAGTGTGTGTTCAGACTTTGGGAGATCAGTGCAAAGCTTAATGCTTAGTTTCCAGATGTAGTGAGTAGAAGGAAAACTCTATCATTCATGCAAGTTGATCGAGTGATTGTGGTGGAATATTTTGTTGCATTGGGATTGTAGTATCTATGTAACAATTCTTCTTTTTCTTCTTTTTATCTCTATGGAAATGAGCCCTTCAGGTTGTAGCACTACTAGATAGTGAGTCCTTGTTCTAAATAGTGTGTCCTTATTTCAAGTAGTGAGCCATTTTGTAATCAATTTTGATATTGTGTGAGTTAATCCTCACTGTGGTTTTTCCCTCATTGTGTTTTCCACATATATCTGGTGTTATTGTGTTTATGTGTTGGATTTGAGTTTTTGCATTGGTATTTGATGATTAATTGTTTAAGCAGTATTATTTTTGGTGATTGAATTAAAGTTTTAATTCTATGACAATTGATTCACCCCCCTCTCAGTTGTCATATTCAACAATTGGTATCACAGTGCAAGGTTCCTTGGTGAAGAGATTAACCTCTTGAGGAAGGCTGGGATGGTAGGAAAAAATGGTTTTTGATTATCTGAGGTTTGATGGAACTATGGTATCTAGAAAGTATTGATGGAAGAATATCTCGAGTATTGTGGATATGATGTGGAGAAAGCTTAAAAAAATCCTTACACTCCTACTAATGGTTTGAGTACACCTAAAGAGATCAAAGCACATGAAGTGAACAATAAGGCAAAGTTCATCTTAAAGAATAGTCTAGTACATTTTGAGTTGATTAAGGTTCAGAATTTGAAAACAGCTAAGGAAGTCTAGGATGAAAGAGTTAAAGAGGCAAAATTATAGAACTTGGAAACACATTTTGATCTTCTACATATGTTTGAAGATGAGAATATTAAAGCTTATGTGCAAATATTGGATGAGATAGTGGTCGGATCGAGAGGACTTGGTGCTACTATAGATAAAACTAGGATTGTAAAGAAGATTCTCAGAAATCTTCCTAATTCTTATAGTGAGAAGGTGAGTGCTATTGAGTAGACTATAGATTATAAGACTTGTACTAAGGATCTACTATTGGGATTTTTGATATTTCATGAGATGAGGAAGTCGAGTCTAAGGAATGGGTGCAAATCAAAGACTGCTTTTAAAGCTACAAAAGCTAAAGATTTGGATGAAGAAAAGTTTGATGAAATAGAAGCTAAATTTGTAAGAAGAATGAGGAAAGGCTCTGGTAAGTATAAAGGTAAGTTTCCCTTTAAATGCTTTAGTTGTGGAGAAATAGGTCATTATGCTAGGAAGTGTATAGAACGAGCTAAAATAAATAAACAAAGATACGAGAAAGAAAAGAAAGGGAAGAAGATTAATAGAACTTATTATGTGAATGAGAACACTAGTATATATGATGAGGATTCAAAATATAAATATCCCAATGAAAATTAATTCTTTTTCTTGGAGATTAAGCATTAACCTACTTCTGCTAATTCTTTAAGATAGGTAGAATAAATCCCTTTGGAGAAGGAGAAAAATGAGGGTACGGTTATCTCTGCCCTGTGCATGCTAAATAAGAAAAGAATTTTTGGGTAGGTGATAGTGATTGTTCACATCACTTGACTAGTGATAAGAGTAAGTTTGTTAAACTTGAAAAATATGATGGAGGATTGGTTATGTTTGGAGATGATACTGGTGCTAAAATTTGTGTGATAGGTTTAGTAAGTTTTGATGGAAAGCATCATATTGATGATGTCTACTATGTTAAGGGTTTAAGGAATAATTTGTTGAGTTTTGGTCAGATGTGTAGAAAAGGATATGATCTTGTGTTTAAGGATGAGATATGTGAGATCTAGAAAGGATCTGAAACATTGATTACTATAGGAAAGAAATCATATGGGAATATCTATCAACTTAAGGGTACTGATAGATGATGTTTTATGACTCTGATTAATCATAGTTGGTTATGGCATAGGAGAATGTGTCACATGAATTTTGATAACTTGGAAAGGATCATTTTTGTTCAAGTCATGAGAGATTTACTGAGAATTAAAAACCCTGTTAATGCTATTTGCAGGAATTTTCAGTTTAGAAAGCAAGAAAGAAATCATTATAGATCAAAGGAATAGTCCACTACCAGACTACTGGATTTAGTTCACACAGATCTTTATGGTCCTACAAGAGTAAGAATTCTACTTGATGAAAGGTACTTTATGCTTTTGATTGATGATTATTCTAGATATACATGGGTTACATTTCTTAGAGAGAAATCAGATGCATTAGATAGATTCAAGGCATTCAAATCTATGGTTGAAAATGAAGTGAATTTGAAGATAAAATGCTTAATTTATGATAGAGGTGAGAATTCACCTCCCATGAGTTTAATATGTTTTGTGAAGTGCATGGAATAAAGAGACTATTGTATACCCTGAGAACTCCTCAGCATAACAGAGTTGTTGAAAGGAAAAAAACAATTCAAGAGGTTGCTAGATTAATGATTACTGAAGCTAGTTTAGTATAAGTTTACTGGAAAGAAGCTATTCACACTGCTATTTATGTATTCAATCGAGTTCAAGCAAGATCAAACATTACAAAGACTCCATATGAGTTATGGTATGGAAGAATTCCTACTATTAAATATTTCAAAGTATTTGGAAGCAAATGCTATATCATAAGAGATGAGGAAACTTTGGATAAGTTTGATGCAAGAAGTGATGAAGGCATTTTTATTGCATATTCTACTAATAGCAAGGCATACAATTCTTTCAATAAAAGACTAAGAATGATTGTAGATAGCTTGAATGTTAAGGTTGATGAGACAATGAAGAATCCTATTGACATTGATGAATATGTATATGATGAGCATGATTGTCCAAGAATAGAAGAAATTGTGGAAGAACGGGAAAAATATGAGCAAGGGAAGTTGGATGGACAGAATGAAATAGAAGAGGATGCACCGGTGATGTCCCCTAAGACATCAAAATGTGTATAGAAGAATCATTCAGAAAGAGAGATTATTGGAGACAAAACAAAAGGCATGTTGACCAGAAGTAGAGTTGTTGCTGAAGTAAATCTATGTTTACTTTTTGATGTTGAACCAAAGACTGTATGTGAAGATTGTAAAGATAAACATTGGAAGGTTGCTATGAAAGAAGAACTTATATAGATTGAGAAGAATCAAACTTGGGAATTGGTCTCAAGATCGGAATACAAAAACATCACTGGATCAAAATGGATATTCAAAAAAAAATTGAATGAAAATGGAGAAGTTGTCAAAAACAAAGCAAGGCTTGTGTGTAAAGGCTACTCACAAGTAGAACGCATAGATTTTCAAGAAACTTTTTCTCCAGTAGCAAGAATGGAAGCTATAAGGATTTTCTTGTAATTTTCAGCTCATAAAGACTTTAAGGACTATCAAATGGATTTCAAGTCATCATTTTTTAATGGTGAACTAGAAGAGGAAGTTTATATGAAACAACTGAAAGGATTTTAGTTAACAGAACAACCAAATATGGTGTGCAGATTGAAGAAAGCTTTATATGGGTTGAAGCAAGCTCCTAGAGCATGGTATGCAAGGTTAGATAAGTATTTGGTTTAGAAATACTTTAACAAAGGTATGGTGAATAGTAATTTGTACTTTAAGATTGAAAATGACAGAATCTTGATTGTAGTAGTGTATGTTGATGACATTATCTTTGGAGGAAATGAAAATATGTGCAAGAGGTTTGTGAAAGAAATGTAGAAATAATTTGAAATGTCTATATTTTGGGAGACAAATTTCTTTCTTAGACTAAATATTAATCAAACAAAGAAGGGAATTTTCATTTCAGTCTAAGTATGTGAGACAGATGTTGAAGAAGTTTGGAATGGATGGTTCAAAACTAGTAAGTACTCCTATGGTGACTAGATGCAAATTGGGAAAAGTTGATGATTCACCTAAGATTGATCAGAGAAAGTATAGATCTATGATTGGTGGACTATTGTATTTGACTGCTACTAGACTGGATATCATGCATGTTGTTTGTCTTATGGCTAGATTTCAAGAAGACCCTAAGGAAACACATGTTGTTGCTGTTAAAAGAATTTTCAGATATTTGAATGGCACTCTGGATTATGGGTTTTGGTATCCTAAAGATACTAATTTTACACTTAGTGCCTATACAAATGCAGATTGGGTTGGATGTGTAGATGATAGGAAAAGTACAAGTGGTGGTGCATTCTTTCTTGGATGCAAATTGGTGGCATGGTCAAGTGAGAATAAATATTTTGTCTCTTATCTACTACTGAAGCTGGGTATATTTTTGTTGCATCTTGTTGTGCACAACTTCTATGGATGAAATAGGCATCAAGAAAGTTATCCCAATAGTATATGATGAACCTATTTCTATTTTATGTGACAATACAAGTGCAATTAACATTTTAAATAATCTTGTGATGCACTCAAGGATGAGGCATATATCTATGAGATATCGGTCAACTAGTTATCTACTAGTTGTCATTGGTTGTATATGTCAAGGATATTGAGAGTATTGTAATAAAGATATGTTGTAGGTGTTTTGTAGTTACTCTAGGTTTTGGTCTAGATTTTATCCTGTGGTTGTGTGGTTCAAATATGTTTTTCATGGTTGTTAGAAGGTGCTATATTAAAAATTTTGGTTGTTGGTTCATTGTACAGTACATGTTATGTTCACCAGTTGTGAACTATGTTTTTCTATGTTTTTGGTTGAGGTCCGGGAGAAATGTTGTTGGTCTGGATTCCTCTTTAAAGAATCCTTATGATGAGTGGTTCTAAAGTTGAGTTTCCCTATGTAGACAGTAAAAAATGTCCTCAGTCCATGAGTACCATTTTTCTTGGTCGTCATCCTTTGATAATTGAATAATTTTAATTATCCAATTATGTTTGATCATATTCTTCTATTAATTAAATAATTTTTAATTATTTAATTAATTCACCTTCTCATTTCTATCCTGCTCAATTAAAATTATTTAATTGTGTCACTAATATATCCTTTTCTTCTATAATTAAATAAATCATCATTTATTTAATTATTTCTCTATAGTCAAATATTAATTATTATTATTATTCAACCTTTTATTTTTCTCTGATTAAATAATTGATGAAATTATTTAATTCCTCTCTAATTTCCATCTTCTCATTTAATAAAATTGATTAATTTAATTAAATGCTCATTTTTCATTTTCTCCAAATAAATTTAATTTGAATAAATTATTTACTTGCCATTTGTCCCTTTCCACCATTTTCTCCATTTTTTAAATAAATTATTTATGCACACCACTTGGAAAAAGATTCCCTTTCATCAATCCCTATCATAGCCTTCATTGTTGTCATAGTTGTCTAGCATCATAGCCATCAGCATCATACCTGTCATGATTCCTCCAAGAATAACATATTATTGGTGCATCAATTCTGGACCATTGATCTTGGCATCTTTTTTAGACTCAATCTCAACCATCCATTTTGTAACCTCCCTCTCAAGCATCCTCATCCATTGATCTTGGAATCCTTCTAGAGGATTAATCTCAGCCATCCATTTGAAAGATTGTCTACAAAAGCAACCTTCCTCCTCCATTTTCAATTTAACAGCTAATTGTCTCCAACTTTCTTGCTTACTATTTGTAGGTTTTGTACAAGTACTCCAACAAATCTAAGGGAAAAGTTGCATAAGAATAAGAAGGAGATCAAGAGAAGTGAATCAACCATGATGGGGAGTACTTTATTTCATGTTTTGCATTTCTAATTCTCTCCATTATTTGTGTTCTCTTGTTGATGAGGTCTCATTAGCTTAGAGGTGTTAGTTGTCACTATTCTAGGCTAGAAACTAAGAAACCCTATCTCACATTGGTGAACCTGACATAAACATTGTTTTCTGCAAAAAAATTGTACATATTTTACTTGTTTTTTCAAATTTTGAGTATGTAACAACGCAACTGTTGAGCACAGTGACACATTTTCTGAGAAGCGATGCATCTATCAAACGTAGCAACACACTTGTCCAGAAATGACGCATCTGCAGGAGGTATCCGTGGGTGAGAGAAATCAAATTCAAAAATGTGATGCATTTTCCATCATGTGATGTAGCACAGTGACACAACTGCTAAAAAGTGTGACACATTTATCTTCTAGGTAAAAAGTTTCAGTTTATTGTCTTTTTATCTTTCTTTTGATTTTTGTGAGTAGAATAGAGTTTTTGGGTTCTAATCTTTTGTTTGCAGCATGTGGCTTTAGGTTGGGACTCCCAAAATTTCTTTTTAAAGCAACAAAAAAATTGAGTCCTTTAGTTTTTAGTTTTATTTGAGTTTTACTTTTGTTAAAATCTTTGCTTTCATTTTAGTTTAGTGGTTAGATACTTTTGGTTTGGTGCTAACTTGGAGTTTGTGTAGCTTTTTCGTTGGCCCAAGACCTTTCTTTTGAGACTACTAACAAGTGGTTTTGTAGGTTTGAATGTCCAAGGATTACATTTTGAAACCACTTTGTTTGTTTTAGATTAGAAAAAAAAAAATTGGTGCTTAAAATGAATGATTTTCTTTCTCACATAGATTTAATTAGCAAGTAAAGAACACCATGTCTAGTGTTTGAGGGTGGTAGGTATTATGCTCTCACCTTGTGCAAACTCGGTGATCAAAAAGCTAGACTCACCCAATTTTGTGTTCACCCATTAGAGGGCCTTCCTTAGTGGGAAAAATTACTCACCCTAAGGGAATGACCCAAGCAGTAATAGGATAAATCCAAGTCCTTCCAAACCGCTATATAAATATGTGATTGCAAGGAAAGTTTGCAATCAAGGAGAAGCATAAACGATAGCCCTCCCCCAGTATCTTTATGATACAAAAATCCCTTGTTCTAATAGTTGGGAGGCCTCTTGAGGTATTTTTTCAAAGTACCTCCTAAACTAGATGCCCTTACTAAAAACCTCTTGTTCTAGTTGCCAAAATCCCTCTATTTGCTAGTGCAGGAGGTTGGACCTCTGAAGCCATCACACATTCTCATGATTCACTATAGAGATAGAAAACTATGGGAAGTGATGACTCAAAATTTTGTAACTTGGAATGCCCATAGAATTGAGTGTCATGGAGGGCAGCCAATGCTACCAAGTTCCTAGGCTATCCGCTTTGAATAAGCGTGGCTAGAGAAATCCAAGTGGGAATTCAGTGAATATTGTCCTTGCCAACCTTAGGATTGTGCTTTTCTTCTTTAAAATTCAAATATTTTCACATAAAACTAGTCCTAAACAAATTGCTTGATACTATTTGTTGTGTTTTTCAATCATATTTCATTAGAAACAGTCAAAAACTTAGACTAAAACCATTGCAAAACATCAAAACTGTCAAAACACCATTCTGTGAACCACAACTATCAAACACAAACCTCAACTGTTATAGTGAGCTGCAACTATCATCTGAAAGACTAAAATTGTCTATCAGAACCAAAATTTCCAAAAACATAGCTGCATCTAACAACACAAGTCACAACTGTGAAACGCATCTGATAAAAATTGAGCCACAATTGTCTGCTAAACAAAATTTCTTGAAATCTATGTCCAAAATCTGATCAAAACGGGCTTATAGTGACCTATGTCTGATAAATTAGAGGGCTGCAAGTTTTTCCAGTTCATTTTAGCATCCCCATTAGGAAAACATTGCAATATAGGTTGCATCTCTTCATCCCTTGCATTGCACAAATTGGACTTTGATCCTTAGGTTGCATATAGACCTCCATATTTTGAACATAGAGAGACCTTTGAGCTTTTGAAAATTCTTGGTTACTTATTCTATTTTTCATTGACCATTATCCTCATCATTTTCTTGTCATTGTCACTTTGTCTAGTTGAGTCTTAGTCTTGTATCTTGGTCTTGGTTGTCCTCTTATGGTCAATGACATTTGGAATTTTTTGCCTTGGGTTCACATTAGCTTGAGTGCCACCCTCTGTTTAAAATTTTAGAAAATTCCTTTGCATCACATTACCCTCAATTTATACTCACATTCCTTATATTTCACTTTACACCTTATTCCAAAAATGCAAATGAACCATATATTTTTAAGAAGTGTGGAATGGAATGTTATGGCTCTTATGCTCAATTAGGGTCTTTCACCTAATGGAAAGAGATAGATCCCACACCACAAAATCTAGGTGGTTCACTCAAATTAAGATATGTATGATGAAATTATGTCTAAATTCAATGACCTAGATGTAGCTAATTGATAAAATTGATTGATTAAGAATGAAACACTATTGAAATGGAACTTGTTTGAAAACACATTGTGTAATGTAAAAACAACTAGAAATGTGAACAAAACTGAACAGAAATGGATGAAACTAAAAGTGTGCACCTGGGATATGGATGGAAACTGGAAATAAATTCTAGAACACTGTTTATGTTGATTTTTAGTCCTCGTGGGACTCATTCGCCATTTTGGGCGAATCACTCCTTATTCTGTAAAACTGTTATGAAACCCGTTTCGAACAAAAGGGTATCTAAAAATGCAAAAAACCAAAAATAGTCCTAGAAGTGGGACTCATTAGCCATTGATGGAAAATGAATCCACTTTTGAATTTTTGAATATTCAAAAGAGGAAATAGGGGATCTCGGTCTGCACTTTGATTCTCTAGAAGTGTCTGCTTCTGAAACTCTAATTTTCGAACCTGAAAGTGACTTTTTGTTGATATTTTTCCTTGGAAAATGAAGAGAAGACCTAAAAAACTTTTCAACTCTATTATTAATGGTTTCCAAGCTTCCAAGAGGCATAAATCTGCAAACACACAAGACAAGAGAGAGAAATGATGAATGTTAGGGCATGGGGATTTGCCTTGGTCAAACCCCTTTTAGGTAATTAAACCAAAATGATGAAATAATGTAATGAAGCATGCAATAATGGATTCAATACCTTGCTATGATGTTTGATCTTGAATGTCTAAAATAAAACATGAAGAATTTTCCCTTGAATGTCTTAAGAAGCTAACTTGGTGACTTACAATGACAAAACCCTAACTTGCTTGACTTGTAAGAGAGAATGAATGATGAATGAGTTGTGAATGAGTTAAGAGATTGAATGGGGGTTAAATGGATGGAAAAACACTTATTTATACACAATTATGCCCTAATTACCCAATAATACATCATCATAGGCCGACATAAGGTCTTTTTGAATAAATACCCAAAAGGAATTTTGAATTATTTTGAATTTGGAGCCAAGAGGGACTCATTTGCCACCCATGGTGAATGGGTCCCACCTTGGGCTTGTAAGTGGGTGTGAGAAATTAAGTCACATTTAATGTTTTTTATCAGGTTTACATTCAAAAATACACTTAATTAAGCCTTATGAGTGCATAAAGGGGCCAAATAAAGCATAAGAAAGGTGTAAATAGTGAAATAAAGCCTAGAAAAGCATAAAATATTGTTACAATACTTTATAACACTTTAAAATAGGACTTGATAATGAATATTTAGATGAATTATAATAAGAAGATTATAGAAATGTGTAGAAATGTTTTACAACACTTCACAAGACATCAATAAATGTATTTTAAAGGGTTAAAGACCTAGTGTGGATGTTAAAAACACCTCACAACACTAAATCAAGGTCTCATTAAGTCCAATTTATCATGAATTATTCCCATGTCAAGAAAGAAATACTTTTTTCTATGGTACATTTAGCCCCCACTTTAGTGAGAGGATGAACTTGCTTCAAACTCATAGTAAATTAGACATTCAAGAGAGATTCAAGTGTACAGATGCAGATGACAAAGAATGAAAAAGATCAGGAAGGAATTCAAGCCCCTGGGATCCAAGATCCTAAGTCAAACCATCAAGATACATAATCATGAAATGACAAGAAATAGAAGGAAATGAAAATTGGGTTGGAAAGGATGCACTCACTTTGGGGCCATAGAACTTTAGGTCATCTACGGGGAGAGAATTCCACAACATACTCACTCTAGGGCCATGTAACTTCTAATTTTTTGCGAGGTGAGAAATCCCTAAAAGGTGAGACACATACGGTCAATATGTGCTCACAAACACACAGGTGGCTATGGGGAAAATTCGTGCCTCAGAATGAGCTTTCCCACTCAAACCATACCAAATTTATACCTCCTGATAACTTTAATAAGGTGCCACAATGAAAAATGATTTTTGAGCTCTATGAGGTAAGCAAAACTCCATATGCTTGACACTCATAAACATTTTTAATGAAAGATAATGCAATGATTGTTCAAAGGGATTTTTCTTAGTTCGTACAAGGTCTCATCTTAGGGAACATTGTGCTTAACATTTCCAAGAGAGGATGTGCCAAAATAAATATCATGCTCTTGGAGGGAATCAAGCCCAATGACTCCACCAAGAAAGGGTCACGTCACAAGAAGAAAGAAATCGCACAATGAAATGTCAGTGGTGATGTATTCCCCCACTTTAAAGCAATTGTGAACACCAGTACTATGAGAAATTGATTTAAAGTAGAAGAAGGAGAACATGGGAACTTATTTGAAAAGCCCTATGCCAAGTCATATGTTTTTGAGAAGCTACGTCATGAAAAGGGAGTATGTCACATGCAATCCAACTTAAGGCACATCATCCATGTCTCAAGCTTGCTCATATATTTTCATGAAAGGTTAATTACTAGCCAAAAGAGGCAACGACAAGTGACATATGAGGACAAGGCTACTGAACCCCTTGCCCCACTGAGTGCAAGACATGTGAGTTGAAACGATTGATGAAATGTAGGTGAGAGTGAAAACCTGTATCAATTAGAGGAATTAGGTTCCCCCACAAAGGGAAGCATACCAAACTCCTAAAAATGTTTTATTTTATGACTCAAAGTTTTACATTCATTAGTGGAATGACCATGAACTCTATGATAGGCACATAATGAAGTCTTGTAATAGAATTTATTACAAGTTCTAGGAGGGAGGGTGCTCAAGTGATCTTGGAGGAGTCTCAACAAGATACCCTCTTGATCAATGGTAGAAGGTGGTCTTGTGGCTTGTGTCAAATATACATCTTGCTTAGTAGTAGATGTCATACTTACACAAGTTTCTCTAGATGGCGAGATTTTGTTCTCTCTTACAGGAAGACGGAAAATCTATCAAATGCAAATCATTGGTATCTTGTGAGATGACATTGACATTAAGAGAAGAGTTTGTTGTTGGTGTCATATTGTGTAAAGGATGATGTTCAAGACCACTAGTGTCGAGGAGTTCAGGATGGACAATTGTTAAGGATGATTTAGGAGTGTGTTGTGTGAGATTGTTGATGTTGAGTGAAGGCTTGGTGATTTCTATCAAAGGGAAATAACCAAGAACTTGAGTCATTTGTTGTGTGATAGGGTCTATAGGGTTTTTAGGATGTCCCACTAGGTATGTATGAGGTCCATTGATTGAGGGGGATATAATGGAAACTTGTGCATTCATAACCTCGATGGTCTTGGTTTGATGGATCTCTAATAAAGGGAAATCAAGAATCAACATTTTATCTAAGGAAGACACATTATTATTGTTTCCTTTTTCTAACACCATGATATTCTCCCTATAAGGAGAGTTTTTAGAAGAACTAAAAATCAAATGCTCGTGACATTCAAGAATTGGTTCTTTTAAAATGACTACATCGCAAGTAGGGGAATGATCAATGGTTGGATTTTCATGTTTATCGATAGTAGGGAGAGTAGGGAAAGACTCTATTTGATTGGAATGTTTCTATAAGGTCTCAGGCTCATGAAAATAAACCATAGATTTTTAAGAAGTGTGGAATGGAATGCTATGGCTCTTTTGCTCAATTAGGGTCTTTCACCTAATGGAAAGAGATAGATCCCACACCAGGTGGTTCACTCAAATTAAGATATGTATGATGAAATTATGTCTAAATTCAATGACCTATATGTAGCTAATTGATAAAATTGATTTATTAAGAATGAAACACTATTGAAATGGAACTTGTTTGAAAACACATTGTGTAATGCAAAAACACCTAGAAATGTGAACAAAACTAAACAGGAATAGATGAAATTGAAAGTTTGCACTTGGGATATGGATGGAAATTAGAAATGAATTCTAGAATGTTTTTGATGCTTATTTTTAGGCCTGGTGGGATTCATTCGCCATTCTGGGTGAATCAGTCTGTGTTCTGTAAAACTATTCTGGAACCCATTTCGGACAAAAGGGTATCTAAAAATGTAGAAAACAAAAAAAAAGGCCTGGAAGTGGGAATCATTCGCCATTGATGGAAAATGATTCCACTTTTGAATTTTTGAATATTCAAAAGAAGAAATAGGAGATCCCAGTTTGCACTTTGGTTCTCTATAGGTGTTCATTTCCAAAACTCTAATTTTCGAACCCGAAAGTGACTTTTTGTTGATATTTTACCTTGGACAATAAAGAGAAGACGTAAAAAACTTTGCAACTTGATCCTTAATGGTTTCTAATCTTCCAAAACTCCTAAATCTATAGACACATGAGACAAGAGAGATAAATGGTGAATGTTAGGGCATAAGGATTTTCCTTGGTCAAACCCCTTTTAGGTAATTAAACCAAAATGATGAAACAATGTAATGAAGCATGCAATAATGGATTCAATACCTTGCTATGATGTTTGATCTTGAATGTCTAAAATAAAACATGAAGAATTTTCCCTTGAATGTCTTAAGAAGCTAACTTGGTGACTTACAATGACAAAACCCTAACTTGCTTGACTTGTAAGAGAGAATGAATGATGAATGAGTTGTGAATGAGTTAAGAGATTGAATGGGGGTTAAATGGATCGAAAAACACTTATTTATACACAATTATGCCCTAATTACCCAATAATACATCATCATAGGCCGACATAAGGTCTTTTTGAATAAATACCCAAAAGGAATTTTGAATTATTTTGAATTTGGAGCCAAGAGGGACTCATTCGCCACCCATGGTGAATGGGTCCCACCTTGGGATTGTAAGTGGGTGTGAGAAATTAAGTCACATTTAATGTTTTTTATCAGGTTTACATTCAAAAATACACTTAATTAAGGCTTATGGGTACATAAAGGGGCCAAATAAAGCATAAGAAAGGTGTAAATAGTGAAATCAAGCCTAGAAAAATGTGAAATCTTGTTACAAGATTTTACAACACTTTAAAATAGGACTTGATAATGAATACTTAGATGAATTATAATAAGAAGAGTCTATTAAAGTGTAGAAATGTCTTACAACACTTCACAACACCTTCACAAGACATCAATAAATTCATTTTAAAGGGTCCATGACCTAGTGTAGATGTGAAAAACACCTCACAACACTAAATCAAGGCCTCATTAAGTCCAATTTATCATGAATTTTTCTTATGTGAAGCAAGAAATACTTTTTTCTATGATACAACAAAAAAAAATAGCTCACTTTACCCTAGAATCATATCAATCCTTCATTATCCTTGCATTTTCACACCCCAAAAAAAAAATACAAAAACATAGACCTTAGTTACATTATCATCTTGATCTTGAATTAGAATCATTTAGTCACCTTATCACTCACTTTGGCCATCAATAAATATTTTAGTTTCCTTTAGTATCCATTATCCCCCATCTTTTAGGCATTTTCATCCTTGCATTTTCATTTCCTAAAATCTAAAAATCCAAAAAAAAGATAGCATAGTTTCATTGCAATTTTGCATTATCCCCCAACTTGCAAAAGTCTCACATGGTCGAAACAATGTCACAAGCCAAATGAAAGGACATGCATTTCCTAAGTGACCCCTTTCCTGAAAATGTCACAAATTCAAATCAATCTACACCTCACAAAAACACATCACAAAGAGAACAAAGTGACACTTGGGAAGACCTAAACTTTGAAGTAGTCGACAAACGATTGAGCCCTCAAGAAATAAAAAGAGCCTATCAAGACCCAAGAATTTTAAGCATAGTTGACTAGCTTGTTAGAGCCCATCCAAATAGATTTTTCTATGCCTTATCCAAAAAGGGTGCCAAGTTACTTCAAGGTTTTGATGTATCAACTAGCATAGAGCAAGAAACTAAAAATCCATTTGGCATGCCTTCATCACAATAAATGGTAAACATATCCCTTGGGACAACTACACACATGACTACTACCACTATAATGCACAACATCCCAACCCATACCACTACACAAGGTCAAACTTTTACATTGGGTAGTTCCTCAAACACCATGGGTAAAACTTTCATGAATCCTCTTTTTCAAAACACAAATAAAGGGTCCACATCACAAGGCCCTACACCTTTGATCCAAAATCTAATCCAAGGTCACACACCCTTGATCCAAAATGAAAACCAAAGTTTTATACCCACGTCCCAAAACACAAACCAATGGCCCTCATTCCAATTCCAAAGTGTGCCTTCATTAAATCAACCTCCACCAAATAACCCTAGAAAGGTGTGCATTATCTCACGAAGGACCCCAAATCAAAACCACAATCAAGTTTCTACTACCAACCAAGGGTCGATTCCATCATTCCAAAACTCCGCTCAAGGACCAATACCATCACTTCAAAATTTCAATCAAGGGACCATTCCTTCATGTCAAAATGTCAATCAAGGGAACATCCTTTCACATAAAAACATCAATCAAGGGCCTACACCTTCATATCAAAGCGTAAATCAAGGTTCCATATGCACACTTTCAAATCAAGGATTTAATCTCCAAAACCAAAACATGAATTAAGGGTCCATACCACAATTCCAAAGTATCATACCAAATACAAACCTCACCTTTGGAACAATTCCAAACACAAATTTCATTCCAAATCAAAACAACCCACACTTATATGACAATCAAGGTCCCATATCACAAAGCATCAATCTAAATCCAAATCCAACACACGACCCTAATGCCAACACTATGACATCTCATCAATACAATGTGACATCATCCCTTGTAGACTATTTGATCCAACATATGTAGACCATTGAACAACGAATGACCAATATGAAATTAGGAACCAAAAAGAAGACATACTCCATGGAGGATTTGTTCCCTTTTCCATTTGATTGAAATCTATACATGCCACCCTTTCCCCCACACTTCACAACACCACCTTTGCCTAAATACAAGGGGACAAGGAATCTAGTAGAACATATATGTGAATTCAACATGACATGTATGGAAGTTGCATATGACCCCCCATATTTGATGAGGTTATTCCTAATAATTCTCATAGGGTAAGCCTTAGATTGGTTCTCACATCTTCCACAAGGAATTCGAACATGGGGTGAACTAGCCGACAAATTCATCAATCATTTTCCCTTCAACATTAAAAATGATGTCACCCTTGCAACATTGAGTACAACCAAAAAAGAAGAAGTGGAATGACATACCTTGTTCTACTAGAGATGGCGAGGTTTGGTTAGCGAAATCCCTTTTCATATTCTTGAAAAACAACTTGTCACCATGTTTGTAGAAAATCTTAATGGAGAGTTGATGATTCAAACTAAAAACCAATGTTCCACAACCTTTGAAGAGATTCTTGAGAAAGGTTTGAGAAAGGCCTTATCACTAGAGGACTGGTAAAGATAAACAAATACACTCCAAAACCCAACAATGACAAAGGAAAATATTGGTCCTGAAATAATAATGTCACAAACGACATAGTTGTTGATGCCAAAATGATAATCAAAGGACCAATCATTCAACTTAAAGGCCCTTCTCCATCAAACACATCCAGTACACCAAACACCCAAACACAAAGTCAAAACCAAATGCTAAATGCTATCCAAAATAGACAACAAAGAAGAGGTCCTCCCTGTTTCAAGAGAACATACACCCCCTTGGGTGAACCTATTGTATCAATCCTCAAACAGCTTCTACAATCTAATGTCATCACACTACCAAACACCAAGAATTATGAACCTTCCTTGATCAAACCTGATTGGTGGAAATTTGATGAATACTGTGAATACCATCGCACAAAAGGACACAAAACATCTAGATGTTGGATGCTCAAGAACATCATTCAAGACCTTATTAAGGATCAAACCATTTCAATTGATAATTCATAAGTCAAAACCAATTTTGATCATACAATATCCAAGACCCTTTGAAATACCATGATAAAGGAAAATCCTCCAGTTTAGCGAATAACAGCAATGCCAACTATGCAATTGTCAAACACAATTACAGCATCATCATCCTTAAGGTGATGCCCTTTGATGATCACATTGCCACTATCACCATAAACAAGTTGAAATAAAATTGTGTTGTCACCACCCGTAGAACCAAGATAAATATTCTAGGTCCATCCTTAAATCCTCAATCAAAGGGTCAATATAACCTCCTAGAGTAGCTAGGAAAGACTCTCGTGCAAATTTATATCTTGGAAATCCTTTTCATTTCACCACAGCACAAAGAAATCTTTGATAAAGCCCTACAAGAAGCCTCCATTCCTACAAACTTAGATGTCAATGAATTTTAGGCCATGGTTGGATACCTCGCCATGCCACACCATGTCACCTTCTCTGACCAAGACTTTTCAGCACAAAAATTTAACCATAATAGTCCTCTACACCTAGAAGTATACACTAACATGCACAAGATCAGACGAGTCTTAGTAGCTGGTGGAGCAGGCCTAAATATTTGCTCACTAAAATTAGTGAAGGCATTGGGATACTTTGAGAATTGCATTGACCAAACCAAGAAAATCATAATCAAAGCTTATGATGATGCCAAACAATCTTCTGAAGGCATAATTTCACTCCTAGTGAGAGTTGGCCCAACCATATAGGACACAATTTTTCATGTCTTGGATCTGTATTTACATTACATTCTCCTCCTTAGCCATCTATGGATTCATGCCATGAGGGCTATTCCATCCACCTACCATCAATGCCTCAAGTTCCTACATAATGGCACTGAAATAACTATTCTAAGTGACCCTAATCCTTTCCAATATTGTTCCAACCTCAAAGGAACTATTGAGCATCAAGTGCCCATCAATCGAGAGGCATCATCTTCCACTTAATCCACCACTCCATCTCAATACATAAATCCATCCGCACTTATTAAATCATCCAAATCATTCATTACACCTTTTTTTGGCAACACAAGGATAGAAAACTGAGAGGGGGGATGAATTAGTTGTCACAAAATTTCAAACGTATTCAACTTATTAACCTTATCCTCAGATCTAATCAATAACCATGAAAGCATTAATCAACAACACATCACAAACACACATAACACCAAGATTTTTTATGTGGAAACCTTGTTAGGGGAAAAACCACAGTGGAGGTCAGTCCACAATATTATACCATGTTAAAAGTATAAATAAATATGAATGGGGAATGCACAAGCATTCAGGTGCACTACCTAGAGCTCACTACTCAATTACAAAAGGAAGACACACTGTCTTACAAAGATTTGAATTACATCCACAAGATTTGAACTGAGAAAATATCATCTACTCATTCCTTATTACAATTTTGGTTAAGCACATGAACACTTCTTCACTCTTCTTCACACTCTTCTCTACCTTCAAAAGATTTATAACATTATTTTCACACACCATGCCTTCAAATGGAATAAGAAATATCTTATATATATTTGTAACAAGAAATTACATCACTACATGTTGGCCTCAATAAAATAATAAAATGAATACAACTGTCGGCCCAAAACATCAAATAAATTTCAATTTGAATCAACCAAGGTCGGCCACAACATAGTGAAGACCCAAAATAAAATCCTCAAACACAAACCACCTTCAAAAATTAATCCTCGAATATCCATAGCACGCTACAACACCATGTCGGCCAAGAACATGAAAAACATGAATACGCAAGAGAAAATATTGAATCACGAGCACAATGATCAACACAGATGTGCAACACAAATGGAGCATTATCTAGAAACATCCAAAAACATCATGAATCACAAGAGAGGCATTCACAACAACTAAACTTACTAAAATCAAATCATCTTCATTCAAGAACACCAACTAAAGCAACAAAAAAATTGTCAAAATACAACTGCTCATAACTTGATCAAATATTCATGCGGATCTCTAAAACTTAACATGGATAAACTAGATATACTCAAAAACAAACCCTTTAATCCACAACCATTAATAATCAACGTATTGAACTCACCAACATACTGAACTTCACTTCACCACTAACAACCTACAACTTATTTCATCACAATTTTCTCAATATCATCAACATATACAGCTTCTAAGACATTAATTCCAATAGTGTTGACGTCAATGAAAACCACATATCAGTAACGCAACCACAACATCCAACAATATCCCCCTTTGGAATTGATGGCAACACATGATGTGAAAAAAACATCAACACAACTATCTTCAGTACTTACTCCCCCTTACGTTCTGACTCTTTCCTCCTCAATTCAACTCTTCTCCCCACATGACTCTTCTCCTCAGATAATTCATAGTTTTTCACACTACTCTTCTCTCCCTTTAACATCAATGACAAAGATATATTTTCTCCACACAAGCTTTGAACCACATATCTAAACATTTGACTACTCCCCCTAAGTAGCAGCCACCACAACATCAATCTGGATCAAGATATGACTATGAAATGCATGAATTGATGCAAGTTAATGCATCTTAGTTCTAATTAGGAGGGGTAATCACCCCTAGCTTCCCTCTAAGATACTCAAAAGTATCCTTAGGAAACAACTTTGTAAAGATATCTATAATTTGTTCCTTCGTAGGAACATACTCCAATCTAACTTCCTTTTCACTCACCTTCTCTCTCAAAAATTGAAACTTGATAGATATATGCTTGGTCTTTGAATGCAGCAGTGGATTCTTAGAAATGTTAATTGCACTTGAAATATCATAGAATATAGCAATGGGTTCATCATACACAACTCTAAAATCTTTCAACATCTACTTCATCCACAAAACTTGAGTATAATTATTAGCAACAGCAATGTCTTATTCCTCTATAGTAGACAAAGAAATGGCATTATACTTCTTACTTAACCATGAAATCAACTTCTTACCCAAGAAAAATGCACCACCACTAGTACTCTTTATGTCATTCACATCACCTGCCCAATCAGCATCAGTAAAGGCATTCAATGTAAGATCATCATCTTTAGGATACCATAGGCAAAAATCAACTATCCCCTTCAAGTATTTGAAAATCCTCTTCATAGTAGTTACATGAGATTCCTTAGGATCATCTTGAAATCTCGCAACAATGCATATAGCATTCATGATATCTAGTCTAGTTTCAATCAAATAAAGCAATCCACCAATCATTGATATGTATCTAGTTTGATTTGCTTTTTTAGAATCATCATATTGTGTTAACCTACATCTGGTAACCATAGCTATACCAACTAGCTTTCAATCTTCCATACCAAACTTCTTTAGCAATTCTTTCACATACTTGGACTGAGATATGAAGATCCCTTTATCTAACTGAGTAATTTTCAATCCCAAAAATAATTTCATCTCACCAATCATAGACAACTCAAACTCATTCTACATCGCATCAACAAACTTCATGCACAAACTATCATCTCCTCCAAAAATGATATCATCAACAAAGACTTCAACAATCAGATCTTTATCATGATCAATCTTGAAATACAGATTACTTTCAGTAGTACCTTTATTGAACCCAAGCTTCAACAAATACTTTTCCAATTTGGCATACCATGCTCTTGGGGCTTTCTTAAGTCCATACAATTATTTATTCAACTAAAAAACCATATCTCCTTGATTAGTCAATTGAAATCCATTAGGTTGCTCAGCATACACCTCTTCTTCCAATTCACCATTTATAAATGTTGGCTTGACATCCATCTGATAAACCTTGTAATTTTTGTAAGCAGCATAAGCAAGAAATAATCTCACAGATTCAATCCTAGCAACAGGGTCAAAATTTTCTTCAAAGTCAATTCCTTCCATCTGGGAATATCCTTTACACACCAATCTTGCTTTGTTTCTAACAAATTCACCTTACTCATTTAGCTTGTTTCTAAAGACCCATTTAGTTCCAATTACATTTTTGTCCTTAGATCTAGGAACAAGAATCCATGTATTATTCTTCTCAATTTGTTGTATTTCTTCTTTCATTGCTTCCACCCAATGTTCATCTTTGCATGCTTCATTTACACTATTAGGCTCAGTCTTTGAAATTAGAAAGCATTCTTTTGTAATTTTTCTCCTAGTCTGAACACCTTTGTTCATATCACCTATAATTTGATCTTCTGAATGATTTAGTCTTACATACCTTGGAGTCTTAGGATGTTCTTGAACTTCTGGCTCTTTTGATCTCTCTTATGCACATTCACTAGTTCCTTCCTCTTGATTTTCTTGATTCACCGAAATGATTTGAACTTGATTTTGAGTCTAAAATTTCTTTGCTATGACTAAACTATTATTCTGATCATCTAAATCATATCCACATGTTCTGGATGGTCTAGCTATGTCTTCATCAACCTTGACATTTGCACTTTCAACTACTTTCCTCAATCTCTTATTGTAGCACTAATAGGCCTTACTCTTAGTAGAATAACAATGAAATATTCCTTCATCACTCCTAGCATCAAAATTTCCTATATCTTCATCTCTTTTGATATAACACTTACTCCCAAAGATCTTGAAATATCTAATAGTAGGATTATGACCAGTCCATAGCTCAAAAGGGGTCTTACCAGTATCACCTTTGACTTGTACCTGATTGAGGATGTAAATAGCAGTACTCATAGCTTCTCTCCAATAGATATGAGGAACATTTCCTTCTAGCATCATAGTCATAGAAGCATCTTGAACTATCTTGTTCTTCCTTTCCACAACTCCATTTTGTTGAGGGGTCCGCAGGGAAGATAATTTTCTCCTTATCCCATGCACTTCACAAAAATAATTAAACTCATGGGAAGTGAATTCACCACCTCTATCTAATCTCAAACATTTAATCTTCAAACCTATCTCTATCTCAACCATAGCCTTAAAAATATTGAATTTCTCTAGAGCTTCATATTTCTCCCTTGAGAAAGTAACCCACATCAATCTAGAGTAATCATCAATAAGTAACATGAAATACATGTCTCCTTGTAAAATTTTAATTCTAGAAGGACCACACAGATCAGTATGAACAAGCTCCAACACTTCATTTGAACAATGTTGTTTTCTCTAAAATGAAATTCTAGTTTGCTTCCCTAACGGGAATTCCTTGCATATAGTATTACTAGGCTTTGCCAACTTAGGAAGATCTCTCACTGCCTGAGTAGAACTTATCTTAACAATATTGTCAAAGTTTACATGACACATTCTCCAATACCACAACCAACTTTCATCAACTTGAGAAATCAGAAAAATTTTACTAGCAACATTCAGGTGAAAGATGTTACCTTTTGTTTTTGTACCTGAAGCAATCACATTTCTGGAACTTCCCAATATTCTACACTTTCCATTCTTGAATTGAAGATTGTATCCCTTGTCAACCATATTTTTGATACTTAAGAGATTATGCTTCAAACCTTCCACATAAAGAACATCATCAGTATTATTCTTACCATCAAGAGAAATGGATCCTCTACCATAGATTACACCAGCTTTGTCATCACCAAATCTTACAACACCACCATCATACTTTTCCAAGCTCACAAATTTTCTTTTATCACATATCATGTGATCACAGCATCCATTTTCAATCACCCATTCATCTTTCTCTTCAATTCTGGCCACTAGAGCTTTCTCCACATTTGAGCAACTAACAGATTCAATAGGGGTTGGATCATTTTCCTTGATAGCAATAAATACCCATTCATCTTCACTTGCATTTCCTTTATCAGATTCATCATTTGTCACACCTTCATCAACAACATAATAGCACTTTCTTTGGAATCTAGGCTTGTTAGGTCTTGGCTTAGGGACTCTTTTCAGACACCTTGATGCAAAATGACCTATCTTATTGCAAGAAAAACATTTAATAGGAAATTTCCCTTTATAATTACCTTCTCCTCTATCTTCTCTCTTGACAATAAGTGCTTCAAGCTCCTCTAGCTTTCTCTCATCTTCTTCAATCTCTCTCATTTACTCCTCATACTTGAATACCTTTCTAGAAGAAATTTCACCTAGATCATATCTTTGTTTATCTCTTCCTGAAGTAGTAGCCTTGAATGCATATTCTATCTTAGGGAGAGCATCACCAAATTCACTTAACTCAAAAGCAGTAAGCTTACCAATCAACATGTCTCTGGTTACATTTGTTACAGTCTAGAGCTCCTCAATAGTAGTAGCTTTGAATTTGTATGCAATAGGCAAGGATCTAAGCACTTTAGCAACAATCTCTGATTCTTCCAACTGTCCACCAGCACATCCGATACCACACACAAGTTCATTCACTCTTTGCATGAAAGTAGTAATTTTCTCATCATCACCCATTCTCAACATTTCATATTTCCCTTTCAAACTTTGTAACTTAGCAATATTCACATTAGCATCACCTTCATACAAAGTTTCCAATTTTTCCAGATCTCATAAGCAGTCTTCAGATCCATAACATTTTTCATCTTAGAATCAGTTGAAGCACTCAACAATGCTTCCTTAGCCCTGATATTGTACTCAGCATCCCTAATCTCAGTAGTAGTAGTAGTAGGACCATTCTGAGGAATAACATACCTATTGCTTGTAATGCTCTAGTAGGGTTAACCAATGCATCTGAGATGGTACTCCATTCGATTCTTCAATAGAGAATAATTTGTTCCATCGAATCTTAGACTATCCTTCTCGTATATCACCATCCCAAATCACCTCAAGTTGTCAAAATTCTTCTAAGGAACCTGCTCTGATACCAATTGTTGGAAACACAAGGGTAGATGACTGAGAGGGGGGGTGAATCAATTGTCACATAATTTCAAACTTATTCAACTTATTAACCTTATTCTTAGATCTAATCAATAACCATGAAAGCATAAATCAACAACACATCAGAAAAACACATAACACCAAGATTTTTTACGTGAAAACCCTATTAGGGGAAAAACCACGATGGAGGTCAGTCCACAAGATTATATCCTGTTAAAATTATAAAGAAATATGAATGGTGAATGCACATGCATTTAGGTGCACTACCTAGAGCTCATTGCTAAATCACAAAAGGAAGACACACTGTCCTACAAATATTTGAATTACATCCACAAGATTTGAACTGAGAAAATAGCATCTGCTAATGCCTGATTATAGTTCTAGTTAAGCACATGAACACTTCTTCACTCTTCTTCACACTCCACTCTACCTTTGAAATATTTAGAACATTATTCTCACACACCATGCCTTCAAATGGAAAAAATAATCACTTATATATATATCTGCAACAAGAAATTACATTGCTAAATGTCGGCCTCAATAAAATAATAAAATGAATACAATTGTCAGTCCAAAACATCAAATAAATTTCAATGAGAATCAACCAAGGTCGGCCACAACATAGTGAAGACCCAAAATAAAACCCTCAAACATGAACCACCTTCAAAAATTAATCCTCGAAGATCCACAACATGCTACAACACCCTGTCGGCCAGGAACATGAAAACCATGAATACACAAGAGAAAATATTGAATCACGAGCACAACGATCAATGTAGATGTGCAACACAGATGTCCAAAGCATGATCTAGAAACATCCAAAAACATCATGAATCACCAGAGAGGCATCCAAAACAACTGAACTTACTAAAATCAAATCATCTTCATTCAGGAACACCAACTGAAGCAACAAAAAAACTATTAGAATACAACTGCTCATAACTCGATCAAATCTTCACTCGGATATCTAAAACTTAACATAGATAAACTAGATATACTCGACAAGAAACCCTTTAATCCACAACCACTGAGCATCAATGTACTAAGCTCACCAACAAACTGAACTTCACTTCACCACTGACAACCTACAGCTTATTTTATTACAATTTTCTCAATATCCTCAACATATACAGCTTCAAAGACATTAATTCCAATAGTGTTGACATCAATGACAACCACATATTAGTAACACAACCACAACATCCAACACCTTCCACACCTAAAATCTAGATCCAAGACAAAGGTTGCGGAGAATGTGATATGAAGAGTCTCTTTTTCATTGGCAAGTTACCCAAGTCACCAAAGTCATATAGAAAACTACATCCTATGCAGCCCAAAGTTGTCATCCACAATCCCCCTACCACTTTCACTAAATTGGGGGAGCTTTCTAAATAATTTCTAGATGACCACATTCTTACATGGTTGTACAAAGAAGAGGAGGACATTGAAACTAAGAAATTTCCAATTGAACAGTATCGAAAAGGGTTCCAAATAATGAAACGACATGGATATGATGGAAAAAATGGCCTTGGTCTCAATAAGGAGGTAATTTTGGAACCTCTACAACCTCCTAAGCTAATAATTCATCAATCTCTAGGGTTTTTTTTGGTAAAAGTAACTATCTAAGGTGTCAGGTCACCCTTGAGTGAGGTTGCTAGTGCTTCAAATGAGAGCGAGACACATGAAAACCCTTAGGATTATGATGTCAATTCCAATTAATATAAATGGGACTCCTTATCCTCCACCACTTTCATGGACCTTGAAAAAATATTTGGGGAATTTGACTAAATTCTTACCCTTGATTCTTCATAAAATCCATCGAGTACCCATTTGAGAATGTCTTTGACTAAAGAAGAATGGATCAAATGCTACTTTTGGAAATATATTGATCTAGCATCCTAGAAGCCTAATGATTCTAGTTCCATTTTACCCTATCTACCTACACAATGACCCTTGACAATATCAATGGTTGATTACCTCTTGTCTACCCTCAACTTATAGATTGGGACCAACAAGGACCACCGAGTTTAGACACTTTCAAGAACGAAAAAGCTATTGCTAAGTTCATGGGACTTCGTGATGGAATACCAAATGGAGATCATAAATTTAGCTTTACAATAGAGCTCAATTATTCCACATACTTTGGTGAGGTCGTCTTGTCCTCTAGTTGCAAAAGTGAAAATGAAAAAAGTAAAAATAAAATTAATAGGTCTTCATGTGAAAACCGAAAGGCACCTGCTGGCCATGAAAAAGTAAAAATAAAGGATGTATCTAAAGGTGAAGACCTCTCAAAGGCACCCAAGGATGGAGGGCAGGATTATCTCCCAATAGATCGAGAGAGATCACCGTTACTTATAGAAGAAACAAAAGAATTCAGCATTGGAACCTCAGATAACTCGAGAATAATATAGTTAGCCACATCCTTGACCATTGAGGAAAAGCCTAAGTTCATAGAATTCTTCTTAGAAAGACAAGTCAATTTCACATGGTCATATGCCAATATGCCTAGATTGGATCCCAAATTGGTTCTACATCACTTACCATTGCTACCAAGTTCCAAGCCCTTCAAAAAGAAGTTAAGAAAAATGCACCCCCAGATTGCACTCCTCGTCAAGGAAAAACTCAAGAAGCTCTTGGATGTTAGATTCATTCGCCTAATTGACTATGTAGAACGGATATCAAATATAGTTCTTGTCACAAAACTAAATGGTCAAAATAGAGTTTGCATGGATTTTTGAGACCTTGATAAAGCTTTTCCAAAAGATGACTTTCCTCTGTCAAACATTGACATCATAGTAGATCTAACTATTGGACATGAAATTCTATCACTAATGGATGGATTCTCAAGTTACAATTAGATCATAATTTCCATTGAAGATCAACCAAAGATAGCTTTCACATGCACTTGGGGAACTTTCTATTGGAACATCATGCCATTTGGACTGAAAAATGTTGGAGCCACCTATCAGAGAGCCATGACTACAATTTTTCATGACTATATGCATGTCCTTATGGAAGATTATGTGGATGAACTTCTCTCCAAATCTTTAGAACAAAGTGGACACTTAGTAGTATTGGATAAGATTTTCACCTGACTTGAAAAACATCAACTTAGGCTAAATCCAAAGAAGTGTGTTTTTGGGGTCCAATCAGGAAAATTCCTAGGATATATTATCTCTCGTGGAGGAATAGAAGTTGATCCAACCAAAGTAAAAGTGATCTTAGGCATGCCACCACCAAACAATATCATTCAACTAATGACATTATAAGGAAGACTGCAATCCATCTGTAGGTTCATTGCTCAGCTAGTAGATAGGACCCATCCATTCCAAAATTTGTTAAGGAAAGGCATTCCCTTCAGATGGACTGACAAGTGTCAAGAAGAATTTGACCAAATCAAGAAGTATCTATTAATTCCACAAGTCCTTATGCCACCAATTGATGGAAGACATTTGATATTATATGTGAGCCACTACATCAGCACTAGGGGCACTTTTAGCACAAAATGATAATGATGGCAAGGAAAGGGTAATATACTATATCAATCACACTTTAGTTGGGTATGAGATAAACTATAGTCCTATTGAGCAAGCCTATCTAGTAGTGGTATTCACAACATAGAAATTGAGACATTATATGATAAATCACAAAACCAAGTTGATTGCCAAAATTGATCCTTTGAAATATCTACTCAGCAAAGCAGCATTGACAAGCAAGCTAGCTAAATGGGTTATGATCTTGAGTGAATATCGCATCCAGTATGTTGACCACAAAGCAATAAAGGGACAAGTAATAGCTAACCAACTCGCAGATGCACCATTAAAAGTAGACCATCCTTTGGTATCTGAATTCCTAGATGAATCAATCCTTTTCATAGACACACCAACAACATGGAAGCTATACTTATACAAGTCATGGATTAGGAGTTGGTATCTTATTTATTACACCTCAAGGAGACTCCATTCCTAAGTCATTTTGGATAGCATTTTTTGTGCACAAACAACATGGCTAAGTATGAAGCATTATTGACAGGACTTCGAATGGAAATAAATTAGAAAATCAAGGACATTCAAGTCTTTGGTGACTCCCAATTAGTGATTAAACAAGTTAATGATGACTATGATACCAAGGATGAGAAATTGATGCCCTACAAGCACATGGTAGACAGCTTTAGATTCTAATTTGATAATATTTCCTTTGAAAAAATACTAAGAATCTAGAACAAAGTAGCTGACACAATGGCTATGATTGGATCTCTCTTGGACATTCCCAACAATGCCTCACAATATGAGTTCTTGGTGGAACAACTGTTGATACTTGCATTCGATGTCCCCAAAACTAAAATTGTGTGTGAACTTGTTGGTCTTGAATCTCCTTGGTATAAAGACATCTATGCTTATTTGCATGACCAAATTATCCCTTTTGACTTGTCCCTTAACCAACGCAAAACCTTTATCCAAAAATCATCCAAATATGCCATCATCGGAGACACTCTCTACCACCATATCCTAGATAGTACCCTCCTTAGATGTCTCAAATCAAATGAAGCACAAACAGCCTTACAAGAGGTACACTAGGGTATATGTGGAACTCACTTGGTTGGTCCAACCTTAGCTAAAAATCTCATTAGAACAGGATATTATTGGCCTACAATGGAATGTGATGCTTATCACTTTGTGAAGAAATGTCACTAGTGTCAAATTCATGGAGATCTTATACATACACCAGCTTAGGAACTTTTTCCACTTACTTCACCTTGTCCATTTTCTCAGTAGGGACTTGAGCTCATAGGAAAGATCCATCCCACCTCTTCTAATGGACATAATTTTATCCTTGTCGCTACTGAGTATTTCACAAAATAGATTGAAGTCATCCCATTTACTTACATCACTAGAAAGAAAATAGCCAAGTTCATCTTGAACTATATCATTTGTCGCTATGGTATTCCACAGTCCATCATCACTGATAATGGTTGTCCTTTCAAAAACTAGAATTTCTATGAGCTTTGTGACAAATTCCATATTCAACATCATTTTTCCACTCCATATTACCCCCAAGGCAATGGCCAAGCTAAGCCGTCTAATAAAACCATCCTAAAAATCCTAAAGAAGACTATTAATGACGTTGGTCATGACTGGAGCTTACAACTCAATCCTACTTTATGGGCCTACCATACTAGTGTTTGCACTCAAACTGGAGCCACTCCACATTTCCTTGTCTATGGGTCTGAAGCAATACTTCCTATAGAGGTCAATTTACCCTCTTGGCGAGTCTCTATGCAAGGCTTGATTGATCAAGAATATTATCATGTATCGCATCTACATGAGCTAGAATTGTTGGATGAAAAGAGACAAAATGCTTTGAAACATCTACAAGAATACCAGAATCACCTTCATCGCAACTATAATAAAAAGGGTCGACCTAGAAGCTTTGACATTGGTGACTTAGTCCTGAAAGAAAATTCAAAGAATCAAGCAAAATGAGAAAAACCTAGAAATTTTGAACCTAATTGGTTGGGCCCTTATATCATTACAGCATCATATGGATCAAGTGCTTGTCAAATTTCTACTCCTAAAGGAGAGCCATTGTCTGACCCTATCAACAACATGCACCTCCGCAAGTATTACACTTGATTCTTAGAGTATCCCCTTAAAAAGTCAAAAATACAAAAAAATCAAAAAAATGGTCACCTTGATGAAAACCTGACAAATAGGTGCCTTGGTGATGACAAAAAAAATAGAAAAATCAAACAAATCAAAAAAAAAAAGTAAAGAGAAATAATTTGTCCAAAAGTGAAAGCCACTTCGGTGGCGCTTTGGATAAGTACCATGGTGAAAACCTGGAAAATAAGTACCATGTGTAGTCATTCCCTACTCCTTCGTCTACTATCACTCCACCTAGCCTTTCATCCTTCTTCTCATCCATTTGCACATTTCATTCACCCATAATAAACTTTTTCATCCTTCCATGGCCTAGAAACCACCGACATTTGGGTATCCCGATCATCCTTCACATTCATTTGTTGCTTCCCCTTTGCACATAATAAATTGATCCTACTCTTAACTGGGGGCAATTCCTTGACTCACATCTTCATGGGAAATAACACATGGTATCAGCCTTTTAAAACTTCAAAAAAATCAGAAAACTTCAAAATCCACAAAAATCAGAAAACTTCAAAAATCCAAAAAAATAGAAAACTTCAATATCGAAAAAAAATATAAAACTTCAAAAATCCAAAAAAATCAGAAAACTTCAAAATCCAAAAAAAATAGAAAACCATCAAAAACCCCAAAAATAGAGTCTGAGTCTGAATCTATTTCTTTTACTAGGGTCGAACTACGTTGCCTCTATGCATTTTCTACATAGGCAAGGCTCATCTTAAATGAGCCCCCGAGGCATTAGGTCAATCCTTCTAGGTTGTCCAAATAAAATCATGACTCAGTCTTTTTTTTGAATAAGACAAAGTCAATTCGTGTCAAACTACGAGGTCTTTGTGCATTGCTACGTAGGCAAGGTGATTTTTCAATAACCCTTGAGGCCTCCTAGGTCAAGTCCTTTATTGTTCTTCAAGTCTGATCATAAATCAATCATCATTCAAACCAAATCATGAATCAACAAACACACATAACCAACAAAATCCTTCAATTATTCAATCATCTTATCACCAACCAATCAATTGGATCATCAATCTTAGTGGAATGGTGCATTATGCCATTTTCCTCATTTGGTCTTATCTCTTGTATTTTATCAGGATGTGTCCTTCCTAAGATTAGACTTTGTCAATATGGTTATTCACCTCAAGTAGGATGTGTCTTTCTTGCAGTTGGGTGCCTTGTCAACACTTATCACTTGGTCAACTTTATTAGATGTGTCCTTCCTAAAGTTAGGCATTGTCACATCACTTGGTCATACTCATCCATCTTTGTCAAATGAACGATCAATCAATCTTTCCTTAATCAGAATGTGTCCTTCCTAAAACTAGGTACAATATATCAAATCTATTTATCAATTGTTGTCAACTTTTCAATCAATCTTGGCAACCTTATCAATCAAATCAATTTGTCATCTTTATCAATCAACCCTGTCAAATCAATCAATCTTATCAGCTTGGTCAATCAATCTTTCCTTCATCAAGATGTGTCCTTCCTAAGGCTAGGTGTGGTCAATCAAATCACTTTATCAATCATTTTCAACCTATCAATCAACTTGGTTATCTTGGTCAAGTTAATCAATCAATCAAACAATCTCATCATTATCACTAGCAAGAACTATCTTGGTAAACACTTTATTTCTCTAGACTTGTCATATCTTATTGATTGGTTTTGGGTCATGTTATTAGTCTCCTCGAGGAAGTCCTATCAATAGAGTTAGAGGGGCGATGATGGATCATGGCCTCTTTTCTTTGTTTGTTGTATATGGTTTGTCTTAGCAAAAATACTGGGACAATTGGGTCCTTAGTATGAGTTGGGGCATTCCTTGTCTTTTTTACAACTCTTCTCTCCCAAATGGTCACCTTGCACATCTTGGTTTATGTCATACCATGGTGTTTGTGGATCATTTGTGACATTTTTGACACCCAATGATGATAAAAATAAAAATGTAAGCATGAAATTTGGATCCCTTATCATTCTTGGTCTAACCTTTTATCTCCATCTCCTTTGTCTTATCCATGCTAATATTCATCTCCTCCATCTTCTTTGAACTAACATTTCTTTCGTCTGCATCTTGAAAAATTCATGTGGCACGCAAAAACATCTTGCATCCACAATCATGTTATATTGCATCATAGAAAATGCCATTATCATAAACATTATTTTTATATTAGGTCACATATATTTGCATAAGAAAATACAAAAACACAAACTGCATCCATATAGCATCATGATAGTATCATTTGCATCATACATTTTAGCAATACATCCCATATCTTATAGTACTGCATTCCATGACATGATTGCATTACAACCCATTCATGTTGCATCTCATATAACATCGCATTACATATCATATACACCATATCCTATTATCACATATCACATTAAGCGTCATATTTTTCATTCACATTACATATTTTTCATCAACCATTTTGCACTAGGAAATTTCCAATTACATTAATACATACATTAGGACATCATAAACATTACATTTCATTTATGCATTCCATCTCAAATTGCATTATGTCATTTCCATTGCATTCATCATTCACACCTAGCATAATAAAAAATTCCATAACCATAAATGCATTACAATAGTCATAGCATAATCAAGTATATCATCATCACACTATATTTAGTACACATTAGGTCATCCACATTGCATGTAACAAAAGCATAAACATTCATAACATTGTCATAAGCACATAATCATAAAGAATATCACAACCATTGCATCATCATATAGAATGCATCAACCAACATCATAATCATAGCATAAGCATCCATCACATAGTATATCATCATAAATGCATAAACGTATCATAATGCATATCATCAACTATCACCAAAATCATATATATCACTCAAAATCATGTGTCATAAGTACAATGTCATGGTGCATAAATAAAATGGAGCTCGTAGGCTCGATAATAAAGTGTATCAGTGTCTATATAATAACATGATAAATGCTAAAGACAATCTATCTGGAACTTCTCTCATCTTTGGCCCCTGTAATCTTGTGCCCTATGGTGGGAGGTCTATCATATGGGGTGGCCCACCTGACATATGAAGTCTCACCTTCTAACCTTTTGTGTGACCATCGGTTGCGTGTTCTACCCTGTGATCTACTGGTTTCCACCTATGAAAATCTAGGCTCCCTCCTCTCTGGTGGCACAACACTAGCATACAAGCCTCTATAATACTGGGTGGCCACACCCTACCTCACTAGCTCCCATGCAATATCAACCATTGATCCACTGCAATTGGTTGTAAAATCAATAATCCACTGCTCTACTCACTGCTACCCAATTACTGCTAGGTCCCTCTCTACCTGAAAGGCATCCCTCCTAGCCTTAATGTTGTCCCTCTTAGCAGTCACTCTCCTCAACTGTGCCTCCAGGGCCTACACCCAAACCTATAGAGCAGCTATACTCTACTCCGTTGATCCCTCCCCATCTTTAGCCCCCACCTCCTATGGCATCTCCTCCTCGCCCATGATGATCCTCTCAGGAGAATCCAGTCTACCTCATCCATATCTTCCTCCTCCTCTCCTCCTACCTATCCTCCATCCCCACCTCCCTCGACCTCCATAGCCTTTAGTTGTCCAATCTCCACTACAGGCACCTCCTCATGTTGCTCCCTGACCTATACTAGTACCTCTGCTGCTACCCTAACCTCCGGTCGATCCTCCTCCATCTTTTCCTCTTCTCAGATGGGTGGCAACTTCCTACCCTCCTGTCACCCTCTATCCCTCATCCTCGGCTATCTGTCGTGCCTCCTCATCGTCCTCCTCCTCCATCACCCCTATAATCCCCCTACCCTCCTCCTCATCCTCTATATCCTCTACCCCTCCCACCTATGCCTCCCCATCGACCCCTCACATCCCTCATTTTGTACTCTATTGGCATTGGATGTTGTGGATCTGTAAGTGGAATGGGGTTGTGAATATTCCACCATTCATCATACTCTGGTGTGGTGCCTACATCAACATCTCCTCCCTCCCACTCCCAATCCAAGGCCTATAAGGCATCTATCTCCTGCTCGATCATGGTGACTACAATCTATGGGCCCTAGGGATGTACCTCACATGATGATCGCCCATACTCTACTCTGCCCAATGGAACTCCCTGCCTCTCCCCAAATTGTCGTCAAACCCTCTCTGGTAGATACATCTCAACAATGTGTTGACTTTGTACTATCCGTCTAATCATATATCTCAACTATCTGCACCAAGGTAAGTGGTCATCCTCATCTATCCACAATGGGCATGTCTTGTATGGTCTCTAGACAAAACTGACTAATGTATCTATGCCATGCCTCCAATAGCCTACATTCCCCCATGTGTTTCTGAGTGAAGGCCCCTTACTATAGATAGGAGTACAGTTTTGTTCCCACCACCTACCGAACCACTGGTGGCCAAAACATGGCTATGTGATCCCATGCCCAAACTGTAAGCAAGGTCACACCACAACTCAAACTCTACCCCTCTGTATAAACAATATCATGCAGCTAGAAATATAGCATCACCAAAAGACATGGGCCCCATGTAAACACTTTCCTATGTCGAATCATCGACCCCAACATCTCTCCCCAACCAACTAGGATGCCATGGCCCTTACGATTAGGAATCATCACTCCTGCTATCAATAAGCATAGAACACAGTCAAACCAGTCAGATGTCTCCACCAGGATCTCCCACCAAATCTCATATCCTTGGATCCCAAGCTCAAGATCACCCTCGATCTCATAATACTCATACAATGCCTAAATTCCTTGAGTCAGGTCAGACCGCACATGCTCATCGTGAATGAGTAATCTCATGATCCTATATATGTCCTCTAGGGTGACTATCGTCTCCCCCATAGGAAAATGGAAGTTGCTTATCTTTGAGTGCCACCGATTTTCTAGTGCTATCAGCATGCCCCTATTTTCCCTAATAGTGGGCATATAGGTCACATAAAATAAACCTAACTCCAGCAGCACACCCTTCTCATCATCGCCTAGCTAGTCCCACAGTCGAAACACATCTGGTGTGGACTCTCATGTGTAAATGGGGGGAAGATGCACCTAAAAAATGTCAAGAAACCAATAACGTCAATCCAAAACCCTCATTTGACCTATCAAACCTAAGCTGACCAAGCCTAACTTTCCTAGTCTAGGGAAAATCCTTAATCAGGCAATTGTGTTGCAATTTCTATCTAATGTGTCACATAAATTATAATTGGCCCACAATTGCAAATGCATCACTAGCCCAAAAAATATGTCATTCCATGCAATGTATCTGTCGTACAAAGTTGTTTGTGTCATTCCATGCAATGTATGTGACTTGAAAATGCACTTGTGTCGCATAATTTCATGCATCACACCATAAACATTTACTGCCCTATCCCTAAGCATTTGTGTCATAGTGAGATGATTGCGGTGAACCGCTTATCAAAAGTGTCGAATGCAATAATAGATGTGTCACACACTGTGTGACGCAACTGTCTGCTAAATTATTTCCTAGCCTAAATGAACGTGAAATGAAAAACTTAAAAGTTAGGGTCGTAGTACGTACCGGGGTGGGCACTTCCTTAGGATGGCGGTGTGTGTGGATCCTATATGCATAGTGGGAAGCCTCTAGAACTGGAGACATTTTCATTGTCTAATCACTCTAAGCTCCTCAAATTTCTAAATATGGAATGTGAAAATGACCCTTTTTCAAATTCAAATTGTCATTTATAGGTCCAAAATTAGGATTTTTTCCCTACTTCACCTTCTGGACACACCTCTTGACATCCTTGGCCTCGAATTTGACCCTATTTTTTACCTTGATCATCAATTCTACCTTCACTATTGAATTCATGGCCATCCTTTTGTCTTATCGAGACAATTTTCCAAAATTTTGAAACTCTTCGAGAATTTCTCAAATTTTCCCAAGGGAGCATAACTATACCATGTTGTCACCGTGGCATCCTAAATCATATCCTAACTGAATTTCTTTGACACAACGTGATAAACTATGTTATGTCAAAGAGGGGAAAAATGTAGACACTAAAAAATGTCCTAAGTCTACGAGCGCCATTTTTCCTATTCATCATCCTTTGATAATTGAATAATTTTAATTATTCAATAATGTTTGATCATATTCATCTATTAATTAAATAATTTTTAATTATTTAATTAATGCATCTTCTCATTTCTATCCTGATCAATTAAAATTATTTAATTGTGTCGCTAATATATCCCTTTCTTCTATAATTAAATAAATCATCATTTATTTAATTATTTCTCTATAGTTAGATAATTATTATTATTATTCAACCTTTTATTCTTCTTTGATTAAATAATTGATGAAATTATTTAATTCCTCTCTAATTTCCATCTTCTCATTTAATTAAATTGATTAATTTAATTAAATGCTCCTTTTTCATTTTCTCCAAATAAACAATTTGAATAAATTATTTACTTGTCACTTGTCCCTTTCCTCCATTTTCTCCATTTTTTGAATAAATTATTTATGCACACCACCTAGTCAAAGATGCCATGTCATATACTTAATTTTTGTCATAGCAATCAGGGGTCATAGTCGTCAACATCATACCTGTCATGATTCCTCCCAGAATAGCATATTCTTGGTGCATCAATTCTAGACCATTGATCTTGGCATCTTTTTCAAACTCAATCTCAACCATCCATTATGTAACCTCCCTCTCATGCATCCTCATCCATTGATCTTGGAATCCTTCTAGAGGATTAATCTCAGCCATCCATTTGAAAGGTTTTCTATAAAAGAAACCTTCCTCCTCCATTTTCAATTTAACAGCTAATTGTCTCCAACTTTCTTGCTTACTATTTGCAATTTTTACACAAGTATTCCAACAAATCTGAGGGAAAAGTTGCATAAGAAGAAGAAGGAGACCAACAGAAGTGAATCAACCATGATGGGGAGTGCCTTATTTCATTTTTTGCATTTCTAATTCTCTCCATTATTTGTGTTCTCTTGTTGATGAGGTCTCATTAGCTTAGAAGTGTTAGTTGTCACAAATCTAGGCTAGAAACTAAGAAACCCCATCCCACACCCTGATTGCATTGAAGTTAATTTTGGTATTTGGAAAGTTCAGGCTTAATGGTTTTATGTGTTTTACACTGGTGTGGCCGACCTTGTGTGAAATACTACTTTCGAGAATAATGAAGCATGTTGGATCTATTTGGGTCCATATGAACCGTGTGTTTGGGCTGCCCTCATTCTAATTCCACCCTAGGATGTTTTCACACCGAACTAATTTGATTTTGGATTTGGATAGCCGACTTTGGATATGTTTCAAAGTTGAATATGGTATAAATTCAAGATGAGTTAGTAATGGAAAATATACAAGAGCGAAGAAGAAGAGCGATACGAGAAAAGAGAAAATGCAATTTGGTGCGACATTGATTCTATTCAATAAGAGTGTGTGTTGACAATGTGGGAGATCAGTGTGAAGCTTAATGTTGAGTTTTCAGATGCAATGAGAAAAAGGTGAACTCTATCATTCATGCAAGTTGATCAAGTGACTGTGGTGGAATCCTTTGTTGCATTGGGATTTTATTCTCTCTGTAACAAGTCTTCTTTGTATCTCTATCTTAGTGAGCCCTTCGGGTTGTATCCCTATTGGACAATGAGTCCTTGTTCTGAAAAGTGATTCCTTATTTCCGGAAGTGATCCTTTTTGTAATAAATTTTGATATTCTCTATAGTGTGAGTTAATACTCACTGTGATTTTTCTCTCATTGGATTTTCCACGTAAATCTGGTATTATTTTGTTTGTGTAAGATTTGAGTTTCGACATTGGTATTTGATGATTAATCATTTAAGCAATATTAGTTCTAGTTATTAAATTAAAGGTTTAATTTTGTGACAACTGATTCACACCCCCTCTCAATTGTCCTATTCAACAAGAAAATCTTCATGTACTGAGAGCTAAATTTGAAGGTCTAAAGATGAAAGAAGAAGAGAATATTGTAGACTATCTTCTAAGAGTTAATGATATAGTAAACTCTATTAAAGGATATGGAGAAGAAGTAAAAGAAGATGTCATTGTGCTAAAATTTTGGGGGTCAATGACAAACAAATATGATCCTAAGATCTCTGTAATAGAAGAAGGAAGAGAAATAGAAAAACTTACTCTTAATAAGTTGCTAGTATATTCACTCCATATGAAATGAGGATGGGAGATGTAGAACCATCCAGGAAGGAAGCTACTTTCAAGGTTTCCAATAAGGAGAAGGATGTATCTCCTAAGAAAGATAAGGTTGATACTATTGTAGCCAGTCATGATGAGACTAATGAAGAAGAAGAAAATTTCATCAAAATACTTAGAATATGACCCAACAATTACAAAGGTAAGTTACACTTTAAATGCTTTAAATGTGGTAAATTAGGTCATTTTGCTGCTAAATGTCCCTACAATAAGAACGGTAACTTTGAGCATGAGGAAGATGATAGAACAAAGAAACACTACTACCCTAAGAGAAGGGGTTTTCAAAAGAAAAATAAAATTCTATACATTTCCAAAAGGATAGTGATGTATCAAATGACTACAATAGCTTAGATGATGAACAAAGTTGTGCTTTTGTTGTAAGAGAAAATGAATTTCTCTTCATGGCAAAAGAATCTAAAGAATAGAAGGGTGAAAAGGTTGAAAACCTTCATGAAGAAGGTGAAGAGGAAGGATAGGTATATTTAGAAGAACTCATCTATTCTCTAGATGATATTGAGAAGTTCAAAAAGGAGAACAAGCAACAAAAGAAACTTGCACAAAAAGAGTCAAAAAAATTAAGCAAGGATCTAGAAGAATCTACCCATAATATGGTAGATTTGAAGTTAGAACTAGAAGAATCCAAAAGGGTAGAAGATGTACTTAAATCCAAGCTACAGTATGAGGCTGATAGATGTATGAAGCTTGAGGAAGAGATTGTTTCTCTAAGAAAATATTTAGAAAAGGAAAAAGAGAAAATAGAGAAAGGACTCAAGCTAAAGAGTGGTTCAAATATTTTGGATGAGCTATTGAGCACACATAAGCCCTCAAACAAAGAGAAATTGGGACTAGGGCTTGAGAAAGGTAAGATTACCTTCATAGAAACCTCTACAAAGTTGTATGAAATATTCAGAGTGGGAGAAAAGTCTCATTCTATTGATGAAAGAGATTGCAAAGGGAGTATATTCACTGAGAAATCTACAAAGGTAGAGAAACCTAAAGAAGAAAAGAAGCATGCTATTGACAAGAAGGATAACCAATCAGCTACTAATCATTAGAAGAGAAGGTAGAACTTCAGAAGGGCTGATACTGATGGATTCACTAGGGTGAGAGACACAAGAAAGAAGATGCACAAAATATCACCTTATTAGGCACAAAATGCTAAAAAATTGTAGAAAAAAATTTAAAAGACCAAATATTAAGAATGAGAAAAAGAAAGATCCACCTCCTATAGTAAACAAAGAATCTAAAATTATTGTGGAAAAGATAGAAAAGAAAGCTAAGAAAGTATGGAAATAAAAAAGGGAAAGCTCCACGTAATCAATGATTGCATAGACAACACTGCATGCCAAGAACAAAAAATTTTGGGTGATTGATAGTGGTTGCTCCAAGCGCATGACTAGAGACAAAAGAAAATTCATCAAACTCAAGAAATGTAATGGAGGATCTATGAATTTGGGTGACAACATGGCAGTCAAAATATGTGGAAAAGAAATACTAACTGTAGATGGTAAAAATCTCATAAAATATGTCTTGTATGTTGAAGGCTTAAAGCACAACCTACTAAGTGTGAGCCAAATGTGTGACAATGGTTACAAGGTCACATTTGATTCTGAAGGTTGTAAAATCAGAAATAATGGAAATATATTTGTACAAGGATTGAGAACTGACATCAATCTTTATAACCTTTTTGAAGTAAAAGGTCAAAGTTGTCCGATTGGACATGCTGATGAAAGCTGGTTATGGCATACAATATTAGGCCACATAAACTTTTATAATTTGGTGAAAGTAAGTTCAAGAGGTCTAGTAAGACACATCCCTAAAATAACTAAGCCTACAAATATCATATGCAAATAATTTCAGCAAGGAAAACAAACAAAGGCTAGTTTCCCAACTAAAGAATATTCAACCACTAAGTCCTTACAGTTGGTTCATACTAATTTGTGTGGACCCACAAGAACAAGAGGATTGAAGGAGATAGATACTTCATGTTTCTAGTTGATGACACACAAGAATGACATGGGTAACCTTTCTGAAAGAAAAGAATCAAGAATTTGAAAGATCTAGAATATTCAAAAAAATGGTTGAAAAAGAATTGGCAAGAAGAATTAAATGTTTGAGATCAGACAGAGGAGGAGAATTTACCTCAAGTGAATTTGTTGAATATTTTGAGGCGTGCGGAATCAAGAGACAATATTATTCACATATAACTCTACAACAAAATAGAATTTTTTAGAGAAAGAACAGAGTTGTCAAGGACATGGCCAAAACAATGTTAAATGAGGCCAGATTAGTTGATATGTTTTGGAGAGAAGTTCATGCTATAGTATATATTATGAATAGAGTCTAAATAAGAGCACATAGTGATAGAACCCCTTATGAATTGTGGTATGGTAGGCCTACTTTTGCTAAACACTTCAAAGTGTTTGGAAGAAAATGCTACATTAAGAGAGAAGATGATAACTTGGGAAGCTTTGAATGAAGAAGTGATGAAGGAATATTTCTAGGATATTCCACCCAAAGAAAATCCTATAAATGCTATAAAAAAAGACTAGAAATTATTATGGAAAGCATCAATGTCAAGATTGATGAAATTATAAATAATATCAAATTTGATCAGAATGAATTTGAAGATGATTCAGATTATGAAGGCAATGTGGAAAATAATGAAGAAGAATCTAAAGAAGAGGTTGAGAAGGCACCTACAAAGTATGTGCAAAAGGATCACCCAGAGGATTAGATAATTGGGGATAAAAATGAAGGAGTTAATACTAGGAGGAGACTTGCAAGAAACAAAGAACAAGTTAACTTTTCTCTCCTATCTTAGATTGAACCAAAAAAAATTATTGAAGCCAGCAAGGAGGAGAGTTGGATAGAGGCCATGGAAGAAGACCTAAATCAGATTGAAAAGAATAAAACATGGGAGTTAGTTCCTAGACCCCCTAGAAAAAATGTAATTAGCACAAAATGGGTGTTTAGAAACAAGATAAATGAAGATGGAGCTATAGTAAGAAATAATGCAAGGTTAGTATGCAATAGGTATGCACAAGTTGAAGGCATTGATTTTGAAGAAATATTTGTACCTATGGAAAGATTAGAAGCAATCAGAATGTTTCTTGCATTTTCAGTGTATAAAGGATTTAAAGTGTATTAGATAGATGTTAAATTTGCATTCCTTAATGGAAACCTAGAAGAGGAAGTCTATATAGAACAACCAAAAGGTTTTCAGCTGTCAGAAGATGATGGTTATGTGTGTAGATTAAGGTTGCAGAAAAGGAGGTTAGCATGGAGTATGTTCCCACTAAAGAACAAGTAGTTGGCATTTTCACCAAGCCTCTTCCTAAAGAATAATTTGAATATCTGAGGCATAAATTGGGAATGATTGCTCCCACAACATATCACTAAATATTAGTGATAGGGCATGAATCCAGGGGGAGCTTAATTGGTACTTTATTTATCCCTAGTAATGGAGAACAAGATCAAGTTAGGTAAATTGATTCTACAAACACTAGTACAAAAACAGCAATATATGACTAAATAAACTACTAAAAATTGTATATAAATGACTAATTTTGGTCACATGACCATTAGTAGTTTATTTGTGGTCATTTATAACATGGCCAAATTTATGACTATACTATTTTAATCATTTATCTAGTCATTGATTTGGTCATTGATTTTTTCATTGATTTAGTCATTGATTTAGTCGTTAATTTAGTCATTGATTATTGTTAACTGGTCATTTATTTAGTCATGGTAGTGATTTATTTAGTCATATATTTAGTCATATATTTAGTTATTAATTTAGTCATTGATTGTTGTTAACTGGTCATTTATTTAGTTAGGGTAGTCATTTATTTAGTCATGGTAATCTTTTATTTATTCATGGTAGTCATTTATTTAGTCAAGGTAGTCATTTTATTTAGTCATGGTAGTCATTTATTTAGTCATTGTAGTCATTTATTTAATCATTGTTTAGTCATTTATTTAGTCAGTGTAGTCATTTTAGTCATTGTAGTCATTTATTTAGTCATGGTAGTCATTTATAAACTAAAATAATCATAAAAATTCAAAAAATATGCTCATAGGATTGAAAATAATTCACCGTGCATATTCAAAATGTATATAAAATATGTTACAAAGAACTCTACACAGATTTTTAAAGACAAAATCTTTTGCAGTATGCAAACTCTTGATTTATTATACTTTTAAAACTAAAAAAACTTAAACTAAAGCTAAAAATCCATCTGTGTGAATGCATGTCTTCAATGATGCCATTTTTGCACATGGGATGGGCTATAAATGCATCTAGAAGGAACCGGTTTTGCATTTTCTCCTTGCTATGTACCTGTCCACAATCAAAAAACTCAAAATTTGTTAATATTTTTAAAAGATTTATGAAATTTTGAAATATAAAAAAAAAGGTGAGATGATAAGGAATTTCACAACAATATAGGCCTGAATATGATAAGCACTAGAAATAACAAAATGTTGGAGAATTTTTTTCAAAATCCATTACCATCACGATTTGATTATATTTTGGTAACATGCAATTTCTTTAAAATAAAAAAGAACATTAATAAATAGTAAGATAATTTTTAATTACAAATTTATTTTTATTATAATATCAATAGATAAAGTTTGTATACTATTTCAAAGAAGTGGAAAGAATAGATTTATTATATAAATTCATTTTTTTTATGAAAATTATTTATTTGAAAATTTTACATATTTTATAATGTTTATATAAGAATTATTTATGGATTGGTTTTTTATGTTTAGTAATTAATGATCTATAACCTATTATGCAAAGTCTAATCATGTACATTTATTATTTTAACCTTTTATAAAAAAATAGATTATCAAACCTCTTTTACATATTTTTTCTAAAAATAGATATCTTAGTTTTAACATTTACCTAAGAACTAACTAGATGCATCAAAGAATCCATGCATCATTCATGGACAATACATATAGTAATTATTATCTAAAAACTAATTTTAGATAAAATACATAATATAATTTTATATAATATGGATCTAATGATACATTTTCAAGATTAATCTTTTGATTCTTGTTCACCTACTATCTATGTAATTATCAAACCTCTTTTACATATTCTTTTCTAAAAAGTTAAAATAATTAATGTACATGATTAGACTTTGCATAATAGATTATAAAGGTATTTATAATTTAAAAATACCTTACTTAGGTTAGAATTAAAAATAATATAGAATATGTTATGTAGGTATATGTATAATAGAATAAAGGTATTGTCTATGCTTCATGTAGTATAATTAAAAATCAATTTACTCATTTAGCAAGTAAAAATAATTTTATATGTAAATAAATATTCAAATATGTTGAATTAAAAAAATATTCTCCTTAAAATGATTAAGATATTTGTAAATTTTGTATTGAAAAACAAATTAACACTATATAAATATAACATACATTTTATTTTATTTTTAAGATAAATGTAACCATATTTTCCATCCTTTTTAATAATTAAGTTTTTATTTTCTTGATTTGATATTTTCCTTCTCAAATTTTAAAAGATTCTCAATTACTAATATTAAGAACAAAATCGTACTTATAAAAATTAAAATAAAATAAAATGTTAGTAAATAACAATAAAACAAATAACAAGAATAAAACTGTAAAAATAAAGCATGGAAATGTGACACATACCAGAAAGAAAAATAGCTACGAAAATAAATGTGAAGTAACATCCCTGACAGTACTACACTCGAAGCATTTGAAGATATAGTTGTACCAGCCATCAGATGCACATGGTGCATCCTGATGGCTGGATAGCCAATGCCCAATTGAAATACCCAAATCTTGTGCATCCTGCACAAAAAACAATGAAAATCAAGGAAATAACACATCATTATTTGTGAATAACAATATGTGTTTATCAATATTCCTAGTGGATCTAGAAGAATAAATGACCAAGCCCCCCATTCCCAGGCATCGGTAGGATGACACCGAGAAAAGACCAAGCCACCCGATTCCCAGGCATCGGTAGGATGACACAGAGAAATGACCAAGCCCCCCAATTTCTGACTTTTCACCCAAGTCATGGGCATTCAAAATTTGGTCTCGTCCAAGCCACCCAACTACTAGACGAGTTGGGAGTGGTTACCAGAAACACCCAAACACAAATAGAAATCGGTAAATAGGTTTTAAAGATTTCATGAAATTAAAGAGCTCATTCTCATGCAATGCAAGATGTGGCATATCAATATGGCTACATACCTATTATCAACTTCCTCAAACTATAGAAAATCTTCTCATAGATTCTTGTTGATATGTTTCACTTTGTAGACAACCAGTGGGATCAACTTGGTCTCAACCCATAATCCCTCACTCCTTCAGCTATAGTGTGGTAAGAAGATAGAGTCTTCTTTTCCCTTTGCAACTTAGACTCCATTTTCTTTTAACCCTATCTACTTGGCTCAAAACATTGGTGTGGTAATACCCACCATACTAAACTCCTCTTTGCAATAACTATATCATAGTATTGAAAATTTTGTATATGTAACGAGGGCTAGCAGAGTTGGGAGCGGCTACCAGTACCGACAGAGTAGGTGAGAGAGAGTCCCCGCATAGCAATCTAGTGCCCTGGGTGACAACCTATGTGCCCAAAACCAAGCACCAAATCCATCTGTTCGCACACCAACAAAATCACACTATAGGGGCACGCCTTGTCTCCAAACACTTCCTCCCTAGTATTGACCTTTCACTTCTCCAATTTGTTAAGCTATAGCATTAAAATAGGGTTTTGATGAGGGTTTTAGAGTGTTTATTAAAGTGAAAATTACTGCCCACATTTTCTGCCAAGATTTTCCATAAAAAAATTCATTAAATTGAAATTTTTGGCCAAATCCGCCCGCCAAGATTTTCCCCCTAAAAAAATTTCAAAATGGAATTAAAAATAAATAAAATACGATATATAAATCTCTACACAATAAATATTAGTAAGTATCCAGCAGCCACAATGTTGCAAAATTTTAACATATTGATGATGGAGAAAACTACAATTTGATATGGAGCACCGCAAGAATCGGAGTTCGCATTTTGTGGGTAATGGTAATTATTTAAAATATTCTAGTTGTTCTATGAAGGATGTGTATTTTCATGGAGCGTGAGGGCTATCAAAGCCTAGTTTTTTTAAGCATTTTGTTGTTGAATTGGATAGATCAGCTCTTGGTTACTCTGGCAATTTTTCTTCAAGACCAAAAATTGTGTTTAACCCCCAAGGGTTAACAGTGCCAAAGGCTCCCTAGTGTTTTTTTCAAAATGGTGCTTGGGTTTCTAATTTTCAAGGCCCTAAGTTTATTCATAAAATTATTCGATGCACAAAATTTGCTCCTAAATCTCTTATTAGGGAAAAACAACCCATGTTTGATATTTGTGCCCCTCATGGGAGAGATTTGTCTAACTCTTCAAGCTCTCGCTCATGGTTAGATGTAGTCTCTGGTCGTTCTGCTCCTCAGGCTCCCTTCATTCCAAAATCATTTTCATCTTGTCTGGCCACTTTTCCAAATGCAATCCCTATTGATCATCCAAAAGCTTTTGGTCCAGTGAGATCTCCTCTCACTTTTCCAAATAATATTATTGTTTCTAAGAAGGTTCGTAAGGACCCGATTGGTAAGCTTTCTCATGATGTCAAGCGTAGGGTTTCTTCAAAATATTTTAAATATTTGGATGTTAAATCCAAGCAATGGATACCAAAGAAGAATATTGGAAGGGATCAAGTAAGTGTTACTCTACCTAATGTGATGTTGCAACCACAGATTGATGATCTCAAAAATGTGGCTATTATTTGTAAATTTTGGAATTTTCCACCTAATATTGATTTTTTGAAAGATTGGGTTTTTCAAATGTGGGAAGGGTCATCCCAATTTTTTTATTTAAACCAGGGGGAAGGTTTCTTTGTAGTAATTTTTACTGATAAAGATTATAGGAATGCGGTTTTTAGGAAAAAGCCTGGATTTGTGAGGGTAATTATTTGTTCACAACATTATGGACTCCAAATTTCTTCCCTTCTCAGCTAAGGGTTAAATTTATTCCATTTTGGATTTAGTTTCAAGGTTTACCACTAGAATTCAGGGAATCCATCATTATTGAGGTTTTGGGTAATCAGTTGGGGATTTTTTTGAATCAAGATTTGTAGTTCTTTTCTAATCCATTGTTACCAATTCAGCTTTGTGTCCTTATTGATGTTTCTAAAAGCCTACCAGTTTTTATAAACATCAAGTCTATTTATGGGCTATGGAAACAAAAGGTATTTTTTGAGGATCCTAAGAATACATGCCTTCTTTTTCATTGTCCCATTCATCCGTCACAAAAATGTGAGGAGTTGATCGAATCTAATTTGGACAAATCTTTGAATGATTTGTCGATTGTGCCTCTTACACCTTCAGTTAAGGGTTTGGTGGAAGCATATGATTTGTCCTCCATTTCAAAGGTACTTGACATATGTTTCAAGTGGTGTCATTTCCTTTTTGATTTTAGTCCACAAGAGGATTTTGTATTCTGTCTAGTTGGGTTTCCTTGTGATAGCGTTGTTTCTTTGGAGAAAGCTCATGTTATTCAAGATATTTATTCTAATAAGTCAGATTTTGTTTATGATATTGATCAATTACACTCCAAAAAGGTATTTTTTCATCATAAGAGTGGAGATTTAATTGCCAAGTCTTATGAGTTTATTAAAACGCCTTTGGTTGTTTCTTTTGTTTCTGGGTTGGATAATCTTTTGTTGTCTCCTATTCAAAGCTTTTTTCGTTCTCTCAATCTTTTTATTCCTCAAATTTTATTTGATAGCTACCAACAATTGAATCAGTGTGTGTCAATGCTAGCACTTGGAATCTCTTATCATAGTGAAAAAAGGTTAAATATGTTTGATAAACAAAATGATATTAGTAATCTCAATCGTCCTTACTTGGACCTTATAATTCTTCCTCTAGTATACCTTCTGATATGGAGTTTGAGAAGTTTGTTGATGAAGCTTTAGTATTTGTAGGAGAACAAATGATTGATGATATTGCTTCAAAGGTTTTTGGGGAAGGGGAGGTATCCAATGAGATAGTTTCCTTCTCAATATCTCAAACTCCTCTGTCTCCTCCCTCAAGCAAAAAGTCGCCAGCCAAAAGAGGAAGGAAATCTTTAGCTTTTAAGTTACAAGAAGAAATTGTAGTTGGTTTGCAGTCAACTTTAGATGGTAAAATGGGAGTAGGTTTGAAACAATAATTTCCAAGGAGAGCTTGTTTCTCTTCCAAGCTGCAATGAAGTTAACATCTTGGAATGTCAGAGGCTTAAATGCCCTTGACAAAAGAGTCCAAATCAAGCACCAATTATATGCTTGTGGGGCTAATGTAGTTACTCTTCAAGAAACTGAAACTTCATATGAGTCTTTTCAAGTTATTTCTAAGTAGTTGAACAAATGGCAAGCTTCTCATTCACCATCTCAAGGAGCCTTAGGAGGATTGATTGCATTATGGAATGCAAAAACAATTTTCATGAGTCATGTTTCGTTTGATCGTAATTGGTAGTTAATGAATGTTACTTTAATTTTTTGGTTGCTTAATGTTTATGGTCCTACCAGTACAGCTGGTAAAAAGTTGTTGTGGGAAACTTTGAAATTGAAGATTGATGGGGTGGGGCAAGAAAAAAAATTTCTTGCAGGATACTTCAATGTAATTACAAATTTATTTGAGAAAAAAGGTGGAATATGTCCTCCAAAGAAGGATATGGAGGATTTTGTTGCTTTTATTCAATATAATGCTTTTAGTGGATGTTATTCCACAAAATGGGGGATTTACTTAGACAAATAGAAGGAAAGATTTTCTTCAAATTGCAAAAAGGTTGGACAGATTTTTAATTTCTCCAAATTGGGTGTTAAGTGTTTTTGTTTTAACATTTGAAATATTACCCTTTGCTTCTTCATACCATTTTTACATTTCTTTAAATTTGGCAGCAAAAAAGTTAAAATCTGAATTTCAATCCTCCTTCAAATTTGAGGCAATGTGGTTTAGGAACCCTGATTTTGTTTCTTTATTAAAGCAATGGTGGTTGAGTGTACCTTTTTGTGAAGGTTCTAGGATGTATCAATTGGGAAAAATTTTGTACTATGTTAAATGTCAATTAAAAACTTGGAATCAACATGTTTTTAAGAATGTTTTTCAGCATAAAGATTTGGTTTATAAAAGGCTATCAGAGGTTAATGAAAAAATTATTACTAATGGTCTTGATAGTGCATTGTTTGAGGAGCAGAGTAAGCTACAAGAGGAATGGAAAGAGTTATTGTTGAGAGAGGAGTTGTAATGGAGAAAAAAATCAAGAGAGTTATGGTTGAAATATGGTGATAAGAACACAAAGTTTTTTCACATATCAGCCCAAATTAAAAAAGAAAAATGCTCATTTTTTCCATTCATGATAGTGTGTCTGGAGCTTTGCTTAATAATGAGGAAGAAATCAAGAATGAAGGAGTCAAATTTTTTTCTTCCTTACTAACTGCAAATATCAATGATCATGTTAATTTAATAAGGGAGATAGAAGAGATCCTTCAAGGCATTCCAAAGTTGATCTCTTGAAGATAATACAAGATTGATGTCTCCTTTTTCCCTTAATGAATTAAAAGATGTCATATTCTCAATGGCTCCTGATAAAGCTCCTGGAGTTGATGGCTTTACAGCCATTTTCTACCAAAAGTGTTGGGATTTCATTGGAATTGACATCTTAAATGCATTGTAGGAATCAAGGAAATCAGGAGGTATGTTAAAAAAATTGAATGTGACTAATATTGCAACTATCCCAAAAATGAGTTCACCAAATACTTTTTCTGATTTCTGACCTATTTCTCTTTTTAATTCAATATATAAAATCTTTACAAATGCCATTTATCTTTGCCTTTATCCTCTCGTGTGATCAATCATTTCTGTGGAATAGGGGGGCTTTGTTTCTGGTAGAGAAATATCAGAAGGAGCAATTGTTACTCATGAAACATTGCATTCTATTGCTGCAAATAAAATATCTTCCATGGTTATTAAACTGGATATGCAAAAGGCTTATGATAGATTTGATTGGCCATTTTTAAAGTAGGTGTTATTGAAATTTGGTTTTTCTCAGAAGTGTCGTAAGTGCGTAATGGCATGCTTGTTAGGAGCTAAGTTTTTTGTTCTACTTAATGGGGCAGCGGTTGGGTTTTTTGGTTCTTCCCAAGGGGTTTGTCAAGGGGATCCTCTTTCTCCTTTTTTATTTATCATTTTAGTTGAAGCCTTGAGTATATCTTTTCATAAAGCTCATGAGCAAGGGCGTGTTCATGGTGTTTTAATTCCAAACACTAATATATCAATAACCCACTCTCTTCTTGTTGATGATACCTTGCTTTTTAGAAAAGTAACAATGGTTGAAGCTTTGCATATTAAAGCCTTATTGGATAAGTATACAAGAGTTTCAGGGAAAAAAGTCAATGAAGGAAAATCAAAAATATTTTTTTTTAATACATCAATTTCCATTGAGAACCGATTAGTTTGTTTGTTTGGTTACCAGCAAGCTCTCTTACCATGTAAATATCTTGGAATTCCTTTTTTTACAGGATAGAATAAAACTACTGATTGGCATAAAATCATCCAATCTATTCAATCTAGAATTTTGGCATGGAAAGGAAGATGGCTATCCTTAGTAGGTAGAATATTACTAGTAAAATCTATGATTTCATCAATCCCAAACTGCTTCTTGTCAGTTTTAAAATCTCCTAAATCTATCATATTTCAAATTCAAAAATTGATTAGAAAGTTTTTGTGGTCTAGAAATTTGGATAGAAAAAATAAAATTCCTTTGGTATCTTTGGAAACTATGTCTTTAGATAAGGTTAAAGGTGGAGCAAGTCTTCATAATTTTTCATAGAGAAATCAAGCATTAGGATCCAAAATGGTTTGGTGAATGTATGAAAAACCTTCTACAAAATGGTATCATCTCGTGCAGAGTAAATATTTGGATAATCACTGCCCATCTAGAATTTTGACTGTATCAAATCTGCCTTTGGGATCTGCAATGTGGAATTTTTTAGTTTCTTGTAGAAAGGTTATTTTACCACATTTAACTTGGGAAGTTAATGATTGTAATCAAGCCTCATTTTGGCAGGATTCTTGGAATGGTTATAAAAATTTAGCTTTAGACTTTAATTTTAGAAATTTTGCTCTAATAATGTCTCAAATTTGGGGAACAACAGTAAAAGACTATGTCCAACATGTGGATGTTTTGACGGGTAAAGTCTAGTGGAAAGTTTTTTCCAATGAGCCAATAGATGTTAATCACAAACTTCAAATCTCATCTATTTTGCAAGAAAGAATGGTTTATTTCTCATCCAAACTGGAAAAATTTCTTTGGTCAAAAGCAACAACAGGTAGTTACATAGTTAAAGAAGGCTATAAATCGATTTCACAAGATCTCCAAGTTACAGCTCATAGAGCTTATAAATTTTGTTGGAACTCACAATTTTTACCTAAAGCGGGTTGTTTCTCTTGGTTAGCAATTCAAAATAAAATTCTTACTAGCAATAAACTAGCTAAATTAAGAATTGGAGCTCCTTTTAATTGTGTGCTCTGTGAGGAAGAATTGGAAGACATCAACCATCTTTTTCTCAATTGTCCAATAGCACAAATTTGTTGGTCTTTTGTGATTGGTAAGATGAAATGGGTGGATGTTTTACCAAACACGATTTGGAAGCTTTTTACAAGTTGGCCACATTTGTATAAGTCTTCCTTTTTTTCAAGTATATGTTGTATTATTCCATCCTCTATGTTATGGGCTCTTTGGTGGGAAAGAAATAGATGCATCTTCAGGAAAGTGAAATTGATTATTGATCAAATGTTGTTATTACTAGAAAGGTCTATTTCTAAGACAGTAAATGCATATGTCAATAAGGTAAAAAAAGTTAATTCCCTCTTTACTGAATGGGATTCAAACATGATGGCCAATTGGACTTTTTTGTCTTTGTCTTTCAAAGGTAGTCTTCATCAACATGTTCAGAAAGTGGATAGAGATTCCATTGTTTGGTTACCTCCTCCACCTGGCATTTTCAAGTTGAATATAGATGGAGCTTCTAGGGGAAATCCAAGTATCTTTGGAGCTGGGGTGATTATAAGAGATCATAAAGGTATAGTTTATGTGCCAAATCATTCAAACTACCATATGGTACTAATAATTTGGCTAAAGCTCAAGCTCTCTTACAGGGCTTGAAGTTAGTACTTAGTTTTAAACTTCCTATTATTCAGGTGGAGGGTGATTCCTTAATTTTGATCAATGCATGTAGAGATCGTAAAGTTCAAAATTGGGCATTAGAGTATATTGTTAAGAATATTTGGGCCTTGTTTGATAAAATAGGTAACTATCAAATTTTGCATACTTATAGAGAAGGTAATAAGGTGACTGATTTTCTAGCAAATTATGGATGTGATCAGCAAGTTGAAATATTTACTCATATGGCTGAAATTGGAAGAATGCGTCTTGGGCTAGAAGCTCTAATTACTAATGAGGAATGTTAGTAAAATTAAATCTATCATGGAAGTATGTGATATTTATTTCCATTTCTTATAATGATATGATTATAGGGTGGTGTTTTTTATCTATATACATGTGTTGTTTTGGGCACACAATTGTAATTGAAAGTTACATGTGTGCTTAATAATGGTATTATGAACAAAATTACATACAGTATTATATATTTAATAGCACATGTGTAAATGGAAATTTCATGTGTGTTATGTCTTGAACTTTTCAAATCAAAATTTAAAAAGTGCCACTACCATATCCATATTGTTCTAAGGAATTGCAATAGTAAAGTCATAAGGTGGTAGGTTAGCTTCAAAGGCAAGTAATTTGTGCAGATAATGGTACAAAGTGTTATCATTGAAGTAGCTTCAAGTGATGTCACTTTTTTTCATTATGTAGTGTTTCACAATGGAGTTCTATTCAAGGAATTACAAAATTTTCATGCTAGTTAATAACTAGGATTTGACAGTTTCTGAGAAATTTGGTGATGATGAGTTGAATTTGGTTTTTAAAGAGCATTGTAGTATTATCATGAAGCATATCAAAAGGTTTATCGTTTATTTGCAAAATGAGAATCTCCACCAAGAATGTCAAAGAATTTATTGAAAAGGTGATAGTTAAAGTTCATGCATTTATTGTGATACTAACGCATGAACATGATTTCTAAGTTCCTGTATCTTGCCAAGGTCCAGTGCAGCTGAATATAAATTTTTACAATCAGTGTTAGAGGGTGGAATCGGAATGAATGGTTGAACTGGGATTAATGGGGAGTACTTACGTCATGCCCCCACTCTAGTCCCGATCCCACACCTAACCCTCTCACAACCTCTGCCCACACTACTAAATTTGTCCCAACCCCGAGTGCAGCATCAAAACTAGAACAGGAGGCAATATTGAAACCAAGTGTTTTAAAAAAAGTGAAAGTTCTTGATTTTGAAATGGTTCCGCCTCTGCCTGAACTTGCTCCGACCCCACACAAGGAGAAGGATGCAGAACCGAAATAAGGATGGAGCTAGAACACAAAAAAAATGAAATGAAAAGGTATTAACTCATCCCGTCCTTCTCAATTGTTGTCAATTCCTATCAAATCTTATGGTTTTGTTGCAAGATTTCAATATGGTGGAATTCATTGTTGGTAAAGTTGTGCATGCAGTTTATTTGCAAAATGAGAATCTCCACCAAGCATGTCAAAGCATTTATTGAAAAGGTGAAACTTAAAGTTCATGCATTTATTGTGATACTAACGCATGATCATGATTTCCATGATCATGTATCTTTCCAAGGTCCAATGCAACTGAATATACATTTTTACAATCAGTGTCGAAGGGCAGAACTAGAATGAATGTTGAACTAGGACTAATGGGGAGTACTTACATCCTAGCCCTGCTCCAGTCCTGATCCTGCACCTGACCCTCTAGTGCTCTGATCCCACCAATCAAAATGAAAACCCCACACTTCTGAATTTGTCCTGACCCCTAGCGCAGCATCGAAACCGAAACAGGAGGAAATATTCAAACCAAGTGTTTTAAAAAGTGAAAGTTCTTAATTTTGAAATGGTTCTACCTTCGCCCGAACTTGCTCTAACCCCACACAAGGAGTGGGATGTGGAACCAGAATAAGGATGGAGTTGGCACACAAAAAAAAAAAAAAAAATGAAATGAAAAGTTATTAACTCATTCCATCCTTCTCAATTATTGTCAATTCCTATCAAATCTTATGGTTTTGTTGCAAGATTTCAATATGGTGGAATTCATTGTTGGTAAATTTGTGCATGCAGTTTATTTGCAAAATGAGAATCTCCACCAAGCATGTCAAAGAATTTATTGAAAAGGTGAAACTTAAAAGTTCATGTGTTTATTGTGATACTAACACATGATCATGATTTCCATGTTCCTGTATCTTGCCAAGGTCCAATGCAGTCGAATATAAATTTTTACAATCAATGTCAGAGGGTACTAATGGGGACTACTTACATCCTACCCCCGCTCTGGTCTCAATCCCACACCTGACCCTCTAGTGCTCTAATCCCACCAGTCAAAATGAAAACCCCACACTTCTGAATTTGTCCTAACCCCGAGTGTAGCATCGGAACTAGAATGGGAGGCAATATTGAAACCAAGTGTTTTAAAAATTGAAAGTTCTTAATTTTGAAATGGTTCCGCCTCCGCCTGAACTTGCTCCGACACCACACAAGGAGTAGGATGCGGAATAGGAATAAGGATGGAGCTAGCATAGTTATTAACTCATCCTGTCCTGCTCCTCTCATGCTCCGACTCCACATAGAATTTGCTCTGACCCCAAAATAATGTTCCCATTTCAAAATCAATCCCGACACCTTCCTCAAGTGTCTCGCGCAGAACCGGAATGGATTTTAATCTAGGCATGAATGATAAAAATGTTTCACATTTAGATGTCGCTCCGGCTCCAACCCCTCTTGGTGTCTTTTCTCGTTTCACTCCCGCTGTGGAAAATTAAGGTCTCTCTCCTCTACCGCTCCGGATTTCATCCCACTCTCGCATCTGCACAGGAAACAAAAGGTGAGTGTATGGTTTTGAATCTGCACTGAACTCAACTTGGTTCCGACCCCACTTTGATAAAGTTTGATTGAGAAACCAGGACAATATATGAACCAAACATAAAGAGAAAAATATTCTTGTTCATAAATTGATCCGGTTCTGCCCTGAACGAGACCCGACTCCACTCATGTTGAAGGTTCTAATGTTGGGATTAGTCCCACTCCCACCTCTGACGCCAAGTGAATGCTTCAGGGATATCTTCTCATGGAATGCATTGATTGCATAGAATATATGAAAAATGTGAAAGCATAGAATGAAATGCAAAGCGGGTGAACTGTTCGAAGAGGTGATGATTAACAATGTGGAAAATGGACTTGTTTGAAGGTTATGAACCAAAGATGTGGTTGTCTGATAGAATGCATGTTATACACAAAGTGATTTGGTGAAAAAAAATTAAGAAGCCTCAAAGGAAATTGCAATTGGTAGTCGAAAGGCTCTTTCCACAATATTATTGACATCCTTTTTGCCCACAGCCATTGTTAAACCATCCTCTTGGGCCATCGTCTTTTATGGAATGCATTTTTTGCAGGTGTTATTTGGCAAGATGATATTCAATCAGAATGACAGAGGATATATGACCAGTTTGATATGATGGAAGTTGAGAATTAGTAAAGGCAGAACACATGGTAAATTTTGATGCAATTTTGTTAAGTTTGATTAAATTTTGTTTTAATTTTAACAGGCCTAAGGAGCGGATGGTGGCTAGAAATGAAGCCTGGGAAGCTTTAGGGGGAATGCAAATATGTAATATTGTTGTATCAATGTACTGTAGTGATATGAAATGTAGATATATCAATCTCAAAAAAATGATATATAATGTAAAAAGTTGTAATGATGAAAATATTTGGGTTTATGCTCAAATTATGTAACTTATTGGATGATAACTGGAGGTTTTCTTCCTGATTCTTTCCTATCGGTATGCCCTTTGAATCAGGGTTTTGTAACTATTAAATATAAATAAAATATTATAGTGGTTCGTCTTCTTTTGACTAAAAAAAATATATATAATATTATATTATATAATAAATATTATAATATTATATAATATAATATAATATATAATATAATATAATATAATATAAATATTATATATAATATAATATAATATATTATATATAATATAATATAATATATTATAATATAATATAAATATTATATATAATATAATATAAATATTATATATAATATAATATAAATATTATATTATATTATGATATAATTTTATATTTAATTAAGATAGCCTTCAAAATGCAATTGGATTGTTTAAATCATATTTTATTAGTGAAATTGACCACAATTGCTCTTTGATACATTTAACATGCTAACACAACAAGAAAATCAAACTAGCTTCAAATCATAGTTAAAAACATTAATGATTCATTAACATAATGAGTAATAAAAGTTAAAGAATGTAAATGTTAAAATTTGTTATAAAATATGTGAAGGCCTTAAGACTACACCGAGAGGCAATTCCTTCCACACAATAGGTATTTTTGGTGCACCAAGCAACCTAGGAGGCCAAATGGCCCGCTTAGGTAGGGATCCCATCAGGGGGGCTTAAGCTCTATGGATTATGATCAAATTTGAAAGAAAAAAGAATAGAGGAGTAATAGTCATTTATTTAGTCATTTTTATTTGTCTGACTAATTATTTAGTTGTGATTTTACCCGATGACCAAATTAGTCATTTATTTAGTCATTTATACTTGTGAATTGCAAAAAATTAGTAGAATTTAGTCATTTTTAGTCACGTGACTAAAATTTTGTCACGTAGTCATTTATTTGCCAAATTCTACTCGTGAGATTTCTAATGGCTTGATGGTTGTATCTACAAGGTTCCCTACTTTCTCTTTGAATTCTTTGTCAAAGGGGGAGTATATTTTTAGGGAGATTGTGCCCTTTTCCATTGATGTCAAAGGGGGAGAAATGTGAGAAAATGCTCAAAATAGGAGCATGGGAGAAATATGTGAAAAATGTAGATGAGAAAAGATGCATGTCAAAGGGGGAGTTAATTACTTAAATGGTTAAATTGTTACAAATCACTAATGTTACTATTTACAATTGGTATCAGACCATAAATTGAAGGATGAAAATTTAGTTTTTCCATCAATGACAAAGGGGGAGATTGTTGGCATATTATTGTCATTAATGTCAAAAAAGGGATCAGTAGTGTGATGGAACTGATCCTGTAAGAAGAGTATTGCAATTGATGTCAAAAGGTTATCATTAATGTATGAGGTGAGCTTGGATCTAGTTCTAGAAGAAGTGGTGGAAATTTTAAAAGTTTCTCAGAGTGTTGCATCATTGTCATGATGTCGCAGCGAATTCTTTTGATGTCTAAAAGAAAAATCAAAGCACAAATTTGATATGGGGGAGCTATCAATAAATTGAGTCCACTTTTTGGCATCATTGTCATGATGTCGCAGCGAATTCTTTCAATGTCTAAAATAAAAATCAAAGCACAAATTTGATATGGGGGTGCTAGCAAGAAATTGAGTCCACTTTTTGGCCAAAAAGTGGAAGTGTTTTCCCTAATTTTCAGAATTTGACACATTTGACCTTAAAATTTGAAGCACTTAGACATGGAATCTTCAAAAAAGTCACCATCATAAAATGTAGTACTCAGAGTCTAGTTTCCAAATATGTAATTTATTTCAATGCCCAGATTGTACAAATTGAGTTTCAATAGGCATTTCTAAAAACCACTATTTAAAAGTCACTTTTTAAATACCATACCATGCACGTGTACAACATCCATATTTTGACCTAAATTATCTTATTTTTCTAAATCCTTTTGGGAAAATATTTGTGACTCACTGAAGGTTGTTCTCAATATTTTTTTGTAATTTTTTATTGAATATTTCTTTTTTTGTTAATTTTTTATTAGACATTTTTGTTGTTCTAAAAAATTGTCATGTACAACACACATAAGATGACCTTAAATTATCATTTTTTGAAATTTTTTTAAAATTGAAAAGAATTGTCTAAAGTTTTTTCTCGTTCAATTTGTTTGTCAAAATGTTATGTTGATCAAAAGTTATTAAAATATTAAAAAAACCTGATATTTGAAGTTTATGGACCTGTTTCATCATAAATTAATTGAAAAATAGAAAAAATAATCCAATTGTAAAAAAAATACATATTTGGAATCTGCATTGTCTCATCTAAAATGGGTTTTAATTTCATGACTCCTGCAAAAGTCAATGGCATATGTCCAAACTCGATATTTTTCTCTAACATTGTTAGGACCTTCAACTTGTAGGTCAAACCAAGTTGAAGGCCTAGGTTCAGATTCCCAATGCTTTTCCCAAACCAAAATACAAAGTAAAAACCCGACCACAAAGCAAATTCAAATTCATTTTTTTTTAAAACGAGATCTCGTTTATTAATAAACGGGATCCCGTTTTATAATCAGGATCTCGTTTCCCACTATTAAATAGTCTGACCGTTGACAGGGAAATGGGATCTTGTCTTATAAATAGGATCCCGTTCCTTTGTCAATGGTCCCCACATTAAATATTAGGAACGAGATCCCGATTATAAAACGGGATCCTATTTATTTTTAAATAGTTTTATTTAAATTTACTGTAAAAAATTACTGTGAAGTTTGCAACTTCACATGTATGGCCGAGAGTAGTAAAATTGGGCTATTTTTCATCAACTATTGTTTTTACAAGTGGTGAATCTGGATTTTTGATTAATTTTTTCAAAGGAGGCATCATGTAAACCATTTTTGAAGTGGAATTTTGTTAGTTTTGTACTTGTTTTGAGGAACAAAAGGTCTTCAACTTGCAATATGGATTTTTTTTTTCAAAGGAGGCATGAAGAAAATAGTTTTTAAAGTGGTATAGTGCTATTTTTCTACTTGTTTTGAGGAACACAAGAGGAATAATTTTGTCCTTATAGGTCTTCAACTTCCAATTTGGATTGAATTTTTTGAAGAATTTCCCTATTGACATTCATTTGTGCTTGAGAATTTTATAATCATGGGAGATACAACTCGTAATAAGAGGAGGAAGACATTGACTCTTGATGAAATTGAAGCAAAAAAAGAGGAGAGACAAAGACAAAGAAGAATGAGAATTAAATCAATGAATGATGGAGGAGCATCCAATTCCACAACTATTGAAGATGAAAACATTGAGGAGACCATGGTTGTAGATGAAGCTAATTTGCAAGAAGTCAATTTAGAGAAGAATATGATTATACAAGCAAGTCCTACTATGTCTTCAAATCCCTCTTTCAATGCTATGGAGAATGTTTCAATATGCACAAATCCACGTACGTCTTCAAATCCACATGTTAGTGAAATGGAAAATTTGTATGTAGAAGTTTTACAAGATGTTGGCCTTAACGATGTTGACATTGATAATATTCAGAGAGATGAAACTTTTATAGAATTTGTTGAAAATGAAAATGATCCTTTTGTTGAAAATGAAAACAAAAACCATTTTGTTGATGAAAATGAAAACCATTTTGTTGATGAAAATGAAAACTGCTTTGTTGATGAAAATGAAAACCGTTTTGTTGATGAAAATGTAAATTTTTTTGAAGTTGAAAGTGAAAATGATAATGAAGATGAAGATGAAAAACTAGAATGTGATGTTGAATTTAATGAAAATACTTTTTTTTAAATTGAAAGTGGTGTTTTCAATAATCTTCTTGGTCAAACTTCTTGGAGGAAAATAAGAACACATGCGAATAAAATATACAACAAATTATTTTATCTTAAAAAATTTGCAATTCAATGTTAACTAATGATGAAATTGATGAGAATGCAAAAAATGAGGAAAATAATGAAAAGGCTAGGATTTTTTGTTAAACCAAAAAGAAAAGATAAATCATTAAAACATGTTATGTCTACTGTTGCTAGTGCCATTCAATCAATTGGGAAAAATAGTCGATCTAAAGATAAAAATGCAGCAAGAAGAGCTATAACAACTGCTATTGTTAATAAAGAAACTTAGAATAAAATAATGGTAAGAAATATTAGTGAAATTTTAAAAATACATCCTAAAACATTGTTAAGAGCAGCAAAAAGAAGAGAAAATATAGAAAATGATCCTATCAACCAATGTTGGAGTTTCAGTGGTCAACTCCTGAGGTCTGATATGAAATTGAATGTTGAAATGAAATCTTTGATCGAAAAATATTGGCATGATAATACTAGGGTTTCATCTGATGCTATAGATGTTTTAAAATTAAGGGTGGGGTCCAAAGTTCATAATCCTCACCCAAAACACCTATTAGATACAACACAAACTAAATTTTATAGAAAATTTTGTAATGAGTTAGTGTTACCTGGTAATATTAAAATAAGTCAAAGGTATTTTGAAAAATGTAAACCCTGTTATGTAAAAAATAATAAGCAACGAATATCTTGTTGTAAAACGCATGTTCAATTTCGTTATTTTTATGATGTTTTTCGATATATATGTTGTGCCTTGCATACTAAGATGATTATACAGGAGTGTGGTATTGATATGCCACCAAAAGCAATAAGAGAGTTTATTTCAGATTTGTTTTGTGAAAGATCTCATTATTATAAATTGTTTTATTTAAGTTCTTGTATTTCTGGACAATAAATTAATTGTGGAAATCTTTCATTTTTAAGAATTTGTATTCATGAAAGTGTTGATAATGATTTTGGACAACAATTAGTAGATGTTAAGAGATTTAAGAATGTTCACTATTCTTTAAAATATGGAAAAATAGGAAAGCGTTGTGATTTAGTTACGGAAAAAGTTAGTGTGCATGCATTCATGGGCGAATTTAAGAATAAATTGTACCAAAATATGTAATGCACTCTGACCATGCTCGATGGCTTGATGGCCAATTGCACGCATGTAGAAACACATTTCCAATTGGTTCTATACTTTCAGTGGTTGATTTTGCGGATAATTATACTCTCGCTCCGCAAGAGGAAATTCAATCATAGTATTATAATTCAGTGCAAGTAGCTATGTTTTTCCATATTGTTTATAGACATGCAGATGATAGCACTGAGGATGATAGAAAAGTTTTGAAGGAGTATCATTTTTATTTGAGTGACAATCAGTTACACTCGTCAGAGTTTGTTCAATATTGTTTCAGTATATTTTTTAGAAATTTAAGAGAAATAGGAATCCAAATGAAAGAACACCTCATATGGTCAGATAATTGTATGGGGCAGTTCAAGAATGCTCGAATGTTCTATTGGTTAAGTAGGGTTCACAAGGAACTTAATTTCCAGCAAATATGGAATTTTTTTTAAGCTGGGCATGGTAAAGGAGAACATGATGGAGCTTGTGCATGTTTCAAAAGAATTCTTGCTAGAGAACAATTAAAATTTGAGGATTTAGTAAAATTTAAAGATGCATGTGGGATTGTGGATTGGTGTAATACAAGATTATCTACACCCGGTTCAAGTGAGTACTCTACAGTTCATTAATTCTTTTGGTTGGTTGAAGAAGACAACATTGTACCTAGAGTTGATTGTGAGACAATCAGTGGATCTACTAAATGGCATTCATTTAGGAGTGCGACAGCAAGCACATGGACTATTTGGACAAGGGATCTTGCATGTTTTTTCCAGTTTTGTATCTTAGGAGATTGGGAAGCATGTGAAAATACAGAATGGGTTGAATAGTGGGAGCAAAGATCATTGACACCTGTACAAGCACATGATCAATATGAAAGAACTATTGAAGAAAATGATCAAGTGTTTGCATCTGAAGATTATGACCGTGTTTCAGAATTTGTTCAAGAAGGTAATTTTAATTCAATTTATTTCATTTTATTTCACTTTATTAAGTTATTTTGTAATACTAAATTATTTATATATGGATATGTGCAAGTTATTAAATCAAATTTTGTTTGCAGGACATGTGTATGTTGTTGTTGCACCTGAGGGGAATGAAGAGAAAATAGAATATTGGTTGGCTCATTGTGGAAACTAAACATAAGTTAATAGCACCTCGAGAAGATGATGATGGCTTTCATTATCCCACAGGTATGGTGATCCCCTTAAGACATCCCCTTAAGCAAATTTTGATAACAATTTTTTGATCCCCTTAAGAAATTTTATAGAACAAGTCTTTGATCCCCTTAAGAAAAATTTGAGAACTTATTTGATGATGATTTTCATGTTTTCCAATAGGATTGGTGATGGTTGTTGGCACTTGGCTATGAAAATACCTGACAAGGAAGAATGGTCTACCTACATTCGAATACTATGAAACACATAAAAAGATTATACATTATTCACATTTGGTGGTGGCAACAAATATAAAACTAGAGTGGTATCATGGAAGACCTTCAAAAAAAATGCTATGGTCATTTTCTATGGAAGATCATGAGGCAATCATAGATGCATTGCAAAAAAAGAGAGGATGCAAATGATACAATGGAATAAGTAAATACAAGTAAATATAGTTTTAGTTTTATTTTGTCCTTTTAAATACATGTTTCAATATTGGTCAAGTGTGTTATTAGTTGAAATTGATTTAAATTTTCCTTTTATAGATCCTTAAGGAATAATCACAAAAATGATCTAGTCCATGTAGATTCAACCTAGACAACATGGAATACTTGGTAAAAATAGGTAATTATTAGTTAAATTATATTTAAATACATGTTTTGATTACATATTGATATTTCTTGTACATTAATAGTTAAAATTGATTTATTGTCCTTTTTTGTATCCTTAAGTCATCATTGCATTTATCTCATACTTTGAAACAAAAAGGAGAGGATACCTGGATTCAACCTACACACATGTGTGGAATACTTTTAAATGCAGGTACTTGAGTTGTGTACATATAGATAGTTTTATATAAATTAAAATATGTATGTTTTGATGATTTCAGTGATATTGCTTGTACCTTTTTTATATCAAGTGGTGTGAAGACCTACTACATTCTAGGCACGAGTTTGAGATGTTCTTGAGATAGCATATCCAAATTTTGCAAACATTGTTTTCAGATGACATATATGTACATACATACTTACAAAATTAAACATTTTGGACAAATTACAAATACATGTACATACAAAATTATGTACTTTAAATGTGCATGTTTTCCTACTTTGAAACTTTATATTTGATTGTATAATCACTAAATATCATGCATACATTATTGTTAAACCCCCTAAACCCTAAACCCTAAACCATAAACCCTAAACCCCTAAAGACACCCCTTAAGACATCCCCTTAAGACATTGTATTATGACCCCTTAAGGCATCCCCTTAAGACGTCATATTAGGACCCCTTAAGACATCCCCTTAAGACGCTGTATTAGGACCCCTTAAGACATCCCCTTAAGACATCGTGTTAGGACCCCTTAAGACAAGCTATAATTAGTGTTGTATGCTATTATTTGTTTAGAAAACTTATAAATTAGTATTGGATGCCATTATTTGTTTTAACAGCTTATAAATATTGTTGGATGCCATTATTTGTTTTGACAACTTATAAATATTGTTGGATGCCATTATTTATTTTGACAACTTATAAATTAGTATTGGATGTCATTATTTATAGAATTTATTAATGCTTTTTTTCTCTAATCATGTATGGTATTGTTTATTTCTTAAATTTTTATCCTTTTTGGTATAGAAACAAATTGCTTTTGTTTGTAAATTATGATTTATTGACTAATTATTGATTGAAGTGAATTGAATTGACTAATTATTATTTGTAAATTATGATTTATTGACTAATTATTTAATTTCACATTAATGTCCTATATTAATGTCTTGACTATGAACATAAAATGCATAAATGTGCAATATGTGTAAATTAAAATTTACAAAAAATAGTAAAGTCCATAATTTATGTAAATATATTAAGTGCATGAAACCAATATATTAAGTGCATGAAATAAAGGCCATCAGAGTACAACCCATGAACTAAAGTCCAACTAAGAATTTGAGCCATGAAATATAAAATCCAACAGAGTACATGAGAAACCAGAAATATAGTCCAGGAAATAAACAAATATAACCCATAAAATCATGTTTCTAGGTCATGTATTGTCTCTATAATCAAGAGACATCTTCAAGCCATGTGGACTATGTGGATGACCTGAAACACTCTGTAGAAGAGAAAGATGAAATCAGATGTAAGACAATGAAAAATGATTTAATGACAATTTAATTTATAATTTATCATAAAATTAAATTACCATCACATCTAGGTCTGGATGCTCAGGTATACCTGAAGCAACCCCTAAATTCTCTAAATCAATCTACATAAACAAGACAAAGAAAGTTGAAATTAGATGTACAAGTCTACAATTAAAAATTATTTAATTCAATTTAATTTATAATTTATCATATTTTATTTGTACCATATTTCAAGGTTGTGCACCCTCTTCTCCATGACTTGTTTGTACATGCTCAACTACAAGATGTGTCAAATGCTATAAAAGAAAAAAGAAAAAAAACATGTATTAGCTCATATTAAATATATATATTCAATTTGAAATTTAAAATTAAATTAATATTCAAAATATATAATTTATAATTGACTTTAAATATAATAAAAAATTTAATTTACCATTTGATCCAGAGCTTGCTCTACATGTCCTCCTGGAGGTGTAACTATGTCTGGGTCAAGGCTGAAATTTGCACTAACAAAGTCCTACAAGATCAAAATTAAAGCATGTATACTTGAATTAGGTTAATATATATATTCAAGTTTGCATATTTTGTGTAGAAAATATTTTAAACAACCTGAAAATCAAAGGCCTCACGAGTAGCCAAAACATCTAATGTTTTCCCGATGCCCATTCTCGTTGTGGTATCAACCTAGACATACATGTAAACATTTAATGCTTCTAATAAATTTACAAGTCTACATGCACATTTCATATATAGTGAATTCAAAATTCATAATTGTAACTATACTAATGTAATTTAAACAATTTACAATATAAATGTACCTACCCCTAATCTACGATGGTTGATAGTGGAGTGTTGGACAACCCCTCAGGTGGAATCGACATGGAAGTCAATTGACTCACCTAAACCAACATAAATATTTCAATCATATATGTGATTCAATTATAAATTTAAAACTCAACTTAAAAATTATTTCATATATAATTTAAAAAATTGAAATCAAAATACCCCATAAGGGTTGCTGAGTAGGACTAGTGTCGATGTATGTACTCGTGGAACAAATGATTGCCCCATCGTTAGTGTCATCTGTACACCAAACATTTTGATTGTTAAAATGTATTGTAAACTTTTCTTTTCTATATACATTCATCAAAATTCTTATAAAATGAACGTGTAGATGCATATTTATACATGTGTCGCAGTGTCCTCAAGGTGATGGTATGCTTTAAGAAACTCTACAAATGAACTGATGCGACCAGATGAACCACCAGAATCTCCACGTCCACCTGACCTAGGTGTGCCCTGATTAGGTCCATATCATACTTGATGACAACTAGTACATACATGTGGGATAGGCCTCGACACTTCTAGAGTGGTACTCGGACCAACTCCATAAAACACTCCTCTAAAATCATCGTCTTTATGCTCCCCACCCGCTATTAGAGAAGCATGTTCATCAAGGTCTCCTGCTAGTGTACTAAGAGAACCTGATGTCGAGACCACAACTCGATGATGCACAGGTGCAAGAATGGGAGGACCAGGAGCAACAACAAGGGGTTGCACATGCACGGGGCATTGGGGATCAACCCTTTCCCCTAACCTTTGTTGTGGCATGCCGCCACCAACACCCTAAAATGATTTAAAATGAAAATAATTGGGATTTTTCCCCAAAAAACTCATACAGTTTCCTCAAAAAATACAATGGGCACTCATAATTAGCATGTGGGGGACTATCAAAAACCATGTACCGTTGATCCCAAAAATGTGCACTCATCTGTGGATGTATGCACCACCTCATGGATATTCTAGATTTGTTTGGAGGAATGGGTTGTCGAGTAACGGGGTCAAGCAATTAGGAGGCTAGGTGGGCTTTCATTATTTTAAGGTCCAAAATTTGTTTGTAAGAGAGACCGTCAGCATAAAATTGTCTCATCTGATCTTTGTCTCGTTGATGCCTATCTAGATCAGAATCAATGGTCCTGATGGCATCCACAACATTTTGCATCATAGATGCAAAACGTCTCACATGGGGTGGAATCAATGCTTGAATCTGCATAGCACTGATTTTATTTTGGATGGATGCAACCTGATCGCTTATGCGTGCTCGCAAGCGAGCCTCATCAGATGCAACAGGTGTTGGAGGTGGCATATTAGGTGGAGGGGGAGGTGGTGGGGGAGGTGGGGGGAGGTGGAGGAGGTGGAGGGGGAGGTGGCTGAGGTGGTGGATTGATGATGTCATCAATGTTAAAATCATCCATGATATGAGATATAAGTGTGCACCTATACATTAAATTATACAAAATTAGCATACAAACTTTAAAAATGGCAATTTAAATAGTTAAATTTGAAACACGCATGCAAATTTGTTTAAATAGGATGTGCATAAATATATTAAGATCATATAAAATTGAAGCACACATATACATTGATTGAACTTGAGCATGTGCATACAAAATTAAAAATTTAACATACATACATACATTTAAAATAAAAAATACGATGCATAATTTGCATGCATGCATCATTAAACTAAACTATGTACATACATACAAATTTCAAAATTTAAGAACTATATGAAATTTTAATACATGTGTACATACTATAAACAATAAACTTGAAACATTCACAAAAAAGCTCATTTTATGTCTAACGCATATATATCTATTACAATTTTCCAACATCAGAAAACATTCAATCTAGTAGATAGTCATAAAATATACACTATTATAAATTCATCATTATAAGTTCATAAATTCCACCAAATTCATAAATTCATGTCACTAAAAATATCCATCTAGAACCAAAATCATAAATTCGCGTCACTAAAAATATCCATGTAGAACCAAAATCATAAATTCACATCACTAAAAATATCCATCCAACCAATTTTATAAATTCATCACACAAAATATCCATCGTTCACCAAATTCATAAATTCATAACTATTTAAGATGATTGTCTTAATTTAGAAACTATTGTGGCTCTCTACTACATCTCTTCATTTCTTTGCATTTTCCTTTTGAGAATCGAAAGTTCTCCTCTCCTCTAGCCATTGTCAATGCTCATCTAAGATCCCATCCATAGCCCTGACAGCATCAACAATGGTTTGCATCCTAGATGAAATCATCCTCACAGGTGGTGCGACACATTCTTCATTTTGAATAATGTTGATTTGATCTTGCATGGTTCTAACATTAGAATTGTTTTTTTCTTGCAAATGAGCACCATCGATTTTAGGTGGTGGATGTGGGGGTTATGAGGTGGAGTGGGTGGAGGTGGAGGTGAAGGTGGTGGAGATGGATGGCACGGAGGTGGATTGCGATTATTATTGATTTGATCCATGTAATCTCTAAGATATGAGTGAACCTGCATTAGATTTGTAATTTTAAAATGTAAGATACATGTTTAGGAAATACCCTAAAACCATTCAATAAAAATGGCCTAATTGAATACAAATGATAAAGTATGCAAGCCTCATTTATGTCAAAGGCATGTTACTTGAATGAAAATACAATTAACTACTAATATAGGATCATTTATGAATGCTATAGGGTTTACGGTTTAGAGTTTAGGATTTAGGTTTTAGGGTAATAGGATGCCTTAAGCGGATCTATGTAGTAAGGTCCTAGTACAAAATGACATGGCTTTTAAGTGAATAAAATTTGGTGAAGATGCCCAAGGCAAGTAAATTTCATTAAGGTCTGAGGCAACTTCACCAAATTATATTCACTTGAGCCATGGCATTTGTCCTAAGAACTTAGTAGACATAGATCCCCTTAAGCCATCTTATCACCCTAAACCATAAATCGATCAACCTGGATCATGATTTATCTCATTCATATTATAATCTTGCACATCTTATTATTGTTAAATTTGGTTGCCTTGGGCAACTTCACCAAATTTTGAGAGCTTATTTTATCCCCTTAAGAAATGTCATATTAGGACCCCTTAAGAAATTGATTTACGGTTTAGGGTGATAGGATGGCTTAATGGGATCTATGTCTAGTGAGGTCCTAGGAAAAAATGGCATGGCTCAATTGAATAAAATTTGGTGAAGTTTCCCAAGGCAACCAAATTTCATTAAGAGCCTAAGAAAAAATTATGGCTTTAGGATTTACGGTTTAGAGTTTAGAATTTAGGGTTTAGGGTAATAGGATAGCTTAAGGGGATCTATGTAGTAAGATGCTATGACAAAATGAAATGGTTCAAGGGAATAAAATTTGGTGGATTTTCCTAAGGCAACCAAATTTCATTTTAAGTTCCTAGGACAAAATGAATGCTTTAGTGTTTAGGGTTTAGATTTTAGAGTTCAAGATTTAGGGTTTACGAAACTTAGGGTGAAGTTTGGGTGGCCCTTGGAATATAATGAACTTGCAAGTTAGTGAAGAACATTTTCCCATGGAACAATTGATTGAGATAGCTCTTGTTTCAACTGACCAACCTAGATCATGAAATCTCATTCATATTATAATCTTGCATGATCTTATTATTGTTAAATTTGGTTGTCTTGGCCAACTTCACCAAATTTTGAGAACTTCTTTGATCCCCTTAAGAAATGTCATACTAGGACCCCTGAAGAAATCAATTTACGATTTAGGGTGATAGGATGGCTTAAGGGGATCTATGTCTAGTGAGGTCCTAGGACAAAATTACATGGCTCAACTAAATAAAATTTGGTGAAGTTTCCCAAGGCAACCAAATTTCATTAAGAGCCTAAGAAAAAATGATGGCTTTAGGGTTTACAGTTTACAATTTAGAATTTAGGGTTTAGGGTAATAAGATAGCTTAAGGGGATCTATGTAGTAAGATGCTATGACAAAATGAAATGGCTTAAGGGAATTAAATTTGGTGGAGTTTCCTAAGGCAACCAAATTTCATTATAAGGACCTAGGACAAAATGAATGCTTTAGTGTTTAGGGTTTAGATTTTAGAGTTCAGAATTTAGGGTTTACGGAACTTAGGGTGAAGTTTGGGTGGCCCTTGGAATATAATGAACTTGCAAGTTAGTGAATAACATTTTCTTTTGGAGCAGTTGATTGAGATAGCTCTTGTTTCAACTGACCAACCTAGATCATGAAATCTCATTCATATTATAATCTTGCACGATCTTATTATTGTTAAATTTGGTTGCCTTGGGAAACTTCACCAAATTTTGAGAACTTCTTTGATCCCCTTAAGAAATGTCATATTAGGACCCCTTAAGACATTGATTTACGTTTAGGGTGATAGGATGGAAAGTAAGGGGATCTATGTCTAGTGAGGTCCTTGGAAAAAATGACATGCCTCAAGTGAATAAAATTTGGTGATGTTGCCGAAGGAAACCAAATTTAATTAAGGGCCTAGGAAAAAAATGATGTCTTTGGGGTTTAGGGTGTAGGGTGTAGGGTGTAGTGTAATTTAGGATGGCTTAAGGGGATCTTTGTAGTAAGGTCCTACGACAAAATGACATGGCTTAAGGGAATAAAATTTGGTGGAGTTGCTAAGGTGCACCAAATTTCATTTTAAGGTCCTAGGAAAAAATGAATTCTTTAGTGTTAAGAGTTTAGATTTTAGAGTTAAGGGTTTAGGGTTTAGCGAACTTAGGGTGAAGTTTGGGTGGCACTTGGAATAATGGACTTGCAAGTTAGTGCCTAGTTTATGAATAGATTGACTATTTGTGTAATTGAAACACATAATTATGTATTATTAAGATTGAGTTTGGTGTATATTTTAACTGGATATTTTTTAAATTGAATATAAGATTATTTTATTTAACATTTTTTTCATTAAAATTTCCCACTTAAATGAATTTTATGATATAAAATGTATAGTATAAAATCAGTTAATGTTGAATCAAGTATTTTATTTTTTATTGTTTTAAATTGAAAGAACCTAAAAGAAAGAAAAGAAAAATATTTAGATTCTTTTAGTGTCTAGATAACTAGCGCAAAAATTGAGATTTTAGACTAAACTAGAAGCTTAATTAACAAGTAATTGACAACAAGAAATGGAAACAAGTCATGACTAAGATAGATCTAAACATGAAATAGAAATGAATGTTGAATACTATCTAATTAAGTGACAATTGGAAACCGATTGTACACTTGGATTTACGAATTTGCTAACTAAATTTGCAAACAAACATTGATAAAATTTATGAATTGTAACTATTCTTTAACATATTGTTTTCCAATCTAATTATAATTTAACATTGAAACTAAAGTTTAACATATCGTTTTCTCCATACAATGCAAATGAAATTTAAAACATTTAAGCAATGCAAATGTATTTTCTTGAGCTCAAAATTAGGGTTTTCAAAATTAAAATGATTTGTTCGATTTCAATTTAGGGTTTTAGCAAAAAAAATTGTTTCAATTCAATTTAGGGTTTCAATTTCTAAGCAATTAGGGTTTTAAATGCAATTTTATGTTTCATTTCAAACTACGGTTTTCAAATTCTTTTTTTTTGTTTGATTTGAATTGAGGGTTTCAAAAACCTTGATTAGGGTTTCTAAATGCATTTTTTTTAATTTCATTTCAATTTCTAGGGTTTTGAAGTGCAATGTTTTTGGTTTCGTTTCAATTAGGGTTTTCAAATACAATTTTTTTTGGTTTGATCAAACAATTTAGGTTTCAAAAGCTAAATTATGTTTCTAAAATACAATTCAAGGTTCATTTTTTCATTTCCATCGAGAAACCTTTAGGTTTCATTGCATTCTAATATATTTCTACAATTCCTCATTTCTACTATAACAAGAAATAAAATATTTAAAACGTGAAATAAATTTTAAAAAAACATGCTAAAAACAGTTATTTTATTGACAATTTCAATAAAAAATGAAAAAATGAAAAAAATGGGGGTGAACGGGTACCTGGAGACTATTTGTGGAGGTCGTTGTCACTTGAATTTGGGATCCCGTGTGCAAGTAAAACATAGTTTATTTGTTTTAAAAAAAATAAATACCATTAAAAAATGGGATCCTGATTTGTACAAAACGGGATCCCAATTTTTATAAATCGGGATCACGTTTCGTACTAATTTGGATCGTGTTCCCTGTCCATCGGTTCAGGACCCTTTAGCAAATGGGATCCCATATTGCATTTAGGCTCAGGATCTTGAAGCTAAACAGGTTCCTAATTTTTAAAAATCGGGATCCTGTTTAGAAAAATTGGGATCCCATTTTTGCAATGTTGATTTCTTATTTTTTCCTAAGGCAAAAACTTCCACGTTTCGTGGACTCAACTTTGTGCACTTACCCATGGTTTTTCTAAGAGCTTCTCAAAAATGTGTGGTGCAAGTCTAGAGGATGCAAGATGCACTCAAAATTGAATTATGTGTGATCTCTAGTTGATTTAGGGTTTGGATAGATAAACCCTAAGGTTCTACAGTCACAACATTCAAGTAATATATCTATTTCAATGGTGACTAGTATTTGGTCGTTACCAGTCACTTAAGTCATAACTTAAGTCTATTACAATGTGGGTGAACTGGCCCCTTTTTACCTAATCTTCTAATTGGTTTTGCTTATGTATCACTTTGGAGATTAGATGGTGCACGCTCAATAGTTCCATATCCAATGGCTATCGCTAAGGTCCCATGCATTGCAGAAATCTCTTTGGAGCCGACTCATAATTTAGTGATGAGCGATGGTGTTTGATCAACGGCAGTGATCAAGCTGATGTTGATGATTCGATGTGCCCACAAGCCCATGACACCTATGGTGGGACCCCATCTATATCTCACGAGGAAGCAAGGAATGGTGGAGATCAAATGGAATTTTGATCTGATAGAGGACAAAGCATTGGTGGGTCTGGTAGACATGTGGAAACATATCGCTCGATCACTTCATATCACTATTGTGAAGTGAAGCGATGGGATGGTTCTTGTGATGAGTGATGAACATAAGGAAGTAGAAGGTGATGTCAAAGGTGAATAAGTGGTAGTAGCCCACTAGCCCACTAGGATTCTATGGGCCCGTGTCCTTTGCTAGTGATACAGCGGGGGATGATGTAGATTTAAAGAATGACTAATCCGATGGTGATCGCTAAATGTATTCACATCACGAGACTGACATATGAATTCATTTGAGTTACAATGATACCTAATAAATGAAGATCAATGGTGCAGATTTGAAGGGTGAATGATATAACAGTCATCACCAAGGTTACTCACATCACATTATCAAATGATGGTGACTCCAGAACTAGAGCGATATGTGATGGACATGATCGACGATGGAGTTTTAAAGGTAAGCTCATCTAATGGTGATGATTTAAAGGTGGGATGAAGAACAAGGAACGTTGGATCATGGCATGAATTGATGAAATCGATGGCATAGATTTAAATATGAATAAATACAATGGTCAAATCTATGTAAATATGGTTTTGACTGGTAACCAACTCAATGAACAAATTTAATTCATTCAACTACACTTGTGACCAATGTCAGTGAAGATTTGATCTGCTAAGAAACGACATAGATTGTTAAGACAATGAAGATCAGATCATAGAAAATGAACAAAGGAATAAATTAAATTCAATATGATCTTAGGTTTGAGTATATTTCTAGTCTTATAACATTCTTTGCACCAAAATTTAATGTTGTGCAGCTCAATGTAGAAGTATGGTAGTGAAGAAGATATCCAAGAACCCTAATAGTAGATTTGTATGTTGTAGAGAATCATGAGGCTATCACCAATGGTGAGAAATTATACAAAACAAATGATTAGAATATTAACTGTGTGGTAACTATGTAAGTAAAGAATAGAAGAGATAGTGCATGGTGTGCAAAAGATTTTTTGGGCTCTTGAGGTGGACAGAGAAACTAAAAAAAGGGAGATTTGTAGAAGGTGTATGAGGGTTCATTGAGGTAGATAGACAATGCACTAAGAGAAAAGGAGAAAAAAATATCAGAATAGAGGGGTGCAGAGAAAAGAAGAGAGTTGTTGTGGCAGCAACACAAACTTGTGCAGTTGCAAAGTAAGCTATAACATTGATGTGTGTTGTTGATGAACAAATTGTAATAATCCTATTTATTGTAAATCTAATTGGTTGTACCATAAAATAACTGAGTTGGTGCTCAAAAATAGGGGATTGGTGTCCCCTTAGGGTTGGTGCCCTTAAAAGTTGTAACAAAAGGTTTCTTTGTGAGGTTGGATTAGGACAATAGCTCCTAGTAGCATTTTCTCATTGTGGTTTTTCCCATCTTGGGTTTTCCACATATATCTTGTGTTCTGAGTTGTTAGATTGTGTTCTTATGTAAATTTATGTATTTCATTTTTTAATCTGCACACTAAGTGTTTAAGAATTTTGTCTTCTCTAAAGGTTAAAGGGTTAAAATTCAACATCTATTGATTCACCCCCCTCTCTCAGTAGATTTTTGTGTTCCAACACTAGCATGTTAGCATTAATTGCAAAGGATGATTATTATTTGTGGAAGTGTTGAGAAGCATGTAGGTGTAGATTTGGATCCCAATTAAGTGGTGGTGTGGTTTGTGTAATGCCCCACCACATAACCTTAAAGAATGTTGCAAATGCAACGGAAGTGTAGTAATTTTATTTTTTTTAAATAATATTAACATGTGATATGAACAACACTAGCGCAAACAATCTCTAAGGTATGTGACAAGGTATTACATTCAAATTCCACTTATACCAAAGTAAACTATCTATCACATTTATTCATTACTCATAAATTTAAGATCATACATTCAATAACATTAAATACTTCCTATGAGATATATGTACAATAATGATTCATTCTTACTTTGCATTCAATGTAATAATTACAATACTCGTTTCCAAATGAGGTAGGTCATACATAAGAGTTAATATTACAAGTTACAAGAATTCTCCTCGAACACAATAGAGGAGTGATATATAAACAAGGTATCCAACTGATATAAATGAGTCATAAGAGAAAGTAAAAAATCCACTGGTACACGCGAGCTCTCCAATCAGGAAGTACCTGCCATCATGAACAAGAATAGGGGACCCAACGATGTAAGCTGCATGTTCCACCCAACCAAGTGGTACCTATAGGCCCACCCCCTGTGCTAGGAGATAGTAAAAAGGTTCCCTATCTACAAAATCGACAACCACTAGACACAGGAAAACTCATGACTAAACAATACAAGCACAAAACACAACATGGGGGTTACATTGCTTCCAGAATAAAGAATCAAGTACAACCACTATACAATACAATTGACTATTGTCATAGGAGGAGTGTTACACATAATTTGCTATGAGTTACCCTGGCATAACCTTCCTAGGCTACTAGACCCCCATCTTGGGTTACCATGGCTACCTCTATTAGCCACCGGATCCCCATACAAACCATGCTTCTCATCTCACCTCAAGCCTAAACAAGTGCATGAGTCATGAGAGAACATACATTATCTTTAATTATATGAGAGTTCCCCATTAATTATTTTAAGTTATCACTTGATTAAACCCTAAGTGAGTTACCCTAGTGCCTCTTTGTGTGTCGGACCCCCACAAAGAGCCACTCTCCTACTGACAACACTAGGGTCATACCACAAATCATGGGTAGACTAGGTGCACAAAAACTGGTAACAAATATTGACCATATTGCAAAGGTCAACTCAACCCATTCGTAGTACCTGGGTGTTCAAACTAAATCACATATCCCATTCATAGTAACTGAGTGTTCAAACTGAACTAGATCTACGTGCACTTTCCAAGGTAAATCATGGGTTGAACCATAACACAAACAACCCCACAAAATTAAATTCATCTGGAAGACTTATAATTACAATTAACCCCAAATTTCCCAAACAACGTGAACAAAAGAGAATCCAACTTTTTTTTTAAATAAAAATTCATGCAATTAATTAACTATCATTAGGATTTCCTAAATCCAAACAAATCAATAACACATTACTTACAATTAACCAACTTAATTTCATTTCATTTACAAGCAATAAGAAATTTAATTCTAAATGTTTATTTTAATTTCACATTTATATTTAAATAAAAATCAACTTCCCCTTTTAAAAATCATTTCATTTTAAATAAAATATCCATTTGTATATTTAAAACATCTATTATATCACAATAACCAATTAAATAAATATCTAGAGGACATATTCATAAACACACACACACACACACACACACACACACACACACACATATATATTTGTATATATATAAAAAAATCAGCTCAAAAATTTTATTTGGACAATTATTTTCATATAGTTTTCTACAGGAAGAAAAATTTACAAAGGTTTCCATTTTCTTAATTTAACCAGAAGATTCCATTTGCAATCTATAGAGGTTTTCTATTGTTTTCTTTTGTAGTTTTCCTATTGTTTAACAATAATTTTCTATGAGGCTCTTTGATTTTACTGTAAAATCTTATACAGAGGCACAACATCTTCACAATAATTTTACACACAAAGGCTATCAACAAGTTTTTTTTTTATATAGGAATGTTTTCAACAAAACCATCACAGTAATTTTACACAGAAAGAAGCTCTCAATATATTTTCTACATAAGCTTTAATCAATTTTTCTTCTTCAGGAAATCTTTCCATTTAACAAATTTAACAAAGCTTCTACTAAATTGAATTTTTGTACAAGCAATCTTTTCAAAACAACAATATAAATAAATAAATGAAAGGAACCCTTTTTTTTTCTGAAGCTTGAAGAATTGAAGGTTGGAGCAAAGCTTCGCCTTCTAAGTTCAATTTCCAAAAAGCTTTTCCAAAATTTCCACTTCCAGAAAGATGCAAAATTCTAAACCAGAAAAATTCCTAAGAACCTCGTCCAATTTTTTTTAACCAAAAACCCCAAAAACAATTTTCCAGCCAATTTCCTCTTTCTTTCCCCTTCCGTGAAGTCACTTCTTGCTTTCACAGTTATGGCAAATATTCTCTCTGAGAATAATCTTTCAACAAGAATTTTTGCATTTAATTTTACTCACACCCATGACTAATCTAAAATATCTTTTAACTAACTTTTAAATATTTTCCCCTTTTTGATAATTACAAAGAATTTGTACTATTTTAATAATTTAAAATTCTACAATTTAATATTATCTTCTATATGCAATTTAAAATTCAATTCACATAATAGCATCTAATATTTATATTTAAACTATTCACTCAATCAATAAAATTTAATCAATTAATTTATTTACTTAATAAAATAAATTAATCACAAAGAATATAAAATTATGAAATAAATTAATTTCATTAATTAAATAAAATAAAAATCTTTTAACTACATTATTAAAAATTAATTAAATAAGCACTGAATCATTAAGAACATTAATCTAATATTAATTTCATAAAATAAACCTTGCATAGATAAATAACAATTAACAAGGCAAACATAGATGTGATAACCAAACATACTAGACATAAACTGACGACACACTATGACTAGGTTTATGGCTAGACTAGGAAAACCCTCGTTACTATCTCCCAATCAATAATACTGTTGAGCCTAGACAAGCTCAGACCTGTGAAACTAGGTGGAGTCGATGTCATGTCCCTGAAATCCTGCAATCAAACAAACGTCATACATGTATATACATAATCCATGATTCAAACACACCATGAAGATAAAATTGTGAAAATCAAAGGGCACTCACAAGCGAGTGATGCAATATCATTCTCTTCACCAATACAATGTCACATCGAACTGACAAAATAAAACATCAATTAAACTACCATGAGAGGCACTAATATTAACTCACATAACAATCTCATGCTAATCAAAAGCATAACATAAAACAATAAACATCCACACACACAACAACTACTCAGGAACTAATCACCACATCACAAACCAAGTACAAACCAACACATAAGAGTGTCAAAGAGTATCAGCAACACGAGGGGTATTACAGTTTGGCCTCGCTTCTTTACATTGTGGAAGTGTTTAGCGCCGACCTATTTTGTAATTGCACTCTTGAGGTGCATAGCCGACCTTGGAGAATGTTTTCAAGGTTTTGGATGGTATAAATACAAGGTGATTTGTTGTGTGGATCAAGCAAAGAGTGTGTGTGATGTAAAATATGTGAAAGTGATCAGTGTGGTAATCTAACTGCGAGCTTCAATTCATATGACTCCCAGATGTAGTGAGCAGAAGGTGTCTATATTTTAGTCTATTGAATGAGTTGTTTGTGCTTTAGTGTAACAATACCTTCGGCATAAGAGAGATGCATTGTTAGTGGTTCAAATTGGCAATGAGCCACCCCTTATTCTATATTCTTTCTTCTAGACAATGATTCCTTTGGTAGTGATCCCTTGTTTCTTTTGGGTAGTGAGCCCTCTGATAGTGAGCCTCTTGTTTTCAATGTTGCTATTACTTTATACTCTAAGATAATCCTCACCATGGTCTTTCCCTTCTTGGTTTTTCCATGTAAATCTTGTTTTCTTATGTTTTTGATATGTTTTCATTATTGTTTCTCATGTTTACATTATGTTAATGCATAATAAGGGTTTAATGTTTCATAAGGTTTTGAAAATATATTGAGGTATTGAATGTTTAAATTTTACAATTGATTCACCCCCATATTAGTTTTCTTGTGCATCTAACAACCATCTAGTTTGGTCTAAAAGTATGAGAATGAGGTAAATTTTATGGTGAACAAGGTAAACATTGTTTCATCGAAGCAGTGGAGCCTACAACCTCATGGATTCCTTCATTTCCTTATGAAGTTGAACATGGATTTATACAAGGTTACATAGATATTTTGTTGTCAAAACTTAAGGATCCAAAAGTAAAAATACTTGGCACATATAGAGAAATCATGGATGATATTTAGCAAAAACAGAGAGATGAAGCTAGTGAAAAGAAAGTGGAAAGGATGCTTAATGAGTAGGAGCTCCATAGTATTCAAGGATAAAATATAGAGATGAGCTTTACAAGATATTGGGTACTTCTTCAAAGACTACATTTGATATCCCTGTGGAGGCTTCCATAGCCAAATCTGTTCCTCTAGAATCTAGTCAAGGTCCAAGGAGATCAGGTAGATCTTCCTCTATTGATGCATCTACTTTGTAGCACTCTAAGTCTACAAAAAAATCTACTATTAAAAGGAAAGCTACATTTGTAACTCAAAATACCAATAAAATAGTGCATGCTAGGCCTAAACAAAAGGTAAAGAGAGAAAAGACAAATGAGGAAGAATGACATGATGTTGAAGAGGTTGAAGATGAATGCATCTCCTTATAGGGATAAAAAGGAAAAGAAAAGGTAAAGAAAGCAAAGAAGGGTCCTCTATAAAATGAGCCTCTACAACTTGAGGCTACTATCAATGCAATTGCACAGCATGATGCACTAAAAGAGATCGTTGATCTTTATGATGAGATGCCTCTTGTTGACAAGGCCACAATTGAAAAGGCTATAGTTATGTATATGAAAAACTTCAATATGGCTCTAAATGAGACTATTGATCAACTTCCATCAAGTCTTGCAAACACACTCAACAACAAGAGGAATGAAGTTGTAGTAGAAGAAGCTAAAATGAAGCAAAAAGCATTAGAGAAGGCTGATTTATCTATTTCTCATGAAGAAAAGGTTGAATTATCTCAATATCAGGCACAAGTGTTCATAACCAAACAAAGGATAAATACTCTAATGAGGAAAGATAAAGAAGAGAAAGAAAGGATGGAGAAAGAGACAGAAGAAAAGACAACCAAAAATCTTGAAGAAATGAAGAAGGTTGAGGTGACTATTAAGAAACAAATTCCTTCAGATAATACTGTCCTACAGGATATACCCTATGTGTCAACTCAAGATTAGATCTAGATCAATTTTTTAGGGTAATGTGACACATGGTGATGAGAAAGAGAAAAATGATATGAAAAATGAGGATACTACTCCTCTATAGAATATTGATGCAGGAGATCAAGGTGAAGTGAGTGTCCTTGCTCTAAGGAACATTAATTCTGGTAAAGAAAATAATATTCCTCCTCTGGAGAACTCATGAAATGATGAGCAGCGCCAGAAAGAGGATAGTCCTAAGAAATTTTAGTTGGAAAGCAAGATGCTTTTATGGATTTAGGTTAGGGTTCTACATATTCAGATTCTTTCAAGGACCTACTAGGGCTATAGATGTAGTTTCAACCTATGGTGACATCCTAGCTTCTGCAAGTTCCTACACATGAAGGACAAGTTGATCTATCAAATATTTTTGCCCTCCATAAGTTACGACTTGGTGATATCTTGTATGCTTCAACAAGGAAAAATTTTATGCAAGAACACATAAAGAAGACTAGTTTAATTGATGGTCTGGTGAAGATCATTTAGGAAGGTTTACCAAGGTAAACATAGATTCTCCCTTGTCTCCAAAATAGAAATTGAATCTTTTGATAGATTCTTTTAAGGATCATTCTTCACACATTGAGAAAAAGGTAGAGAAAGAGGCCTTGAGGAAGATAAATGACAAACGAATGGCTGAAGCATCTTACTAGCATGCTAGTGCACACAATAAATTGCAAGAAATTTTAAAAATGTTAAAGGAATGAAGTTACTACTTTATATTATTTTTTTTTGAAATGGCCAGAATCCACCAAGAATATCAAAGACCAGATTGAATCCATTGAGTCACAAATCACTCAAATGGTTCAGATATATGATCAGTCAAATGATAAGGATGGGCCAACTAGAGCTTTAATAGAAAAATTGTATTTGTAGTTGTAATTGATTCAAGATCAAAGATAACAAATCAAGAAATAATTTGGTCAGTTAAGGCAAGCAGTCGACTTGTGGCTTGCTTTGTTATTTGGGTTGTTGGCTGAAGCAGAAAAGCTTGAACAAAAAATGAAGGCTCCAAGAAATGTGGATGAGGCTAAGGATTTAATATGCATGTGTTTTGAATATCAAAATAATATTCTCACTCCAACAAAAGAAAATTTGGTTGCAACTCTAGAGAACCTTAAGGTAATTTAAAGGAATATTCTACCTTTTGTTAGCTCTCAAAAACGCATGTAAAGATACCTCAAGAGGTTGCCAATCTCTTGATACATTTTAGGGTAACAGACAAGGTTGAAAGAATTCAACCTTCTACTCTTCAGGTGCTGCTAAACCTAGGTGGGTGTACCTTACTGAATGAGGCAGACTATATGTATTTATGATTATCTTTCTTGCAATGATTTGTCCACAATGGCAAATGGAAGTGAACAAATTTAATCAAACTTGATAGCAATCTTCTAATCTAAATCCTAAAATGCTCAATAAATAGATATAAAGAAACTGAATGAGTTCAAAATGATGAAGTGCAGAGACCAGCGCCTTGTTGGGTATGTGGAGTCAAATGAGATCAAGATGATCAACACTTCTCTGGAGAAACTCAAACTATCTGGCATATATTATGTTTACAACTTGTATAAACATGCAAGATGTGATTACGAAGGTCTACTTAAACAATCCAGATGATTTTCTCTAATTATTGTGATCAACTAAAAGGATTTAATCTTTGCTTGAAAGAACCAATCAATTAATCACACAGATACAGCAAATGTGCACTGATGAATTATATATAAACTTGTCATATCAATTCAAACAACCAAAAAACCTCAATCTTGGAGACAGCTTAGCAATACTTTCATTAAATTCAACAAATAATTAGCACCAGAGAAATGCAGCAACATCAACTGATTTTCATAAATACCTCCATTCTGAAATCATGCAACAATAGTCTCTGATCTGACAATTTTATTCCACTATATCTACTTGTTGTGTATCGAATATTTAATAACTGGTGATCGTACAATTACAAAAAAGCCTATTTATACACCAGCATCAAGAAAATAAATCACATTGAAATTCCATGTCGGCCATCCACAGAATTCGGGCTCAAATCAAGTCGGCCAACAACGGTAATTTAGAAATTTACATGTCAGCCTCAGTTATTTGAATTTCTATTTTTTCATCAGTGAAACAGTCAGCGAGACATATCGTATCGTCATGCCAAAGGCAATTCAATCGCTAATCGCTCTGTGGGCTCTATTCGCTCTCGCCGTGACCAATTCTGTCGGGGAGAAATCTTGTAGATCACCTTATGTTTCCCCAAGAGCTCTTTTACCATTTGGGTGTCGATGTGACCAATTGTTCGTTACACCGAAGACCAGAAGCATCTGCATGTTCCCTTTGTGTTTTGCTGTAGCTCTGTGATATCAAGGAGATGTCATGTAGACAAGCCTTTGTTTTGCCGAGAGCCTTTATAGTTCCAACACCTTCTAAGGACGTTGCAAAGGAGTAGATAAGACAATTTTGTCTTTGTGTACTATTTTTGAGGATTGTAGTCTCTTGTCGGGTTTTTTATTTTTTACATATCAATTTTTTGGTATATTCATCTCAAGGGGAGTTTTGATAGAAATTACATAGTAAGGGGGGAGTTCATACATTTTTGGGGTGATATAAGTACAAGATATTATGCCTTTTTCCCTTGATGTTAAAGGGGGAGAGAAGTCTTGTTGATATATGTGTGTAGCCATCAATGACAAAGTATGAGATTGTTGGCAATATGTGGTGTCATTGATGTAAACTCAAGATATGTTTTCATTGATGACAAATGTGTGTGTTGAAGATTGTATATACTCTGGGGATGGTGTGCACAATGCAAGTCAGCAATGCAATATAAGACAGAAATGGTTTTTAGTCTGGTGTCTATGTGTGATGCGAAGGTGGTTACACTTATTCCAATATGTTTCTTGCACATGCATACATTGATATCATTCATATTTGGTGTATAGCACATGGAGATAAGTTGTAGAAGTTTTGTTAAGGCATTCGTGGTGTGTACTCTAAGATAACATCATGGAATTTTGGTTCAAAAGATAAGATGGTCTATATGTGAAGGTGTTATATTTAAGAATTCAAGTCATTACATCTTCTACAGTAAAATTTATAAGTGACAAAGTTATAGCCTATGCTTTGACAGAAGTGTTGATGAAGGCTTAATGGAATTCTCTACATTCCTCTGAAGAGATAGATATGGTTGTGTGGACTTGGGGATATGTTCAGAGAGCTATATGGGTTCATCCTTGTAAGTCTTAGATGTTCTAGTGTATAGCAATATAATATCCTATATTTTGAAGTGTTACAATTTATCTAGAATGCTCTATTTTCATCAGTTCAATATGTTTCTCTTATTGCGCCAGGATATGCTGATAAATTTCTTTAGGAAAAGGTTGAATGTATATTGTGCATAGACTACATTATTCACATCTTGGTCTTTATGATTCTATTAGTTTCTCCCCAGTGGTGTAAAGTTGAACAATTGGTAGTTTTGGTGGTGATTTCATTGTTTGTGCTGACAATCTTGTTCCCTTCATTTGTAGTTGATCCTGATTAATTATTTTTTCTTTGGAGGATGTGTTTAGATGCTTTTTGGTCCTATTATGTTGTGTGTTGATCTACAACTCATTTTCTCTTCATAATGTATATGTTTGAAGCCAACCTATGTAGTATCATATGTTTTATCTAAAGGTAATCTTGGAGCCAACCAAATTGGAGTTTTGAGTTGTTGAGGAGGGTATTTATAAAAGAAAAAATTCATTTGTGAAAGTAATGATGAATGGAGAATTAGAATTTAGCAATATTTTAAATATGAAGTGTGTGAAGTCAGTATGATGGAGTAATTGTATGAAAAAGGGACTACAACATCAACATATGTTGGATGCTTCTTCATAGCAGTTCATGTTCATATTTTTTATTATAATTTTCCTACTTTGACATAGTGAATCTCAGTAGGTCCTTGTATCTTTCCCTAAGGTTGTGTGCCTTAGTCTGCAAGTCCTTAAGTAGTGAGCCTTAAAAGAAATTGTAATTTTTGTAAGAAATGAGCTTCATATATTGTGAGTTAACTCTCACTATGGTTTTCCCTCATTTAGTTTTCCATGTAAAAATATTGGTGTCCTTGTTTGGTGCATGTTTTCATTTCTTCTCTTCTTTCAGTTAATGTGATTTGATGTTAGATCTACAAATGGAAATGTTTAATTTTTAGTATGTTGATCCACCCCTCTGCCCTCTAAGCACTTTGGTGTGTTCAGTACCACCAAACAACATTTAATTTTGAGGATTCTATATCTTATGCCTAGATTTGGATTTTGAACACTAATTCATTTTTTGGGGGGAAATTGATTGTGGTAGGTGAATTTGAAATTGGAAGAGATAAACAAAGAAATAATGGGAAGTAAATAGAGTATAGAAGAGACAAGAAAAATTTATAGAGGAAGAATAGAGACAATTGTAGTATTAGCAAAGTATTGAATAGAATATCATTAGAAATAGCTACCAAAGGTAGTTACACAATAGCTCCAAATAGTTAGCATACATAGTAGCTCCAAAAATGCAACTTCAGATAGTTTTGTGATTCTAGTATATAATATTTTATTATTGTAAAAGATATTTTGACATAAATAGAAAATATAATTTATGCATTTCATAAATTTTGTTCTTTTCATTTGGTCTCCATAGTTTTTTAGTTTGATACTATTTCCTAATGTTGGCATGGCAATAGTAGACTTTTTGTTTTATTTTAAATTTTATTCCAACATACTAGTATCAAAGTTAGATGCTAGAAAGTATTGAAAACGTGTCCATGACTTTTTTAATTCTCTTGCTTCAATCAAAGAATTCCAAATGTATACCTTAATTGAATGATGTTGCTTGTTTATCTTAACTAGATGGTAACCAAATATAGAAAAAAATTAAAAACTTTGATAAAAATTCCATTAGTAGAGATGTTTCTACTTATTGTTAGATTTTATTTGAAATTGTAAGAGTTGTTGATGAACTCGAGCACCTAGGATCACCTGCAAAACCAAGATAAACCTTCCACATGAGAGCAGCAAGAGATAAAATGCTGGAATATAATGCAATAAAAAAATGATGTTATTATCACACACTAAATGATACAATATGCCTCAACTCTCCCTTGAATTGACTGAGTTAATATGAACTCATATGAACTTGATCTGGACTAGATAGGAGGGAGAGGTGAGTGCAGAATATATAGCAGAATATGAGAAAATAATTCCAAGAGGGGCAATAACTCCCAAATAATCAAATTAGGTGGGAGTTATGCCTACTTGGAAAATGCTAAACATGTGGCATAACCTACTCAAAAAGAGATAGATGAGTGGTTTTGTGAGTGGAATATAAGGCCAAAAGAGGGTGTGAAACTCAACCACCCAAGTGTGAGTGGGAGCAACACATGTAATCGATGGATTGCGCCACGTGTCCTCACATGAACCACATCTCCTATAACCTAAGGTATGCTTAATAATGTGTAGGAAAAATAATATTAAAAAACCTACACTAACACCCCCCCTTAAGCATAGCTTAGGTGGGTGAAACGATGAAATAATGCAAAGATGGGTTTGGGCTACAAGGCCATGTAAGGTACCCATGTACAATGACGAAACCTCTCAAAACATGAGAAAGAGAAAACCTATAGGACAAAACTCTCCCCCAAGAGAGGAGAAGAGAGACTATATAGTCCCCAAATGTAGAACCTCCTGCACTGTTGGTGAATGCTCGACACAAGAAGCTGAAGATGATCCAGGATCGCCGAACAATATTCCTCCCCTTAGGAAGAAAGAAAACCAAGGATGTATGCAAGATACCTTCCCATTCTTGAAAGGAATATGAAGGAAGAATGATGAAAATGTATGAAGTCTCTGAACTCTACTCAGGTGTCTTCATGTCGATGTCAAAAGATGTCACCATCAAATCATGTGTTCTAGGCCACACTATAGAAGATGACAATCCAAAACCTAGTGGAGATGGATGTAGAACAAAATCTGAAGAAAAAGATATCTTCTCTGAAGACAAGTGTCCCTCCTCCAAATACTGCTCAAAAGTACCCACAATCACGCCAAACTGTGATGAATGATCATGTATAGAATGAAAAAGAGGATCCAACAGTTCCTCCACAACAATTGAAGAAGAATCAACTTCATGAAAGAGAAGATGAATGTCATTAATAGTGTCTCCCAAGTCTGAAATATGAGACTTCATAAATAAACCTGCAATGTTTATCAAGTAGTCATCCCAAGTAGCTATATTAGGAAGACAATGTGTATCCTGTTGTACTGAATCACAAGAAGCCATGAATGTAGCAACACAAGTATCTTCAAATGCAATAGTAGATGAGGATGCAATCTCAATACGAGGAGGAGAAGCAGGAAGAGAAGTATCTTTGTCAACTAGACATTCAAGACATTTATTATACTCAAGCTCCTCTAAAGTATCATCATCATAGGGTTTATTATCAACATCATCAAGGGGAATTAAACAAGTTGCAACAGGATCGTCCGGGAATGGAGAGATATGATGGTCTCCAAAAATCTCCCAAATCTTGGTCCAAAGTGTGTGTGGGAACTCAATATGTGAGATCTCCACATAAATATCAACACCAATATATGTACCAATTAATCCTATAATGTGATCATTATTATTACCCCAAACTGATTGCTTCCAAGGTGTGTCTGGTTCAGGTATGATCCCATAAAGGTATGGCAAGAGATTAAGCCACCTGAGATGTTTCAAGATGCCATTCTTCCAAGACTCATAATTATCCTTATTCAACATTACCACAGAAGGATGAATAGAAAAACCCATGATACCTCCTCAAATGGTCAACACAAAAGAATCAACTACAATATTACCCCCCCAGAACAATATAATGGTGTCACTTTATAATTAGTGCATTTACAATTTTGGAGTTATTTTCCAGAGTTTTACAATGTCCAAAATGGACTAAAATACTAAAAGTACAATCAAATTTCAAAATGAGAAACTAAAAATAGCACCAATGTGTAGTGCTCAGAAAAATATCAACTTTCAAAAAAATAATCACCTCGATCCAAGGTCATATGTGAAAGTTATAGCCATAAGTTCCAAAAACAAGAACTGTCCTTCAAATCTGCTGATAAAACTGATTTTCTAGAAAATCCAAATCACTTGAGAAAAAATGGAACACACCACTGCAAAGCCTGCAAACTTCTACCCCAAATCAAAAAAAAAATCTCTGAAAAAAGAGCTCGTATGACTGAATTATGGCCCACCAAAGATTGACTGCAAAATCAAAAATGCAATTGGAGAGGAGGTCTGCTGAAATGTTCTAGTTTAGTTTTTGAAAAATATGTAGCCTGTATATAGAAACTAGCAACGACCTAGATGGTTTTTTTCTGCTGCAAACAAAACCCAAATGGCGGATTTTCTATAAAATATATAGAAAATGTGGATCTAGTGTAAAACAAACTCCTTTAGCAACATAAAATGACCCCAACAACCAAAAAATGACATGAAAAGGTAGAATCAGCTACTTAAGACAATCAAGGGCATGCTGCAACCTTCAATACTAACTAAAACACTCACAAATCTCTCAAATTTGAGAAGGGGCTTGCAGATCTGACGCTCTGATACCATGTAAGAGTTGTTGATGAACTCGAGCACCTAGGATCACCTGCAAAACAAAAATAAACCTTCCACATGAGAGCAGCAAGAGATAAAATGTTGGAATATAGTACAATAACAAAATGATGTTATTATCACACACTAAATGATACAATATGCCTCAACTCTCCCTTGAATTGACTGAGTTAACATGAACTCATCTGGACTTGATCTAGACTAGATGGGAGGGAGAGGTGAGTGTAGAATATATAGCAGAATATGGGAAAATAACTCCAAGAGGGGCAATAACTCCCAAATAACCAAATTACGTGGGAGTTATGCCTACTTGGAAAATGGCAAACCTGTGACATAACCTACTCAAAAAGAGACAGATGAGTGGTTTTGTGAGGTGGCATATAAGGCCAAAAGAGGGTGTGAAACTCAACCACCCAAGTGTGAGTGGGAGCAACACATGTAATCGATGGATTGCGCCACGTGTCCTCACATGAACCACATCTCCTATAACCTAAGGTATGCTTAATAATATGTAGGAAAAATAATATTAAAAAACCTACACTAACAGAAATTATATATGCAAATTCAATAAAGAAGTTTAAAATTGTTCAATGTTTATTTGCATATTACAAATGAAAAGAAAACTTAAGGTAAAGAAGTGTATCTATATTGGTTATGATGATGGTATAAAAGGTTATTAGAAATTTTTAAAAAAAAGATTAACTATAATTGTAATGTAATTTTTTGATAGGTTAATTTTTTTTAAAACAACAATAATCAAGAAAGAAAGAGTTAAAATAGGATTTATTATTTGAAATTCAATATTGAGAAGTTACATCTAATAAATTAATGAGAAAAGGAAGGTGAACTTGAAGAACCTCATACCCCAATCTTGACAAGACTAACTAGTCCAAAAGAAGATAATTATAAAATATAATCCACCTATTTTTACTACGCTTTTCTTTTATTGCTACTTATTAACCACTAAACTTTTTAATTTGAATTTTCAAGATATTATCAAGATCAAATTTATTTAATCATAATTATCTTGTTCTTTAAAATTCCTCTTAAGTTTTTTGATTGACTTAATATATCAAGTTCCTATTAAATAATCTCTTTAATTTGGTCTTCATCTTTGACACGGTCAACACTTTTTATTCCAAGTGATTAACTAAGATAACTTACAAATTATGTTGAAGGTGTTAAAGGGTTTTCCAACTATTTTGTGAAAGAGACCATATAAGTGAATGTCTAAGCATTTTAATGATCATAAATGTGATGTTATAAAGGGAATCATTGTTAAGGTTCTCCTTGATCCATATGTTACAAGTTTTCTACCCTAGACATTTTATGCTACTTGAAGTACATATTAAAATGATTTTTGTTGTATAAATAATTTTCGTTTGAGTACAATAATTACTTTATTAAAAGATATAATATACACCATTTTAAAAAAAGGTGAGCAAAATAATATTATACCTCGAAATATAAACAAAAGAAATACACATCACAAAGTAGGGGTATAATAATGGAATCATAATAAATGTTATTAATATGTCTCTCTACTCCCACTTTGACTAAGTTGTAGTATGTGTAAACATTATTGTAAAGGCAATAGACGCATACATGTTAAAGATCAATAAAAATAGGTCCACATAACTCTCCATTGAATAATAATTTTATGTTTTAGATGATAAATAAAATATTTATTATTTTATTAATCAAAATTTAACTATTTAAGAATAACAAATACATTGTTGAATGGGATTTCAAAAGCTAATGAGAGTTCAAATTTCTCTCCTCGCCATGCATTTTATTCATTTTTCTGTATCATCCCACTTGGAAAGAAGGTAGGTTAAAAATGTGAGGAAGTTTTTCCCCACGCTTTCTTTCCATAATTTGTCTTATTTTGGAAGAGCAATCTGAAGTCTTCAAGCTAAATACCTAATGTAGGGAAGATTTGGTGGCTCTAAAATGGGGACAAATGATAAAGGATATAGAATCGGATTCAAAGTGAATGAGATAAGAAGCGAGGTTTGTAGGAACTTGTAAGAGACATCTTAAACAGTTTAGCTATTTCTCTTCATCTGCACCAATAATAAATTTATTCTATGTCTTTGAATGGGAGAAGACAAATGTGGAGAGGTTGATAAACAAGTGTCTACAGGCTTACCGAGATTCTCATAATTTAGAAACCATTCAAAAGAAAAAAACTGGTCTTTAAAGATTTTCATTGATTATGGGGTTGTACTATGGAGTGAAAATACTTTAGAAGTTGCTGTTGGTTCTACCAATGCATTTAAGAATTCACTTTGCGACCTTCATTACTTATTGTATGTGGATAATACAGAAGAAGCTTAAAGAAGGGCGGTCAAATTAATTTCTTACCATTGTAGTTGATAACTTTGGGAGACTGATCGTAAGAAGAAGACCCCTGCAAATTGTTGAAGTGTCAAACTACATTCAATATTGTCTATCGAGGAGGAATTTTTTAAATAATGTATTTGATTCGAAGATTATTTGGTTTAATGGTCAAACGGATAATAACTTATATTTCAGTGATAGTGATACTAAAAGATTGTAAATAATTGTTTTAATTTTATCAAATAAAATTTACTTTCAATTCTTGAATTGAATGATATTTAAAAATGTTTCAAAATAAAATCTCAAAAATAATAACATTGTCTTTTGAACTATTAGACACAATGAAATTCCACATGTACGTGGCAAATATGAATGATACACAAATGTGAAAAAGTAAGCCAAGGTAAATAGGACATCACTAAGTGCAACAAATATAAATTCCCTTTAAGAAAAGCCTAATAATTATATGAGAAAGATTATAGGCTCAAAATGTCTAGATTAATCTATAAATCTTGCATTACTAGTAGCAAGGTGATATGAATCCAATCAATAGTTTAGGTGTAGAAGGAAGGAATTGCCTCCAAATGATAAAATCAAGCATTCTCAAGTAACACAAGGAACAATGATGGAGGTGACGAGGGCAAAAAACTGAAGATGCTCTATCATGTATGCACTCAAGAATCTATGAAGAAGGAGATGCCAAAGGAAAATTCCATTACCATTAAAAGGTCTCTAAAGAGACATGAATTACAAATTCCCATTTGGTTCAAAGTAGGCCACTCACTAGTTTTTTGGCTCCCTCATTTGCATATGTATCCATCCATGTTAACAAAATTTTATGTTACATTTTGGCATATTTGAATACTGCTCATGAAGAATCTACATGAAATGTCCTCTCTCACCATATTTTGGGAAATTAGACCTTGGAATAGATTAACATTTTATGTGCTTATGAGAATTGAAACAAGACAATAAAATTTATTCAAAGAAGATGTGACTGGTCCAATAAATCATTCAAAGCAATAGGTCACTATTTATCATTATCTCATATGTTTGATATATCTTGCATAGATTCATGGATCAATAATTCAAGAGGCACATACCTAGAATATTGAAACTTCATAGAGCTAATTATATTTCATTTAAAGAAAAGGGTATAACTTACTATGAAATGTGGATAGTCAACCAAGTTGTCTAGTGGTCTACTTCATTGGCAAGGAGATTCTATCATTTTAGTTGTGAGAGTTAAAATGTTATAAAATGTAGTATTTAGTAAGAACACTACAAGAGTGTGGTGTGTCTTGTGTTCTAGTTTTGTTGTTGTGGGTGTGTGGACCTCACCACAAGCTTCTAATTTGTAACTGACTTAAGTAACTTTAGGGTTTACATGTTAGTTATTAGATAGTTACAAATTATTTATAGCTTGTAATTATGAAACATTGTAATGAAAAGGGTGTTGCTTGTCATTTGTAGGCATTTTTTTATAACATCAAGAAGAGGAGAATCATTGAGAGACTTTTATATTTTGTAATGAAATTTTTCAAAAGCAATCTATAAACATCTTGCAAGGTATTTAGGCCTTGAAGAGGGTAAATTTTTGGGGACTATACAATTTTGCAAATTACTTTTATTTTTATAGGACTTACTCTTGTTGGTGTATAAAATTGGTCACTACAAATTGGTTTTGTTAATTCTAATTTAATGATTTTTCTTGTGGTTTGTTACTATGAAGGGAAACTCAATTTAGTTCTCTAGATAGTGTAGATATAATATCCATATATTTGAATAATCCATCTTTTCATGAAGCAATATGTCGATGTATAAATCGGATCATATATTTCATCATATTATGGTGAAAGGTGTAACTATAGTGGCAATAAGGGATGGAGTGTAATGGTTTGAGCATTTAACAAAAAGATATTTATTTTCAAAAAATAAAATTATAAAATAACTCTTAAGTAAATAAAATGAGTTTAAAATACTCTTAAATAAACATAAATAAAGTAAAATAAAATAACTATTAAGTAAATATAAATAAAATAATTGTAAAATAGCACTAAGTATATAAAATAAAAACTTAAGGTTGATAGCTCTCCATATTTTTTAGATATAGATGTTCGAATAAAAATAAACTAAAGAAATAAATATAAAAAATTCAATGTTGATATCTTTTAGATAGATCTTGTGTCACCAAAACATGTATAGTCAGAAATTTTTACTCTCACTTGAGTCTCTCTCATGGACTTTGGCTTGATTTTTCCTAGATTTAATGTTGTAATGTAGTCAACACGTTCACATTAGGTCTTGGACCCTTGAGAATCATTAAGTCTTCTAGGTTGTCTTGTAAAAGTGTTGTGAAGTGTTGTAACCCACTTTCACACTTTTCTAAGACCCTTGTATTACAATTCACTTAAATAACCCCGTTTTATCACTTACCAAATCTTATTTCAAAGTGTTGTAACAAACTCTTGCGCTTTTCTAGACTTGTCATGTTTAAATGACCCATTAATACACTTTTCAGTCTTACTTAAGTGTATTTTTTAGAATATTCCTGTTAAACCTAATTAAATACACTTGAATCTCTGACACCCAGTAAAATTTCCTTGGTGGGACCAAGCTGCCACCTAGGGAAACTTAGTCCCACTGGGCACAAAAATCAAAATAATTTCAATTTTCTGATAGGATTTTATTATCTTACCCTTGAGGTCAGCCTGTGATGTGTTATTTTTGGGAAATATTAGAAAATCAAGTATAAATAAAGGGTGTTTCATCTCATTTTCCACCTAATTCATCCAACACTCAAGCAATCAATCTCTTAATCATTTTCAAGCATTCAAGCACTCTAAGCATCATCAAGTCATCCATTGGAGCACTTCATTGCCTATCTTCCTATTTCTACATCAAGGGTTTGGTGAGTTTATGACATTGCATGTTATTTATTCATCATTCTAACTTATTTCATTTCATTTCATAGGGTTTGATTACCAAATCAGGGTTTGACCAAAGCAAACCCCTATTCTCTAACCCTTAACCCTTTTTCCCCTCTTTGCATGTGTGTTTTGCAAGTCGTGTATGCAAATTTGTCAAAGAGAAAGGTGTCAAAAAGTTGTTTTCAATCCATCAAATTCATCAAAGTCAACAAATCCCTAATTAAGGCTTGGAGACATCTTTCAGCCCGTTTTCTGCAGTTTCCAAACCAAACACCTGTCAGGAAGGGAAGTGTAGACCGAAAGCTACATAATCCTATCCCAAAATTTCTGAGATTCCCAAGTGGACTAAGTCACCATGTGTGGTGAATTAGTCCCACTACCAAGCCTGAAAAGTGATTTTTACATTTCTAAGTACCCATTTGGCAGATTCTTGTTCTGGCAGATTTTCCCCAAAACTGGAGTAAGTTACCCAGCTCGTCGTAAGTGTCACAGTCAACATTTTTAGTCAATTCTACATGATTCCAAAGTCTCTCTGCATCAGACTTCATATTCCAGTTGCACCTCTCTAGTATTGTTTAATTATGTCATTGTTTATTTGCATTCTTAGGTGTTTTTGCATACATCACGATGTTTTCAAACACTTTGCATATCTTAGGTGTAGCATTAATAATCATCTTTCAGCAATTTAACACACTTAGATATTGCATTTAGGCATATTTCACCCATTCATACATTAATCTTGGATGTGTACATATGCATTTTGGGTCCATTTCTTTCCTTTTAGGTGAAAAACCCTAGAAGAGTTAGAGAACCCTTGGATACCCAAAATCGGTGTCCACATTTTGGTGAACTTGAATTTTGAACATTTTCTTTCTAATCTCAAGTGCATCCTATGTTTAACTTGCATCAATATTACATTAGGTTTTGCATTATTTGTATTCTAGGGTTTGAAAAGTTGCATTAGTGAATGGCTCATTTAAGCTTGCATTAAATTGCATTTCATTTATTTTCCAAATAGTGAAATTATTAATTGAATCTTTAGATTTGCATGGTGTAGTACAGACCACTTCAATATTCATAAGAAAATTCAGAAAAACCTCAAAAATTCCATTACTAGGACTAATTCGCCACCCTGGGTGACTTAGTCCCGGTACACATTTTGCATCAGTGTTTTCAACATTCTATTTCTAGTTTCTTCAATTACTATTTGTTTCAATTATTCTTATGTTTATGAATGCAGTTAATGTAGAAATTTCCTTTCATCAACATGAGCTCCCTCTGTTAGAATTAAGGAAGCAAAATGAAGCCTTTATGATAATTTCTCAGTACACTACAATAGGCATCAAAAGAACCCTCGTTGATAATGGCTATACCCTTAATATGTGTAGTGTAAAGCTCCTAGATTGATTATGCGTGGATAAATCTCAAATCAAACCCAATTCCCTATCTATTAGAGGATTTGACAATATTACAAAGCAACCGCTCAGTGTAAATACTTTACCTATTATAGTTGGAGTGGCTATCTTTCAAACTCCTATTCATGTCATGCCCTATGATCTTGCATACAATCTTCTTTTGGGAAGACCATGGATTCATGAGATGCATGCAGTACCTTTGACCCTTCATCGAATAATGAAATATGTCTATAACAACAAATTTTATCAAGTTGAAATCGACCCCGAGCCTAAAAGTTTCTTACAACTTGAAAAAGGAACTAAAAGTCCTCTAAACACATTAATTCCAACATCTAACATAGAACCCCTTGAGGCTAGCAAACAAGAAGAACCTATGTCTAAATTACTAGATGATGATTGGGGTACATTAGAATTCACACCTTCATTTATGGATGAATACATAATCATATGAAAAAGAGGATGAAAAGCAAGAACAACCCACGATTATGTCCACTCAAAATACGGAAGAATATTCCTCAACATCTACCTCATCTATTTTGAATGAAAACACAAATTATACAACTAATTTTGATGAGATAGATTATCAACATCGGCCTAACCAAAAGGAAATGGAAAGAATTTATGGGAAAGGCTATGCACTAGTGAAACAATTGGGATTTAATAGTAAAGGATGTGGCAAACATGAACAAGGCATTTTTGTCCCTATAGAACCCAATACACAAGACACAAAGACTGGTTTGGGGTATTCCTTTTCTAATACAACAAAAGAAACCCCTCAACCATACTATGATAACAAAGTCACTAGTACTCCAGTCAACCTTGAAGAAACTTATGGCAAAGGTTTTACCATCTTAAGCAAACAAGGTTGTAACACAACAATTGAACATGACATTCATCAACTTTTAGAACAAGCTCCAAAATAAGAAACAACAACAGGGTTAGGATATCAAGATCCTCCTCATGATAGCAAGCCTCCTTTAGAATATTGGATGCTTCGTGATGATGGCATAGTGATCTTTGATTCCCCCTTGATCTTAATGTCCTTCTTCCTAAAGAGCAACCACCATCTCATAATAACAAAGATAACAATCAAATCATCTCAAGACCTCCTACCCTAATCTCCTCTCGAGAGGTTGGAGAATGTAGTGAACACAAGAGGCCTTACAAGTTACAAAAACTCAAATTTCCTATTCGTCCACCACCCTAATGTGAAAGGAAATTACAAATTATTTTAAACAAAGGACTCATCCTATTACCACCTATGAATCGTTTGGTGATATATCCTAAAGATGCTAACGTGCCACATTGTGCATATCATCATGTTCTTGGACATAGAAGTGATGAGTGTTGCCAATTGAAATAAATACTGAGCAAGTATCATTTTGATGGTGATAATTGTTATCCCATAAATCCATAAGCCATACTTCCACACCTTATCATGTAATAGTTGTAGAACATTCTATTCTCACTATTACATGACCTTTCCCACCACCTATCTCGGCTCATTCTTGTCTTGCACTCAGTGGGGGAAAGAAGTTGTTAGCCTTGTCCTAGTAACACATTTGTCATTGTTCCTTCACTACATTATCCACCTTTTGCTTATACCGATTGAGATTGGGAGGTAGATGACTTGCTCATCAATTGACTTTCATTTTCCTTACTAGTATTTTGCATTTTCATTTTCATTTTCTTTTGCATGTGCATATTGTGTTCCCCTATGATGCGTCGTTTGATGTTCTCTCTCTTTGTGACATTCTTCTATCTGTATCTTCATTCTTCTATATGTTGTACATCGCTTTTGTCTTTTTTATTCTTTTTTTCCTTTTCCTTTTGGGTATGATGCAAGGCATTGAGATGGAAATGTCTCCTTCTTTTCGACCCAAAAGGTCCCTTCTTTTTTCTTTCTTTACCTTTTATCTTTTTCTTGTTTTTTCCTTTTGGGGATGATGCAAGGCATTGAGACCAAAATGTCTCCTTCATGTTGACCCAAAAGGTTCCTTCTTTTTTTCTTCTTTTCCTTTTATCTTTTTCTTGTGTTTTTCTTTTGGGGATGACACAAGGCATTAAGACAGCAATGTCTCTTTCATGTTGACCCAAAATATTTTTGTTTCACCTTTTCATTTTCATTTTTCTTGTGTTTCCTTTTGGTTCCATGATGCGAAGTGTCGAGACACCCTATGTCTCCTCCATGTTGACCCAAATGGATCTTTCTTTTTCTTTTTTTTTCGCTCTCTTTGTGTCATTCTTCCAATTCTATGTATTCGGGGAATGATGATATTTTTGAGCTCTTCACAAAACATTGCAGCAAAAAACATACTAACCCCAAATCCATAGATCCCTTATGTGTTTGGTGTTTTCATTTTGGGGGAAACTCCTACCTTTTCTCTTTTTCTTTTTCTCTTGCATGATGTAGCCTCACTCAAAAACGTATGACTTGGCATAGGGGCTTTCCAAGTTGGCTCTCATGTCTTCTTCTTTTAGCATTTGCTACTTTAAATTAATTTCTCACAGTACAGTGTGTATCAATTACTTTAAAGTGGGGGCATACATTGGTATTATTCATTTGCATTTTTCTTTTTCTTGGTTCTTAGTGCAACCTTGTTACTTCATACGATGTGTTTGTCACTTTTTGGATGACATTGGGTATAGTGTCCTTCATAAGCATGATCTATCTTAGCATATTACATTCCTCTTAGTGGCCTAATATGATGCACTGCATCCCTTAAGTTGTGAATCTTCTATTCTTTGATCAATCCTCTCTTGGAGACTTTATACACAATTTTCCCTAAGTTATAGACCTCGCATGAACTAAACAAGACTCCTTTGAATAGCTTTTGCATTTATATGGCCACCTTGCATAACACAACTTGCATGCCTGTAGCGCCATTGCATTTGTTCATGAGTTCTAAGAATACAAAGCTTTGTTTGTCTCATGAAGCACGAAACAACATTTTCCTTTGCGGCGCCTTATTAAAGTTATCAGGAGGTATAACTTTGTTATGGTTGAGCAGGAAGCCCATTTTGAGGCATGAATTTTCCTCATAGCCACTTGCGTGTGTGTGAGTGCATACCAGCCATGAGTTATGTTTCTCACCTTTTAGGCCTTCTCACCTAGTGGACAGCCATGATTTTCATCGCCCTAGAGTGAGTATGCATTTTCTTTTCTAGACAAACATCCTAGATCTGATCCACAACGGGTTCGACAAACGATCGAAGCTTGATCAGACTTTCTTTCCTTTTGACTTCCCTCTTCCATTATTTTACATCATTCTCTTGTGTGTTCCTTTGTGTTTATGTTTGGTTTGCCATGGGATCTTGATCTTGGGGGCTTGATCATCCCTCTTGATTTTTTTGTTTCATCTTACCAGCATTAGCGCATTTGGATCCCTCTCAATGTGCATGTTGGGCTACTTTAGTGTGAGTTTTAATCAAGTTCATTCTCTCACTAAAGTGGGGGCTTAATTTGTCACCAAAAAATGTATAGTTGGACATTTTTACGCTCACTTGAGTCTCTCTCATGGACTTTGGCTTGATTTTTCCTAGATTTAATGTTGTAATGTGGTCAACATGTTCACATTAGGTCTTGGACCCTTGAGAATCATTAATACTTCTAGGTTGTCTTGTAAAAGTGTTGTGAAGTGTTGTAACCCACTTTCACACTTTTCTAGGACCATTTTATTATAATTCACTTAAATAACCCATTTTTATCACTTACCAAGTCTTATTTCAAAGTGTTGTAAAGAGTTGTAAAAAACTCTCATGCTTTTCTATACTTGTCATGTTTAAATGACCACTTAATACACTTCCTGACCTTACTTAAGTGTATTTTTGAGAATATTTTCGTTAAACCTCATTAAATGCACTTCAATCCTTGACACCCAGTAAAATTGCCCTAGTGGGACCAAGTCACCACCTGGGGTGACTTAGTCCCACTAGACACAAAAATCAAAATGATTTCAATTTTTTGGTGATATTTTATTCTCTTACCCTTGAGGTCAGCCTGTGATGTGTTATTTTCAGGAAATATTAGAAAATCAAGTATAAATAAAGGGTTTTTCCTCTCATTTTACACCTAATTCATCCAACACTCAAGCAATCAATCTCTTAATCATTTTCAAGCATTCAAGCACTCTAAGCATCATCAAGTCATCCATTGGAGCACTTCATTGCATATCTTCAAATTTCTAAATCAAGGGTTTGGTGAGTTAATGACATTGCATGTTGTTAACTTTTTTATTGGTCATATTTATTGTTTTGAAAAATCTTTGTTTACATCACACATAAGATGACCTAAACTTATCATTTTATTTTATTTTCAAATTTAAAAAGAAGTGTCTAAAGAATATGGACATATAATTCATTTTTCAAAAAAAAAATTAATAAAAAGTTATTAAAATACTAAAAAAACTAGATATTTCAAGTTTATGGACCAGTTTCATCAAAAATTATTTGAAAAATAGAAAAATTAATCCAATTGTAACAAAATTACATATTTGGAATCTACACAATCTCATCTATAATGGATTTTAATTTCGTCAAAAAATTCTACAAAAAACATTTTCAGACATATGTCCAAAGTCACTCTTTTCTACTAACACTTACATGACCTTCAAGTTGTAGGTCAAAGTAGGTCCAAAGCTAAGGGTCGGTTCCCTGAACCTTTTTTCCTACCCAAAACCCATAGAAAAAACCAAGAAAAAAAATTATTTTTCTAGAAACGAGATCGTAATCTAGAAATGGAATCATGTTTTGTAGAAACAAGATTTTGTTCTAAAATGTGATCCTGTTTCATAAAGGATCAAAAATTTAAAACTATGAAATGGGATCATGTTTCTACAAAATGAGATCCCTTTTTTGGCTCGAGGTCCCAAAGAAAAATGGGATCTTATTTATTAAATAATGGGATCCTATTTCATTTTTTCTGATTTAGGATTTTTTCTAAGTCTAAAACTTCCACTAGAAGTGGACTCATATTCTTGCATGTACCCCTATACTAGTTTATAAAAAAATTAGTGGTGTTCAATAAATTAAAAAACTCCACTAACAAATTGGTGGGATTTAGTTTGGGACTATCGAGCAAGGGCGACGATACTATGAGTAAATACATGGAATCGAATATGGGGACAACCAGGAATCAGGGGGGAGGGTGGCTACGGGGGAGCGGCCTATGATTGGGTTGAGCAGAAAATGAGTTTCTTTCATTCAAGTGATCTGCCTAGTTCCTTGAGCTATCCCTAACCATTTTTCATTGAAATTTGAAGGCATAGTTATGGTAGCAGACTTGACTTAGTTCATAAGTTTCATTAAGTATCCTCTATGAAACACATATGTTGCAACATGAAAGAAAAGATTTCCCTTTGTTGTAGTTAACTTGCAAAAACTTCAAGTCTAATCCCTAAGGAATAAAACCCATATGAAACACCTTATATCCATTGAAATTAAAATGTAAGACTAAGGTCTATATTATTATGCTAGAGAAGTTAATCCTAGAGTAGTACAATAGGAAGAAATTAAAAATAATGTGATAGATAATATATGCTTAACATGAGGATTCAAATAATATTTTACACTCCTATATATCATTAATAAAGTATGTGTATATATTTATCTCATATTTTTTTGTAAATACATAATATTTACCACAAGCATATATATATGCATGTCATATGTTTGAGTAGCTACTCCTTCTTTTCTCTTTTCTTTGGTATGTATTTTCTATCTATGTATCATATCATTGTGTGGTAATGTGAATGCACAAAGATATATCTCCCTCTTATGTTACATCTCTCTTGGATGTGTGGTAGACAGTACCACATGATCATATTTTCTACCACACTTATCTTCTAGAAACTATTGGTTTATTCTATTTATAATTTATGACCTACCAACATCATCCTAAGAACTATTTACCATAATCTTGTCCTCAATACATCCTTCTCTATTTGAGTGAGTCTAAGGTATAATTTTTTTATATGACACTTTGATCTACTAATACTTGTTCTTATAATTATTTATCATATATTAAATTTTCTATATCATGGCTAAATTATTTGTATACTACTTATTTGTAATTGTCAAGATAGTTGGTTCTACCAATATAGTAATAACATTGTACATCAAGGAGAATATTATATAATAGTACCAAATATACATTCACTTCCAACCCCAAATCCTTTATTAATTTTATTGTCTTTATTCTTTGTTCATTTAGATAGGTATGTTGGTTATATATATTATAGAGTTGCTAATGTTGGATGACCCACTTAAACCTATTGTAAAGTTATAGTAAGGGAAAACTTTAGTGGCGAATCTTCGCCAATTGGTGAATTCTCGCTTCGAACAGGGTGTCCACATCGCCTAAATTTTACAAAGTATAGGTCCAATGCATGTCCATTCGCCAATGAGTTTTTTTATGAGGCATATTTAAGCAACAAATTTTCCATTGTCAAACTATGCATTTCAATTGGACCAACTAATTTTTCACCTGGAATCCCGAAAGCATTTAATAAAACACCTACATATTTTCCAATACTATTAAAACAACATTGTATCAGGACCAATTTCTGCAATTAAAATTTACAAATAATTGCTTGTGAAGACCTATTTCACCAATTAAAACTTATAAAAAGTTGCTCATGAGGACCTATTTCGCCAATAACATTAAAAAATAATTACATTTGAGGACATATTTCTCCTTGAAAATTACAACGTATCGTTCTATAAGCATGCGGGATTCGCCAAATTTTTAATATACCATTTAAAAATCCTGCGGAATTCACCAAATAAGGAATCATGGATTGATATAAATACAATAAAAAGTGTCATTTATTCTTACATATTTTGTTCGGTTCTGAGGTTCTACTTCATTCAGAAGTCAGCAAAAGCTAAAAACGTAGACTTAAAAGGTGAGTGATCATTTCTTCATAGTGTTATTAGTTATAATAATAAGTTTTCTTTATCTCTTTTCCATTCTTGCTTCAACAAAGTGAACCTTAGAAGTTAGAACAAAACTCTGAAGTTTCAAAGTTTTTGAAACCTCTGACCCACCAAGTAGAAAGATGACCAAGAAATACTTGCAACTCAAAAAAGTGAACCATCAACCAAGTTGAGGAATCGTGTAGTTATAAAAATTTAGAACTCCGCGACAAGGTTATATAACTTTGAGGACTAGCGACTAAGTTTAGGAAAAGCCAAAAATTTTATATTGTATTCCATGATATTGAATTTGATATGTGATTTATTATTAATCCATTCCATGAATAGAAATAAATACAATTAAAAGTGTCATTTATTTGGAAGTCAGCCAAAGTCAAAAATGTAGACTTAAAGGTGAGTGATCATTTCTTCATATTGTTATTAGTTATAATAATAAGTTTTCTTTATCTCTTTTCCATTCTTGCTTTAGTCTTAAAGATGATATTGAGTAGGTAATGGGATCTATATTATTATTCTTTGTCCTTAAACAAGAAGACATTTTTTTCTAGTTTTTATTCGAAGTGAGAGATGAATATGTCGAGAAAATCAAATATCAATATGTTGAGTGACTCGAGCAGCAAGGGTAAGGCTCCTACCGCTCCTCATGGTGGTGAAGAGACTCTTGTCTCTTCTCAAACTCCTTTCGCTCCTTAGGGTGGTAAGGCTCCTGTCGCTCCTCAGGGTGGTGAAGAGACTCATGCCGCTTCTTAGACTCCTTCCGTTCCTCAAGGTGGTAAGGCTCATGTCACTCCTCAAGGTGGTGAAGAGACTCTTGTTGCTCCTCAGGGTGGTGAAGAGACTGGGAGGCCATCAAAATTCCCAAAACTTAGACATACCATATAGTCTTTGCAATTGTGAAAGCTTCTGATCCATCAAGTCAAGATGGAGCTACATCATCAACTGTTCCACCAAGTATTGGTAGCATTCCCAATACCTCACCGCCACTAGAAGGTCAAGTTGAGATTGTCATTGATTTAAATCAAAATGTATCAAATTAGGATAGCAATACCGTAGAAGATGTTCCAAGTGATACCCTAGGCCCGGTTAGCCAGAATGAGATAATTGACTTGGATGAGGATGATGATGTTGGTAGCAAGAAAAGGAAAAATAAACCAAAAAGGGGGCATGAGTGGGAAATGACAAGGATTTTTCAACTTGGTTGGTTGTCAAAATACCCATTCATGGTACCAGTGGGGATTGGCAATGCAAACGACATTTAAAAGGAAACATTAGCCAAATTTAAGATTTGTAGTTGGAAATGTGGAAGAGCCAAGACATTACAGCTAAAGATCAATACTATAGAAAAGCATATCGATAAATTTTATGAAAAACAAATCATAGAAGGAAAGGAAGAATCAGTCGTACGATGGAAATCAAAGGAAGAATGTCTTCATGTTAAGTATGTTACGGATTATGAAGAGAATGAAAAAATAATGTTGAACATTGTTGCATGTAAAGGTACACTTGAGGCTCAATTTGGAAAAGCAATGGAAGGAGCAAATATGTCAAAAACTGTTCAGGAGTGTTGTTTTTCATATTTTGTCCAAAAGGCATCCTATAATAGACTACGCAGAATATTTTATTTTATTATCTTATTTGAATGTTCCTCACTATCCCTTGTCACATTGGTCAGTAAACATTGGATGGCATTGGGAAAACTATCTTGCTGCAATGGAAAAGGAAGATTTAAAGGATAAAGTAAAAGAGTCAAATTTCATTGCATTATCTTTAGATGAAGTTACTGTGGTAGACAATACTTCTTGGGTCTGTATGCATTTTTATACTATACAAAAACATGTTTTCCAAGCTCATCTTCTTTGTGTTCATAAAATGAAGAACAGTTCAACAGTGCAAAATATATTTGAACTAGTCAAAAAATATTTGAATGAAATTACAGGTATGGATGAGTTTATAATTGCAAAAAAGTTCGTGTGTGTAGGAGTTGATGGAGCTACAGTGATGCAAGGTCAAAGGACCGGTGTTTGCACAAAGTTACAAACTACCTGTGCACCATACATGCTTGGTATTCACTACATGGCCCACGGAATGAATTTAGCATTCAAAATTGTTAGCAAGTTTCCTACAGTATCAAAAGTCAAAAATCTAGTCTGCAAGATCCATGCATACTTCTGTCGAATTCCTAAACATTTCACATAATTTCAAAATTTTGGTAAGGGAATAACACCAGGAAACAAGCTTCTCAAGGATTTCGATACCAGATGGATCTCCCTATATGGACCAGTGCAACGAGTTCTTTTAGAATATCAATCTTTGATTGGAGTGATGTACGAGCATCACATCATAGTAGACAAAGCTCCTAACCTCTTACATAGGTTAAGCGATATAGAGACACTCTTGACTTTAACTAGTATTCTCCCCATGTTGGATGTGATGAACGAGCTTGTGAAGAAATCCCAACATAGAACTATGTTTATTAATGAATATGTCAATCTACGTAAACTTACATGCTTGGCCCTCGATCATCTATATCTAGATCTAACACAAGATGGCCCAAATTATTTCATGTGGCAAAAAATTGATGATTTGAATGATCCTGATAATTATTTACAGTTTAATGCACGTGGGGAATTATGCATTTGTGTACATGGATATGAGATACAAATGTACCAATGTAAGACAGCTAGGCGCTCTAGCAAAGAAGTAGTTGTTAACCAAGAAGATTTTCAAGGCATTGTTAAATCTATTGGTGATAATTTGAAGGAAATTGAAAAATCTCTTTACTTAGAGATTCGTGAAAGATTCCCTCGACATGAAATACTTGAAGCCATGAGTATTGTGTATCCTCAATTTTGGGAAAACTAAGATAACCCCACATTTTTTCATGCTCGGGTAAAAATCTTGATCAAAAATTTTTTGAAAATTGTAACATACAATGAGTAGAAAATAGATGGAATTTTAGATGAAGCTAAGCTTAGAAAACAATGTGGGAGTTTTGCAATAGCTATGAGGGACCAGTATAAATCCATGGGCAAGGACAAGGCCTTTGAACTAGGATCAATAAAAAAGGCTTGGACAAGCTTAGGTCAAAGTGAAATATTGTGTGGTTCGATATCAGAATATTTCAAACTTGTTGATTTATGTCAAACAATGATATTGGGGTCGATGGAGGATGAGAGAGTTTTCAGTACATTGGGGTTTTTGAAATCAAAGTTAAGAAACAAACTAGACAAGAATTTGGAAAATTGCTTGAGGATGAAAGGAATTGTGTATAATGTCATAAATTTTCCTTTTGAAAGGGCACTCGCAATCTAGTGGTCCACATGTGAAAGAAGAGGGGTCAGGTTGTGCAACACTCCAATTCCAAAGGCTAGTACTGGTGGCACTAGTAGTGGCAATGGGACTCAGATAGCTGACATTGACAAAAATGACACAATGAATGTTGAATTTGAGACACAGTCTGAAGAAAATGAAGAGAAGACTTGGAATAAAATTCAAGATGACTCTTTTACTTTATTTGATGATGAACATCAGATTTAGGAACCCCAATCTATTTGGGAAATGGAAGAGATTCAAGAGAATTGGCAGCTTTTAGGTATTTATATTGCACTTCATGGATCCCAAGATCAAATTCCATTATTCCATACTATAGTTGATGATATTTTATGTTGTATTCAATGAAATTGTGAATCATTGCACTTCATGAATCATATTCCAAATTCAAACTATAGTAGATGAAAATTTATGTTGTATTCCATGAAATTGCAATATTTTATATTTTACATTAGTCAGTACATAGCATGCTTTAGGAAATTTCTGAAAAGACAACTCAAGTTTAGTCCATACATAGAATTCAATGAGATGTCAAATGATGGAACCTTTGAAAGGAAAGATAAGTCCATAATGTCGCATGGTCGCTGAAACTTGGAACCTTAGAACCAAAGTCTGAAGTTTTGAAGTTTTCCAAACCTCTGACCCACCGACTAGAAAGATGACCAAGAAAGACTTGCAACTCAAAAAAGTGAACCATCAACCATGTCGGGGAATAGGGGAGTTATTAAAATTTAGAGCTCCACGACAAGGTTATAAAACGTTGAGGGCTAGCGACTAAGGTTAGGAAAAGCACCAAAACCGCTCTTTTCACCAAAACTTAGTAGCAATGAAACTAACCAAAAATCCATCATTCCAATTCCAATAATAGATAATCCACAGCATGAATTCATATAATTTTTTAGTGGATATGCTAAGTAGTCATGGAGATTGAGTATTGATGTGTGAATTGTAATGCAATTTCACTAAGATTATGGATGCCTAGAATTAAAATCACCTTATAGTTCATATTTTAATTGTGTTAAAAGTAAAACTTGAGCATGTGCTCAGCGATTCATCACTCAACTCAATGCTTATTAGATTAATAACATATTAACAATAGTATTAGTAGAATATACAACAATGAACATAATAACAAGTGTATCTAGAAGTTGAAACCACTACCAGACTTTTTCTTCAAATGATATAATAAATAATATATAGATAATTGAACATCAACACATTACTGAAGTTTGAATTTGAGATTTTAAATTGATTATCATTATATCACATGAAGGAATACATAGAGACATTGGAAATGAAAAATCTTGCTCAAAGACGACTTTGCACAGAGCTGAGTTGGAACTTGGAAACTCATATTATCAAAAGTTAAATCATTGCATCACCTTTTCTAGCAACTTCCACTCTTCAGGTGATGGAATTGTCATTTGTTCTAATTGATGTTGTTTGACTTGAAGATTTGTTAACAATTCATGATTCAAATTGGAACCTTTCTTGGATTCTTCAGTCAATTTTGCATTCAGGGTTAGCAATGGTTTGATGGAATCCAAATAGGTCACCACATCTGGGTTCTAAGGAAACTAGTCCAAATCAATCTTCCTTGCATCCTCCATCTTCTTTCTAAAATCATTCCATCCAATGAATCACTCATTTGTGTCAAAAGCCTCTAGTAAACTAAGCTCTGTGAAGTTCCTTAACTTTTCATCCACCTTCTTCATCTTGTCTGCAGCCAAATGCAAATATTTCTCTATTTGACACATTCTCAAACACTTTTCAATGACAGATGACAACGTCATTGATGTAGCAAGTTGATTAGTAATCCCTTTTGATTTCAAAACATTGTCACTGGCTTTGTAGACCGTTTGTTGAATTTGATTTGTTGATTTATCTAATGCCAGCACATTTTTGTTCTCCATTAAATATTTGTTGAGCTTCTTATGATGTTGTCTGATAGCATCAATCAATTGAAACATGTCACACAAATGATCAATCCCCTGCATTATTTCATCCCAGATCTTTTGTTTCATATGCCTCATTGTTTCTCTACAAAATGAAGATAACTTATTTTGACAAGACTTAATTTCATTTTTTTCTTCCATCAGCTCTGCCTCCAATCTTTCATTTATTTTTCTCTCCTCTAATTTTTGTTCCCACTGTTCATTTACATTTGCAATGCTTAGTCTTAATTTTTCTAAAGTGGATTTTTCCTCATCATATTTCTTGTTGCTCTCATCTAGCCTTTGCTTCAGTTCATTCACTGAAATCTCAATTTCATTTTGCTTATCCTCTTTACTTGTTAATGTAGAGGAATATTTTTTAATTCTTTTTTCTAATTCATTGCTCTTGTTATCTGTTGCTTTCCTCTTTGCTTTCTCATTTGCTAGGTCTGCCTATAACTTTTCAATTTGAGTCTGCAACCTTTTTTTCTCTCTATCTTTCTTCAACAATGATGTGTACACCAATTCATTATTATTCTTTGATACATTAATTTTGTCAATATTTCTGAGTCCAAAAAAATATAAATAAAAATTTTTCACCTGGAATTCAAATAGAGCCATCTAATTTGTTGGTCTATTTTAAACTATGGGAACAAGAAATGTGTACTCCGTGATTTCTTTACTTGCGTCAAATGTGGGTAATACCATGGTTGTTGTAGGCTCTGAAGTTAGAGTAGACACACTCTCCATCAGTTGTTTCTTTTCTTTTTTATTCAATTCTAATTTATTTTTAAACTCTTCAATTTAATCAAAACCTGGGGATGCAGGAACAATGGAATGCTTGAATGGCAAAGGAATAAGAGTACTTGTAGTTGCTAATGATGTTGCAGCCAAACTAACTAGCATTGGGGGAGTGCCTGGACTCCTTTGTGGTGGATCCACTAGTAGTGTGACTTGGAGTTGGACTTTTCAAAATCCTTTGCCTCTTCTATATGCCTTGATCACCTAGTTTTTTTGTGGTATATTGTTGTCCTTTTGTGTGTAATTTTTTGTTGTAGCACAAGTTGACCACTACTAGTACTATTACCCATACCATCACCACCAGAGGCAGTGCCTGTTGCACTAAGCCCTCCACCATGGGCATGTCCTAGTTGTGATTGTGTCTGACCATGAGGATGAGGATTTGAACTTGAAGCTCTAACAAATTGACCTGTATACCCTAGGTCTACTTTTTCACCTCCAAACCCAATGCCAGATTTATCAACTGGTTTTCTATGCTCTACATCTATTACCATCCAAGGGCCTTGTGTTTGGGACCCCAAAGGACCACCTTCATAACCCATTTTGTCAACTATGGCTACTCCTGTAGTAAATGCTTCTTTTGTGGCCTCACTTAAACCAAGTTTGAAATTGACATGGCTTTCTTATTACCTATCATCATCACTTTCTTCATCTTCTTGTTCATTCGGATGCTCTATATTCCATAATTTTTTAAACTCAAGATCTTCTTCGTTATCTCCATACTCTGCAAGAGCTCTTGGATCACCTAGGTCCTTCCTCATAGACCAAAAGACAGTATTTTTTATCATGACCAAATTTTTTTGTAACTTCCTTCTCTAGAGAATCTGGCATTTTTGCTCTACTAGATGGTTTATGAATTTTTTCATAAAAATTATTGTACCTCCTAATTTTCTTTCGATGCAATGCCATAATTTCTGCTAACAATTGTTCAAAAGAAATACCATTCTCAGCAGCACTTTTCTCCATTGCTACTTTGACCTCATCCCAAGAATCCTTGTTTCTCAAGTTTTCAAGAAAGGGTTTACTTTGATGTTGAATTCTACTTCCAGCATTCTTATTGAGCACAATCATTGATTTAATGGTGTCACATGGATCATACTACCAGTGACAAATATCATCAAAATCAAAAAAAATCAAAAGATAATGTGCCACACTAAATGTTTTTCTCTTGAATGTCATCCCTCCACATGAAAAAGGTAAAGAAGGAAATAAGGTTTTCTTCCCCTAACTAGTAAAGTGTCTTTCATCAGTACTCTTCATCTACCTTACATATTCCAAAGCAAAAACCCTTTTTGTCACATGTATTGGAAGTTTGTATGGATGTACTTCTGATCCATAAAATCTTAGCACAGTATATTCTTCCAATAAGTACCAATCAGAAAATTGTATTTCTTTTCCTAGTTGAATGCAGTTTCTACATGACATAGGCAATCTATGCATCGGAGTGCTTGTAATTGTTTGATGCAATGGAGCCAAAAAGTAGTATACAAAATGACTGTAGTTCCTTTGAGAATCATGCAACCTTATAACAGTGGTCCATTCATATACTGAAGCCATTTTCTTTTGCTCAGGATTACTATTACCATAGGGTTGAATCTGAAGCTTGTTGGTTTGAAACATTCCTCTAAATTTGAATAGAAAAAGATAGCACAAGTAGGTTGTGAACCTAAATGTCTTGGTTGAACCTCCTTCAATCATTAAAAATTGTTTATGCATGGATTTTACAATGTGCTCAATAATATTATATTTGGCATGTGGAACACCATAATGGATATTATACACCATTTCAAGGAGGCATGCACCCACTTCCAAATTGCTATCCAGTTCGAGGAAAAATGCTAGCATGGAAATATTATCCTAAACCCATGGTTTAAAAATATCCAAATCATAAGGAGGCTTATGATCACCTTTCAATTTGTTTCTATCCTAAACTATTCTATTTAAGAAATATTTTTTCTCCATTTCATCCACTGCTTCATAATCACTAGCAAGCTTTTCTAGGTCAATGTGAACATTTCCAAATTCTTTGATTGTAAACCCCAAAGCCAACTCTTTTCCAAGTTATTCTACATTAATGGCTATCAATTCTTCTTTTCTATCTTTATTAACAATTGCTCTTTTTTTATCATCATAATTTAGGAAACAAACCATGATAAATTTAGGGCAAGGGAAAAACTCATGTAACATCATACGCCCTAATCTAGTTACCCACGGTGCACTGATACTATTAACTTGCATTTACTTTGCAGCCTTATTCTCAAATGAAAATCTAAGTTCTAAGGTACACCTACCATAGGTTTTAGGATCATAAATATCATGGTATTCATCAGTGAAACTTGGGGTTTCAAGTAATTTTTCATAATGTATTTTTTATCTGACATTGCTCTAGTGGTATTGGTGGTAGACATGTTGATACAATCAATAATATGAAATTTGTGAATTCCCTATTAGTCCTTAATTTTTCTTAATTCTTAAGCCTCTTAACCCTAAACCTAAGCTTCAAAGTTTGACAAAATAAGATTTTAAGAAATGTCAACTTCAAGCGATGAAACGTAGCCACAGGAATTCTTTAACTTACTCGAATTTTGAATTTAAGTTGAAACTACGTTGAAGCTTGAAACTGGGTTACTAGAATGGTTTTGTTGGAAATGGAACTGTGGAACCTAGAACAGGGTGGTGCACTGTAATGAGCAAACTAAATGACACCAAAATGTCTACTCATTACTTATGGACTACACAGTACACAATTAGGTAGTACAATGTACATGGCTGACGGCATTTAAAACAAGCCATTAAAAATAATAATTTACTCTTACATTGATAGAAAATTCTAAACCATTGATCTCTGTTAATCTAACGGTTATAGGGTGATTCTGGAGGTTTAAGTTCGTAAGCATAGCACTTTGTGCATTTCATTATGGAATGCAACTACAACCATACATCAAATGTTCATTGAATGGTTGAGTAATTAATGATATAAATAATAAACATAAAACATGTGTTTTAAATTTGCTTTAAAGTTTAATGCGCTAGGATTGACATCAAGGCCAAGGAACCGAAAACTTAACATTTCAAAGGCCTTAATAAAATGAATTACAATGTCACAAATTAATAGCACATTGCACAACCATTAATAGCACTTAAATTGCAAAGGACTTAATAAAATGAATTACAATGTCACATTAATAGCACAACCATTTATTTTATTAAAACTGAATTACAATGTCACATTATTACATAGTACAAATACAAATGTAACCGCAAGCGCCAAGCTTTTGTTGGACCACTGGTGAAAAGTTGAAAACGTAAATGTGATACATGTATCTCTGAAAATAAATGGAACTTTTCAGGTCAACCATGAGCTCTGAAAAATAAACACATGGGACTTATCGAGTTAGCCATACCCTCGTCGCTCTGAAAATAAATGCATGGGGAAAGGGGGCCAAATCAAACTGGGGAAATGGGAGTCATGAAGATACAAAATGTACTAAGCCCCTTTTAGAACCAGACTAATACAAAAGATGAGGGATTGTAAAATTGCTCCCATGTAGAAGATGAGCACTAAAAATAAATGCATGGGGCTTGCCTAGTAGGCCATGGTGTCTAAAAATAAATGCAAGGAACTCTCCTGGCCAACCATATTGGGGAAATGGGAGCTGTGAAGATACAAAATGTGCTTATCCTCTTTTAGAACAAGAGTCATGCAGATGATGAGGGGTAGTAAAACTGCTCCCATCTTCTACTTGCAACCTCCATGCATTGGGATAGCACTTATTTCCATCCTGGTTCAAAACCTATCTAAGAAGTCAGCTGAACCAAATCAACTTCTTTCCAATTCCACCCATTCTAAACTTGAAGGAAATTGGTCTTTTACTCTATAACTACATAACTGCAGACAGGAGAACTTAAAGCATCCCCAATAATACTGCATCATCTTCTTCTTGAATCCTTATTAAGTTATTAACCCTACAAAATGAAAACCCTTATGAAAATTAAACGAATGATTTTAGTTGTGCTCAATATCCTTATTTATGGGCCAAAAGTGCCACTACCAGCATGGTACCTTGTACATCTCACACGTTTCATGTGTGAGCTCTGAGGTTGTGTATAATTACTACTAACTACTTAGTAATAATTACGATTCGTGCAGCCGCAAACCAAAAATCCAACATAATCGATACCTCAAGTTGGTTGCATGCAAAATTGCAAATTGTAGCTCAAGCTAACAAGCTGTCAATTGTCAAAATCGGCAGTGCCACACAAGCTGTCGATTGTCAAAATCACCAGATTATTTACATCATCATCTATAATTCTACAGTACTTTGAGCAGTTTTCAATATAAAGTTATCCAATCAATCACTCTAGCTATTCATATGGTATTAATCTGCACCGCCGCCGAGTACCATAGCCAAATTGAGAATTTAATAGAATAAATGAAAGGTAGAGTACTTCGATGCATTGAAAAGAGAGAATTAAATGTCTCATTTTACCTTAATGATTATCAATGTCCTAGCTAATAATTCACAATAAATTTTGTTCACTTATGATTGGAACTATATGTTGATTTCTAAAACCAATCATTAATAAAATCTCAACCACTGATTTCTGAAAATCTAACAGTTCTACTATTATTCCAGAGGTTTCAGTTCACAAGTCTAGTACTTCAAGGATTTAATTCTGGAATGCATCTATAGTCGTTCATCGAAAATTCATTGAACGGTCCCTCTTTTAAAACAAACTTTATGCACGTACATAATTTAAAATGGGGACATCGCTAGGTTGATGAGACTCGACCCTTGAGATTAAAGAGTTAAGATTTAAGTCTTTGTCATAAAATATTTGGTCTGACTTAGGCAATATTAAACTGTAAACAAGAGTAGGATGACCGACAAACCTAAATAATTAATAAAATTTCAACCATTGATTTCTGAAAATCTAACGATTCTAGTGTAATTTTGGAGGTTTCAATTCACATATCTAGTGCTTGAGAGATATACTTCTGGAATGCAACTACAGTCATCCATCGAAAATTCATCGAATGGTCATGGTCCATAATGTCGCGTGGTCGCTGAAACTTGGAACCTTAGAACCAAAGTCTAAATTTTCAAAGTTTTTGAAACCTCCGACCCACCGACTACAAAGATGACCAAGAAAGACTTGCAACTAAGGTTAGGAAAATTTGCACTAACACTTCGCCACTACTTTTTTTTTTGATATTATGTTTAAATCACCAAAAAAAAATTCTTAATCATTTAAAAATAGGTTTAATTTGCCAATGAATTTTATTTTTTAGTTTGAAAAAAAGTTTAATCGCCAACAAAAATATTTTTTTTGGTTTGAAAACAGGTTTAATTCGCCAATCGAAATATTTTATTGGTTTGAAAATAGATTTTAATCGCTAATGGAAAAAATTTAGTGGTTTTAAAAAATTTGCATTTCGCCAAGATTTTCCATGGACTTCTAACGATTAGAAAAGATTCGCCGATGGACATTATTATTTTTCACGAAAACCAAAAAAATTTGCCACTATAATTAATATTTTTATCAGGAAGTATACAAGATTCGCCAGGATTTTACACCTTCGCCAAGGGGGGTGTTTCTTAAAGTTTTCCCTGGTTATATAATATTTAATATTCCAAGGTATCAAGTTTAGTCTTTTCAAGAAAATTAATTTGTAGGTAGTTAGTCTAGTATTTATGCAATTTAGATATGTTATTACAAGTTTCCTTTAGTTTCTTGAGTTTTTGGTCCAAGTTGTGTTATTCATTTCTTCATTATTTGTAACCTACTCAACTTTCCTTTTTTTATATTTTTCTATAATTCATTTTTTAACATTTCTTTCTTTATTTTAACTACTTATGTGATTTAACAACCCTTGTATTTCTCCTTATAGATAAGTAGATATTGCTACTAATGAATCTATATTTTTAATTGTTGTATTTCTTGGACCATCTTTTTCTTGCCTTCTTAAAATGTGATACTCCTTTAAATTAATATTATTTTTCACTACTTGAAAGATTCTCCCAACTCTATATTTTGGAATGGTGATATCCATGTGAAATCGATTTGAGGTCCTATTGGAGTATACATAAGGATCCTTGGGCTTAATTTCATTGATAAATTTGGTTGATTCTACTTTACGAAATATTTTCTTAATCTTTTATCTTCGATCAACTACTTGTCCAACCTGAGGTAGACTAGGGTAGCCTTCCACTCTCATCTCTCCATGACCTAGAGCCTTGGTGTGGTTGGTCCCCCTCCTCTACATTTGCATGACATGTTTGCAATGATTCTTTTATTTTGATTTATATTTTGATCATTATCTTTTTTACCCATGACTAGACCTACTCATGACCACCTTGATCTATCTATATCTTAGTGTGTCACAACTAGTGTATAATGGTGCATTGTCTTGTTTGTCATGTTTGTCATTTATTGAGTGTCAATTTCATGCAAAGGTTACCTTTTCACCCTAGTTCCTCATGCCTTGGTGCATACTTACCTTTTCTATATCAAATCTGAGGATTTCTTAATACATACTAGTATAATCTATCAACTATCATCAAATTATCCTTCATTTTCATACTTTTCCATCCAAATTCTCCTTCTTTTGCATCTCCTTCATTCTCTTGCATCTTTGAATTCATCTACTTCTTGCTACTAGTCCATCATTGTTCCCTCCCATTTGGAGAGCACATTCATGTTCTCCTAACTTGCATTCCCTCTTAAGGGGGCATCCCATCACCTAAACATTAATCTTTCCTTCTTCATCCTTTTCTACCCTCTCATTGAATGTGGCATCATCTTTTATCTTTATCCTCTCTCATCCACTACGTTTTAAATTTCTTTGGTATAACATCACTTTGTGATGTCATATCAAAGAGGGGCAAAATGTAGAGACCTAAAATAGGACCTTTACATTAGGCATGGGACTTTGGCTCCCAAGCATAATTTTTAATTTGCAACATTTACAATATTATTACAATTTAAATTCAAAGAATATTATTGATTTATTAAAAAGGGTCCCATATGAAAGAGCTGAAAATGAGAGAGGGCAAAAGTAACATGCCTACAAAACCAACAACACGCCAAAAATCAAGAAAATAAAACAAATTTATTTTTCGGTGTGCAAGATTGCTTGGTACCCATGGATTCTCCTGCATCAGACTGAAACACTCATTTTCTCTACTCTTCTTCTCGCTATCCTCAAAGCATACTTCTATAATATTATCTCCCTCATGTTCACGTACATACACAACTATTAAATTTTTTCTATCTTTCTTCTTTGACATTTCGTCAAACACTTTCTACACAATCTCAATATTCAACCTCTCAGATATAGACTGCCTCACACTCGGCAATCTATCTACACACAAATCACACACATTCCACCCCCAAGTCTTGGTGCAAAATGCCTCATGTTCGGCACTTTGCCTGCACACTCAAGAACTCCTACTTTGATACCACTGATGGAAACAAAAACCACCCCAAGCCAGAACTCACAAAAAATAGAGATTAAACAAAGAGAGAATCCATTTCAAATAAAATCTAAAACTTCTTTCATTCAAATTTATACAAATAAAAATTGCTCAATACATTTTTTAAATCAAATCTCCATAAATGTTCTCCTAGCTTCTTCGTACTACTCCAAAGCTCTCTTCGCTACTATTTAGACCTTCACACAACTCCAAAATCTTTGCACCTCTCACACACTAGTGACTTTTCTTTCCTTCACTGGTTTTTCTCAAACCTACAACCAAAACCCCCAACAAATACCCCTACAGAGGTATTTTTCTCCTTCCCATTCCTCACAAACCTCTTCCCATGTTTTTCTTCAAAAACCTCTAAAAAATGCATTAAAAATCATCAATTATTCTCCCCCCAAGAATAGCTATCCATATTCTAAGTTTATGCAGTGTTAAATGAGACATTTTAAGCCTCCATTAACTTCTCCAGGTGTTGTTTTTACTCCATAGGCGTTTTTCTCTATTTAGGGCATTTTAAGATATCTAAAATCTTGTTTTTCTACCTCTTTTATGCTCCAAATGCCCCCCATATTATTTATGCAATAGATAAATAGTTAATGAAGGAATAAAAACTAATATTTAATTTCCATGACCCTCATAATACCCTTCCACAATAAAATTGATCAAATTGGTACTCTCGAAGTACCAATTCAAGTGTTGATAGGCAAAAGAAATCATTTAGTTATTCAATTCTTATGAAAATTGGTGTGCAAGATTAAAATAGCACTCCATGGACCCATGTAAAAGGATTTTACTCCAGACTTCCAAAATCATGAGATATTAAACATTTCATAATTTGCTAATAATTTTTTTAACAAAATTTCAGCATTAAAATCTCTCAAACTAAAAAATGTATGACTTTAATTCTTTTTGAATATTTTATATTCCACCTCCAAGAATACCCCTACCAAATTATTTTACTCCAATCCTTACGATTTTTCTAGAAATAATTTTCAAAAATTGCTTGTAGAGCCTTAAAATGAGGATTTGATAAAAATCGACTTTATGCAAATTTGAACACACCAAGAGCTTTCCAAATCCAAGAGATGTCAAATGAACCCCAAAACACACCAAAACTAAATTCAAACCTGAAGCTTGTTTTTGGTTGATGTTGATTGTCAATCTGCCTAGATGCTCATGCATCAGAGCACATCCATTTTCTCCTAACTTGCATGCCCTCTTGAGGGAGCATCCCATCACCTAATCATTAATATTTCCTTCTTCATCCTAATATATTTCCTTCTTCATCATTTTCTACCCTCCCATCGAATGTCGCATTGAATCTTTTATCTGTATCCTGTCTCATCCATTATGTTTTTAACTTCTTTGGTATAACATCACTTCGTGATATCATATCAAAGAGGGGAAAAATGTAGACACCTAAAATATGACCTTATCCAATCAAACCTAATTTTAGCCTATCCTTATTACATTAATTAAAGAAACATCTAATATTTATTCAATTATTCCCATCCTTATCCTAATGCTTTAATTAAATAAATATTTACTATTTATTTAACTCATCATGATCCCATTAATTAAATAAATACTTTATTTATTTAAATAAATACTTTATTTTATTGCTATCAAGATTCAACCATGTAGTTTTATGAGTCAAACTCAATGACCCGTGTTTCATGAGTAGTGGTTCACAAGAACACATCTCTCATGATTATAAATGGTCCACATAGCACTCATTGCATCTAGGTGATGCTCATAGAGGTGAAGCACTAGGCCTTCCCAGGACCCATCCCAGTACTACTCCAACTCAAGTGTGCTTAACCATGAAGCTAAAGGGGCTCTATAATGAATGGTTCATAAGGAACAACACTTGTTAAAGGTTTTTCAAATGGGGTTGCAAGCTAAATGGGCTTAATCTTGGGGAAAACTATGTGGTTAAGTGCGCTTGAGCTAGAGTAGTACTAGGAAGGGTGACCTCCCGAGAAGGCCCAGTGCTTCACCTTTGCGAGCATCACCTATATGCAATGAATGCTAAGTGGACCATTTATTATCATGAGAGATGGGTTCTTGTGAACCACTACTCATGAAACATGGGTCAATGAGTTTGACTCATAAAACTACACTATTGAATCTTGATAACAATATCAAAATTTGACATGTTGTGGAAAATACCTCCTACTTATCAAATACTTTATTTATTTAAATAAATACTTTATTTAATTAATTAATTATCCTTTATTCTCTATCCTTGTCCATATAATCCTAACCCCTTTATCTTGTTCACATGGATCATAATCTAAATTTGTCCTTGAATGTGACTTGAATGTCCCCTTCACATATCTAACTAACTCCTTGTCTAGATTCATTGAACCTAGACAACTATCCAAAAGTCAAACTATATTTTCATCTTATCTACTCATCTCATTTAACCTCTTAATCCTAGCCATTTTTATGAGGAATTTTTTCCTTATCTCAATCCTAAACCTAGATCCTATTCATCATTTGACACTTGTCATATGATTGCATCCTTGATCTAAACCTGAAGCCTCCTTCAATCTTAACCATCCATCATCAATCATTTCTAGTCATTGATTTTTCCTCTTCAAGACTTTATATCTAGATGCTTTCATCCTTTACCTTCACATTTAGAATCCATTGGCATATCTCCATGCTATCATTTTGCTCCTAGAAGTCTTATTGAGCTATCATACCTACATGCTATCAAAATCTCTATTGAATCAAGCTTATCATCATCATTATCGAATCATACCAAGGTTATGCTAGAGCATTGAGAAATCTACATATCAATATCAAAGAGAAAATCAAATGGAAAAACGGTGCACTTCATTTCCACTCATCAAGAAGAGAAGCAAAGATTATAGATGAAGGTATGGTGTTTTGTGTTACTTTTATCTTCCTTTGTTTGCCTTCAATATTTTCCAACCCTCTTTAAAGTAATAAAATGTAAACATGGACAACAAAAATTAAAATAAATGCTATCAAGAAGATCTCAAGATTGTAAAAAAAAGTAAGACAATATTGAAAGCAAAAATTGACCACAAACTTGGGAGACAAAGAGAAAGAAGTCATTTTCTTTACTCTCACATTTATAACATCTTAACCAATCTATCACACCAAGGGTATTGAACAGCAATAAGTAATGATACAAAAATTTAAACAAACATGGAATGGGCACTCATTCTTGACTTTTGAAAATGTCATGGTAAATTATGTATTGTAAACCCCAAGAAAATTTATTGCAAATTTTCTCTAAATCAATAGAGGGATTAATGATTCCATGTTCAGTTTCAAATCAAGAATGTCCAACTTCTATAATTTGAAACTATGCTAGTAGACATTTATGTGTGTTTTTATAAAAATATTGAAAGAAAAATGCTATGTTGCCCATACTACATCTTTAGGAAAAATCAATTTCAAATTCAGTTTTGAGGCTTACTTTATGAAAATATTACAACTGTTAAGCACTCTAAATCTAAACTCCACCCTCTTTCACTAGCATTCTTCCATTCTATGCTAGAATCATAGCTTTCAAACATGTTATAAATTTTAGTTACAAAACACCATGTATTTTTTAATTTGTTTATGGAAATATATGTACTTTAAAAGTATTTTTTTATCATTATTCTTCTAGCCTATGTCATAATGGCAAAAATGAAACAAGCTATAGACATCCATTAAAGTATAAGAATAAGAAACTTTAACAAGATTCATAGTTACAATTGTGCTAGTAGATATCTTTTTTATTTTGCATATATAACTAAAATAAAAATCCATTTTTTTTTAGAATATGTGCAACAACTTCAAATGTTGTGCTATCCATAATGCATCATTATGAAAAAACAATTCAACTTTGGTTTTGAAGGCTTACATTGTGAAAAATTTGCACGCACTAAGCACTTTAAAACTAAACTCGACCCTCCTTCACTAGCATTCTCCTAGCCTATGGCAAAGTACAATCTTTGAAACAAGGTATGAGTTTTAGTTACATGGCGATGATAATTGACATGTATTGTGCAAATGGATAGGGGTAAACTCTATAGATTAGTTTTAGAAACTATTCAGTTTTAGTTATAAATCACCTTGTATTTTGTTGGGAAATTTGTCTCAACCTGACAATCTTATGTGATAAATAATCTCGATGAAAATGGGACTTGAAGGGCTTGCCAATGGGAAATCAAAGACTTCCCTTGACTTGAAGGGCCTGCCAATGGGAAATTGAAGACTTCCCTTATGTGGCTAATTGGCCATGGCAAAGGGGCCTCTAGCAAGAGTTCAAGTACAATGCCCTTGGGAGAAAAAATTGGTCTTGCTTGGTTATTTTTGGATAAATTTGTATGTTGTTTTCATAGCCTATCGTTTTGGTTCCCATGGTATTGTAAAACTACTTCATTGTCAAGTGCCTATTAATATTTGCGCATGCAATAGAGGTGAGATACTAAGTTTTCATGGGTAATTGTTATGTTGCCAAAATTGCTCAAATCTACATTTCATGATACTCTAATAAAAATTGAGACTCTACAAATGTATTGAAACCATTGATTACTGAATAATGCATTGAATTGTTTTGAAGTGTAGTGTTTTTTATTTGTAAAAATTTCCCCATGTAAATCATACTGCTTTGTGTTTATTTCCTTACAACTATATGATCAATTTAAATTTTGAGATACATCCTCTCATAAGTTAATGTAGGTAGGAAGCATATTCTACCTTTACTCTTTTTCATATTTTTCTGTTTATTTAAGAAAATATATGTACTTCTAAGTTTTTATTGTAAGTTTTGATTTTCTACTTCGTGTATTTTTCATGGGTCTATGCAAATATATGTAGGTGCTAAGCATTTTAAAACTCCACTCTGCCCTCCTTTGCCATCATTCTCCCAGCCTATGGCAGAATGGGAGATTATTTGAAAAGATTGTTTTTGAAATCAGTTATGTATGTTTTTGGATCAATATTTCAGACCACATTCAGTGATTCATCATCAGGATTACTCTCCTCTTTCTGATGGTCGATCACTAAGTGTAATCTGAAGCATAGATTCAAAAATATACATAGCTAACTCTAAAAGTAATCTTATTTTCAATATTACATGAATTGTAGAAAACTCATATAAACTATGAAAAAATATTTGATAAACCATATTGAATTTGAATTTTTTTATAAAAATATAATGAATTTACATTCACAAGTTTAACTACCATAATATACTAAATTGCAAATGCTAATAAACATTCAAACATTGTAATTGCATTGCCACCATCTTGTGCAAAAACAAACTAAGCTGCAATGCAAGTCTTGTTATTATGGGAACTGTACTGCAAACTTGATTTGAAATGAGTAACATATGCATTGAAAGCTATTTGGAAGTGAAGTGTATATGTGGAAATAAGATGTTGAATATTATAGGTCTATATTCTGCAATCATGATTATTTAATTTTCGACAAAATTGTCAAACTCTCCAACTAGTTTACATTGAAAATCTCGAGACAACATTCTTTGTGGTATTTCGTCAAACAGATTCCGTGCCTTGTCTATGCTTTTACATCTTGTAAAGGGCGTTATATCGAACAGTCCACGTACCCTATGTATGGTTATATCCCCGAGGCATTTTGTCAAACAGTTCGTGTGCATTGTCTATGCTTCCACGGTTTAATTCACGCATACCTGACAGCTGAAGCTACAACATCTGACAAATCCTTTATGCTTAGATGGACTTCAAACTTTCCTTTAAAGTAGATTTTTTATATATAAAATGGTGAAATTTGCACATCACTACTATTTTTCATTTAGTTTTAAATTTGTTTTAAAGATAGTGTTTCCATATATTGGTAATATTGATAGATAGTGTAAATTGTATATTGTCGGGTTATTGTCTTATGCCATTTAACTATCTATTATACACTTTATTATGCAATTATCTCTTACCATGTCCCTATATTCACAAATTTTGATATATTTACACTATCCATACATGCATGCAACACTTACATATACATATTATACACCTTGGTCAGCCTCTTTTAAGTCTTGGGTGAAGTCCATGGTTGCAAGGTCAACTCCAAACCCCTAGACACAATGCTTTCAAAATCAAATTTTAGTTAACGTCTACCCATTATTCTATCTCTAAGGGCTTATTGACACAAATTTGTGTTATTTATTGATATGTTCTTGTATTTAAAGACATTGAATACATTCATTTAAACATCTTTTGAGCTATATTTATATACCATATGCATTGCAACACTTTAATTGGTACACTAAAAGAAATCTAGATTTGTATAGACATTCTAAGACCATATGCATATGTATAGAGTGTCGTTTCCTATCTTGTACACACACTTCCATAAATTGAACTCAAAAAACATGTCCCCTTATTTCCAAATACTACCAACCTTTACATACTAGAAAAGCAAGGAGCAAAGGAGAATTGAGTGAAGTGAAAAGTAGAATTTTGTTTATTGCAATATCAAGTTTGTATGTACAAGATATTTATTTGATTACAAACTTAACCCTAATCCCCAAACTCAAACCTACATAGAGAAAACACAATATTTGAATCTTGAGGTGAATGTTAGATCGAGATATTCCATTCCTAATCTTGAGACATTCTAGATCTCAAAATATTTAAATATATAGATCAATCACTCTTTGGTTGAGTTGAGCTAAATACCATTGTTTTCTATTTATTTTCCATATCATTCAATTGTTGCAATATTAGAAAATATAGCCCACAAATATTTACCACATTGATTAGTCTCTAAGATTATTTGTGATTATGTGAGTGCATGTAAAAAAACTATTTAATAATTTGGTGAACTAGAACCTTCCTACATGACCTAGTTTTTATCAAGACCTAGTTTTTATCAAGTATTTTTTAACTCAACATTAGGGTTTTTGAATCTAATATAATTATGATTTATCATATATTTATAGATTTTTCTACGATTTTGATCTTTATATGCACATATATTTTGCTTGGGGTTTAGCATATATTATGATTTATCTTTTATCTCATCCTCACACCATAGATTACTATACATTCATGGCACCTTTTAGGGTTTGTTCTTTGGTTGATCTTGGATACAATTTAATGAAAAGATTGGATATATATGTACTAAACTAGATAATAATGAACAAGGTTATGGATAATATTTTGAACTACAAGAGACTAGATGACATCACAAAATCCACTACTAACTTGAAGATATCAATCACTAGTTAGAATAAAAACAAAACAAAAAAAAAAAAATCTCACATTAAAAATAATACTAATCCTAATGAGACTTCTTATTCATGTATTACATGTGATATCAATATGGAATTATTCCTTCCAAGCCATTGATTACTTAATGTTATTAGGATCTCATTACATTATTTTGTTAGGATTAAGGTGTCATTAACCTTGTAAATATTGTGTTTAATCTCTTAGTATTTTTTTGTAAATAATTCATAAGGGATGTTTTTTCACATCAAAAATAATTATTTTTTCTCATCAAGGTTTTACTACTAAGGTGATTTTTTTTTACCAAGGATAGGTAACTAATTTTTTTACTGATAATAAATTACTATTTACTGAAAGATAATCTTGGAGGTTATGGTGGTTTTGGGCATCCAACTTCCCATGAGGTTTTTGAGTTTTTTCATCTTGTGTGGCTATTATTAAAGTTAAAACAACTTGTTGCTATAAACAATAACCATCAAATTGGTTAGAAACTAACAACCAAGTGTCCAAATTACATAGGTAAGTAAAATGGTTGCAACCTACATTATCCTATGCATTAAATTCTTTGACTTATCAAAGGGAGGCATTGTGATATGATAACCAACTTTATTGTCCCATTTAGAGGGTGAAAATTATATATTAAAAAAAAGGAGTTATAATGACCTAGAAAGGTAATATTATGAGCTAGAGTGAAAATTTTGTTTGGAGGTTTTGAAGGAGTGAAGGATGAAGAGGAGAAATGAAGTATTGCATGTAATCTTTGTTATTGAAGATAATATAAACTTGGGCCTCTCTTTTAAATTTTAAATTTTTTTCGAAAGGGTTTCTCCACATAAACATGATGTTATACATGTTTATTTTTTGTTCCATATTTCTTTGTGTTATTGATTTACTTTTTTGTAATCTTCATTTGGTTATGTATTGGTAAAATCATATTTATGGATGAATTAAGACTTTCATTTTATATATTTTCACCTTCATTTCTAATAGTTGGTATCAAACCCTAGCCAACTTTGCTTCTTAGGTCCAGACATGTGAAGGTTTTTTAAGTTGTAATGGGAGTTATGCTTGATCTTATTTTATGTGTTTTTTTGTGTAGAATACATGGCTACATTGTCATCTCACTTGCCAATTGAGAAGTTCAATGGAAGTGGTTATGAGATATGGAAGCCAACAACAAAGGATCTCCTTGAAGAGAGTGATCAATGGTTGGAAGCAACAAAGGAAGAGAAACCAAATAAGATAGATTAAGATGAGTGGGATAAGATTGATAACAAAGCATGGGGAACCATTTGGATTTATCTTGCAGAATCTATCCTATTGAATGTTTTTGAAGAGAAAAAATATTATGATCTATGGAAACAATTAAGTGAGATCTACCAAGAAAAAAGTTTAATAAATAAGTTATATTTCAAAAGAAATTTATTTTCTCTTAAAATTAAGGAGGGTGATTCGATAGCAAATAATTTGAATACATTTAATTTAGTTTTGATTCCATTAGCTTATATTGGTGTTAAGATAGATGAAGAAGATAAGTGTATAATGCTTACATGTTCTTTACCTAAGTCATGGGAGGACATGATTCATGCTTTCAGAGTTAACCTTTCAGATTCTCCAAATTTGGACAATGTTGTTACAACTTTGTTGTCAAAGGAAATGACTAAGAAATCCACTATAGAGAGTATAAAGGATACTCTCCATGTCAGGAAAAGGTCCAAGGAAAGAGGATCTAAGGGAGATAATAAGGGTCCTAATGACAAGTCCAAGAGTAGACCTGAGGCTCTAGGTAAAAAGAAAAAAGTAAAATGTTGGAATTATGGTAAAAGAGGACATGTGAAGAAGGAATGAAAAACAAAAAGAAAAAATGAAATTCCACCATAGATAAGTTCTCTAATTTAGGTGATGAATCTTTGCTTTATTAATGTAATATTATTTATAATTAACATTGGTTGATTGATTCAAGATGCTCTTATCATATGACCTTGAGCATAAGGAGTGGTTTTCTACATATGAAGAATATAATGGAGGAGAATTTTACCTTAGTACAATAGTTCATATCCCATTGTTGTACAATGAAAGATACAATTGTGTTTCAATGATGGGAGGATAAAAACCCTCCCTAGTATTTAACATATCACTAGATTAGCTAGAAATTTAATTTCAATATCTAAGTTGAATGATTTGGGAATACATGTAATTTTTTATAAGCATGGTTGTAGATTGGTAATAGGGAGTTTGGTGATAGTGAGAGGGACAAGGATGGAAAAAAAATTAGGCTAGAAGCCACCACTATTTTTAACTCTACCAATATAATTGAAAAAAATAAAACTAAGTGTTTCTTGTGGCATCATAGATTGGGCTACATATGTGAGTCTATTTTAGACACTATTTTAAGAAATAATTTCTTTAAAAAAATATTATTTTGATGAAAACTTTGATTTATGCAAGCATTAGTATAAATGGTTTAAAAAAATTAAAGAGTATTTTCCTTCAGGAAATAATAAAGCTAAGATTAAATTATAAGTTATTCATTTGGATACATTTGGTCTTGTGGATATTGAATCTATTAGAAAATATAGATATTTTGTGTCCTTCATTGATGACATTTCAATATTTACTAGGATTTATTTTATAAAATAAATCTGAAATTTTCACTAAGTTTAAGGAATTTAAGGCCTTAGTTGAATTGAAATCATATTTTAAGATAGAGGTTTTGAGATTGATGAAGATAAATATTTTTCTAAGGAATTTGATGATTTTTATAAGCATGCAATTATTCTTAGACAAAAGACTACTCTATACACTTCTCAACAGAATGGTGCGAAAAAAAGAAAGAATCGAACAATTAGGGAAAGAGCCAAAAGCATGTTAAGTAATTCACAATTAAATATATGCTTTTTGGAAAAAATTGTGACTATTGTTTGTTACTTATTGAATAGATCTCCTTTAAAGGCTCTTGATTTGACACCTTATGAAGCATGGATAGATAAGAAACCTTCTATTTCATATTTAATATTTTTTGGTTATAAGGCTTATGTCCATGTGCCTAAAGAAAAGCTATCTAAGTTGGATCCAAAAAAAGAAAGGTGTATTTTCATTGGATGTGATGAGAATGTTAAAGGTTATATAAGCTTTGGGATCCACTAATCAAGAAATTTATCTATTCTAGAGATGTGATTTTTAGGGAACTTAGATCTATTTTTGATCTTGAACAACCAAAAGACAAATATAGGGAAAGAAGAGTGCATTTTTAAATTAATCAAGAAGATGCATCTCAAGAAGAACAAAGAGATAGATTTGGGGATGGAGAGGAAGAAGCAGAGGGTTTAAGGGATGTTTTTGGAAAAATTGAAGAAGTTAGGGAAGATAACCAAGAAGAAGTTGAGAAAGCTCAAGAACATGCAAATCCCCTTACTCTTATTCCTAAGAGATCCACAAGATAATGGAATCTAGCTGATAAGTATAGCCCACTAGATTTTTATTATATTTTTTATTAAGTATTGATGATGAACCTAGATCATATAGGGAAGATATTATTGTAGATGATAGTGAGTCTTGGATACAATCCATACAAGAGGAGACGATGACTTTATACTCTTGTAATACTTGGGAGCTTGCACATTTTTCATAGGAATGAATGGAATTAGTTTTAAATGGATCTTTAAGAAGTTTGGAGTAGATGGTTCGTTAGAAAGGTACAAGGCTAAATTGGTAGTCAAAGGCTACTCCTAGAGGGAGGGAGTTTATTTGGTGAAATATTACCTTTTTTTGTTATATTATCCTTAATTGTATTTATTTTATGCATATCTATTGCTTATGATTTTGAAATTAAGCAAATGGATGTTAAAAACTACATTTTGCATGGAGACTTGTAAGAGGAAATTTATATGTAACAACTTAATTTTTTTGAGGTAAAAGGAAAGAACAATTGGTTTATGGGTTAAAATAGTCTATGTATATGGTTTAAATAAATTACATTATATGTGGTATCAAAATATTGATTCATTTGTTTTGAATTTTGGTTTTGTAAGAAGCAAAGAAGATCATGGTGTTTACATTGGATGTAAATTAATGATCACATATTAATTATTGTCTTGTATGTGGATGATATGTTACTTTTTAATAACACTAAGGGTGTGATTAGTGAGTTGAAATCTCAACTTTTAGGTGCATTTGACATAAAAATTTCTAGAGGAAGAAAGTTACATATTGGGAATAAAAATCAAGAGATCGGATAAATAAAAAACTTCAAATGGTTATCATAAAGTATGTTAATACTATTTTGAATATAATTAGTATGCAAGATTCTAAAATAGTTAGAATTATTTACCAGTTAACACTAAGACTTCATTATATGTGTCCCAAGAGTCAAGACAATTTTGAGGATATATCTAATGTGCCCTATGTTAGTACTATAAAAAAATTAATGTGTAGTGGTTTACACTAGGCCAAATATTTCCCAAGTAGTGGGAGTATTGAGTACCTGTTTATATCTAACCCAAACAAAGAACATTAGAATTATGTGAAATGGGTGTTACAATATTTGTGTGGTACTTTTGATTATTGTTTGGTTTATTCTAGTACCAATAGTGGTTACTTGCCATTGCAAATACAAGGTTTTGTTGATGCAAATTGGGTAGGTAACTTGGACAATCAAATGTCCATTAGTGGGTATGTGTTTACTTTGTTTGGAGGAGAAGTGAGTTGGATGAGTAAAAGTAAGCCCATATATGCTTTATCCCCTCTCAAAGTAGATTATATGGTTGCTACCCATGTCTCTAAGGAGGAAATTTGGTTTAAATAGTTATGTACAAGTCTTAGTTTTGATTGCAGGTCTATTCAAATTAGTTGCAATGGCAATTTGTTTGGCCAAGAATCCTATGTATCACGCACAGATGTACAATACCATTTTTTATGAAATTATTGCTAATGAATAAATCAAGTAACTATTTTTTATTGAGGGTGGGTAACTAAGTTTTTACTAGTAGTAAATTACTATCTACCAGAAGAGAATCTTGGAGGTCATGGTGGTTTTGTGCATCCAACTTCCCATGATTTTGTTATGAGGTTATTTTTTCATCTTGTGTAACTATTATTAAAATTAAAACAAAATGTGGTTATAAACAATAACCACCAGGTTGGTTAGAAACTAATGAAAACTAGATATCCAAATCAAGTAGGTGAGTAAAATGGTTTCAACCTACATTATCTTATGCATTAAATGCTTGGATTTATCTAAGGTTGGTATTGGGATATGATAACCAATTAGGTTTCCCCATTAAGAGGGTGAAAATAAAATATAAATAAGGGTTATGGTGGTATAAAGATAATAGTACAAGTTAGAGTGAAACCTATATTTGGAGGTGTTGAAGGAGTGAAGACTAAAGAGGAGAAAGGAATCATTGTATGTAATCTCTATAATTGAAGATAATACAAACTTGGGCCTCTCTTCTTTGTGGATTTTTTTCCTAAAAGGGTTTCTCCATGTAAATATGATGTTATGTGTTTATTATTCTATTCCATATGTCTTTGTTTCATTGATTTACTTTCTTGCAATTGAATTAAGAATTTAATTCTTTTTAAATCATGTTCACTTCTAACATATTTTGGTTCATCTATTACATTAGATAGCAAGTGTGTCATTATTCATGATAAATTTTACGCACACATACTATATATGAACATTGAATTCATAGAAAACCTAAATCCTAAGCATGATAATAAATTATTCATAGTGACACATGACCTATGCATACTTGGGCTTGTTTTTCACACATAATTCATTTTTATAGCATTTTTTGATGATAGTTTTTGGCTTAGCTATGTACATCGATATATCTTGGGGCCACACATATTTTAATCTTAATCATTTTTATCATTCATGTCATGTGTCATGTGTTGATTCATAACATAACGTATAATTCAAAAACTAGGAATAACAAGGATGATTCTTATTTTTAAATGAGATTTTACAATCTCCTCAAGGTCTAAAGAATTTCAATACTTCCTCCTCTTCCTCTTCTTGTTCTCTAATATTCATGAGTATCACTTTGTTTGATGAATTCTCTATTTTAGTTTCTTCCTATTTTTGGTAGTAGCCCTCTTGATGTGCTCTAATGGGGCATCCCTTTCCTTCTCAACTTTATCTTATATATCTGTCATAGATATGATCTCTCAACTATGGTGAATTGTACATCCTTCATATGTCTCTCACACTCACTCATATATGATCCATATCTTTCTGTCTCACTTTCCCTTTCTTATATAGCCTCTTAATTCATTTTTATGATGCATTTTCTCTATATCCTTTCATAATAACTCTTAATTGTCTTATTTATATGAATTTACCTTTTCCTTATTTATATTAATCCTTATTATAGCTTATTTAGTCCTGTGAAGTTGTGTATAAATATATTTAAGGGATATATTACCCATATATGGATCAAGAAATGACTAAAATGACACATGTGGTATAGCACAACCTTCATTATCTCCCTATCAAGTGTATAATGCTATTGTGAAGTAGCACAAATCCCTTAGTCCAGTGTGTAGTATCGCACAACCTATTGTATATTATATGTTGCACTCTTATCCATATATGAGGTCATGTATAATCCTTTAAAATATAAATGGGGACTACATTTATTTGTGTTTCCTATCAACAATGGGAAAACATAATTATTCATTGATATCATATCCATTTGATGAGCGTGAAGAAAATAAATTATAGGAAAAATATACCAATTTCACATAATCCTAAATAATGCAAACCAAGTATTCTAAATCCATAATACCAAATAATAATAAACAATACTCATAAGATAGAATTAGATATGCCTTAAGAAAACCCTTTTGGGAAAAACTAAGCATATAAAAGCACTCACACAACTCAATGTATTATATCAATAATAAGAATAAGTTTGTTAACTTACATGATCTTTGAATGCAAGACCTTTGAAGCATCAACCAACTCAATTTCACTCCTCCATGTGAGCAATTAAATGAGAACCATGTAGCCACACATCGGGCAGTCCATGATTTATGTAACCACATGCGTAACCTATGAGAGATTTTTAATGCATTCAACCCCAAAAACTACTTGAGTGCTTACTTTTATAAAACAAGTTTACACAAAACCTTTAAAAGTAGTATTACATAAACCATGTGCACAAAAACCATCCCACTAAACCATGACCCCAAAATTAAATATATTGTCCTATGTGACTTAATTTTAAAATATTTATATCAATGTGGTTGTATGTATATACATATATATACATACATATATATATACAAGTATTCTCTGGAGCACACCCCCAATAGGCAATAAGATAGACAATAGGATAGGAGTGAATGTGTTGGCTATAATGATAATTCTCGGCTATCCAGTGGGGGAAAGTAAATGACACTTTCATTCTCTCATAGGAACTCATCTGTGTGGGTGGATGGGACTTTCTAGTAGTTGAGTTAGGACATCCCTGGACAAAGCTAAATCAAGTTGACCAATGATCCATATAATATACAAGTTTCCCCAAGAATTCCTATCCTATGTGGTATCCACATCTCTAGATGTACCACAATTAAATATTTATTTTATATTACTAATATTTTTACTAAGTAAATATGGCCTAGAGTACCACTCCCTTTTACTAATATATTTTTTTAAAATTACATATATATATTTCTAGTTGTATCAAGAAAAATTCTAGACAAGACTAACATTGTAGGGTTTTATCAACAAAATACCATTGAAATATTTATATACAAAAATTTAATGTATTCCCTTGTTCATAAAGTATTGCATTATTTTTCTAAGTATCATATGCAAGAATAATCATTATGCACTATCAAAATACATTTATTTGTACTTATTCCTCCTTATTTGAGTTATCAATTGGCATTGAAATCATCCTTTAATTTCCTACTTCTTTAGTCAATTCTATAGCCTATTTGAGGAAATCAATGATATTTTTTCCTTGCAATGCCTTAAAACCTCCATTTTCAAGTTTTTTATAAGAATTAATGGCTTCCATAACATATTTACTAAGACAAAATATGGTGCAACACCACCAACCACTGGAAAACCAAGGCTAGTAGAAGTGAGAAATAAAACATCATTTAGGACACCAAAAATTTGCTTCTTGTCCAAAGCCTTGACAAATGCCTAGAACATGTCAATCTCACCTAAATCCAATAGGACCACCATAAACATTTAAGATATATCAATATTCATTTTATATCAATGCTCCATGATAAGGAATTCTTCACCCAACATCTATTATATTGCATATAGAAGTGGGATGGACTTTGTTTTGAAGACTTATTTTAATTTAAGCTCTAAAATATTTCCAAGGAAGGCCATTTTTCATCCTTCACTAGTAAAGATAACACAAGTGTCCATTTTACCAATGGAAAGTGTGAGCAAAACAATGAAAAGGAAAATTTTATTTCCTCAAGTTTAAACCCCACTCCCCATGAATTCTCATTGTAGCAATAAAGGTGTCTTAAACAATATTGCCTATAAGCTCATTTTAAAATCATCAAACATTAAAATATGAGATTCATCCATCACATAAATGATTTTGTGTACACTTTTTCATGTTCAAGCATGTTTTATTATGGGTAGTGGTGGGCTAAGATTTAAGATTATCAAATTATCTTAAATATTTCCCATCCTCATAATCAAATAAGGTATCTTGTTGGAGCATGAGAGCATGGTAAATATTTAGGTGGTACATGATTGGATAAGGGATATTTTTACTTTGTTTGTGATTCCTATGGGTATATTTACAATATATGATGTCAAGTGGGAGAATGTTAGGATTAAGTTTTCATCTATCTTGTAATTCCTATATCATATTGCATGGTTCCAACATCCTTAGAAAGTGTTCTTAGGTTCCTAGGGTTTATTGGAAAAAAAATTATTATTTATTCTCACAATTGTATGCATTACATTCATAAGGGTTGATGGGTTCCACTAGCAATGATAAAGGTAACTTGTGGACATAAATATTTAATATTGTTTTCCCCACATGTGGAAGCCTAGAATGGGATGATAAAAAGATAAGGAAAAGGAAAAATGAGTGATTATCGATATTCTCCAAGTGGGTTCTTGGAAAGAGGAAACAAGTGTCTCTTGGTATTCTATCATTTATTATATTTAATGTGATGTTTATTTTCCACGTTTGGGTGCCCAAGTTGGAAGGAAAGTATTGGAGCCAAAATTGGTGTCCTTTTGTATTCTAAGGTGGCATTCCAAGGGTTGGCATTGTTTGGATTGAAGGGTCATCTTTGGGTGCCATGTTTGGTGCATTAGACCTCTTCACAAGTCTATAAAATACCAGTTCCTTGGATGTATAAATTATGAGGAACAATTGAATGTAGAGTTACATTGTAGGAACAAGGACAAGTTGAGGCATAAAGAGATTGTTTATAGGTACACAGGTGTTTCCATGTTGGAGGCAAAGAGAATGGAAGTCAATTTATTGTAATCTCATTTATTTGAAGATAATGCATACTTGGCCTCTCTTCTTGGTGTATTTTCTATCGCAAGGGTTTCTCTACATAATTCTTGTGTTATGTGATGCTCTTATGTTGTTGATTTCTACCTCTTTGCTGCTATCTTATGGCGATGTTATTATTATTTATTAATTGTATAAGTTCACATAAAGTGGTGTTATTAAGCATGTTATGTTGGATAATTTTTTAGCATCACAAAGAATATGGATGTAATCATGATAGTTCCACATTAAGGAAACTTAATTTCATATTTTCATGTACGAGCCAAGCCTTATGTATCTCATCCATTGAAGTCATATTTGGATAGAGATTGATTTTCCCAATAATTGGTATTACAACCTGTGTATTTATCATCAAAAAACACATTAAAATGACACAATTTTTAAAATGTCTTGGTGGTAAAATATTCATCATGGAAAAAAAAATCGTCAACTATTCACACTTGAAAAATTGACTCCTCAATTGCAAGTTATGCAAAAAAAAAAATTAAAAATCCCCCCTTCACAAACACTTTTTGATCAATTGATGTTTGATCTTGACCACTAGTGGTCAACATAAAATGTCAAAATTACATAAAATATTAACATTAAATTCTAATAGACAATGTTAGAGTTAAAATGTTGAGGAGTGGTGGCAATTGATGCTAAGTTATGGGGTTTGACTTTGGTCTGCATGCCAAATGTTGAATATCAAAGGGAGTAAGAGTAACTTTGTATCAAATACAATGTCTCTGATACAATTAACTTCACATGCCTATATTATAAGGATACTCCTTCCAAGTGTCAAGAGAAAGAAAAACTAACAAACTAGCATAAGTGCACCCATAAGAGGTTCAAGGGGTACGACGATAGGAAAGTAGAGGTAAAATTTAAATATATTTGAACATTATACACTTAGTAATATAAAAATATACATGTATATAGAAATCATGTATATTAATTAAAACAAAAAATGTCTAAAGTTTGTGCTTATTTTGAACATGCTTCTATTTGATTAAGTTATCAACAATTTAAGAAAGGTCACAATCATTAAATTATATTAAGGCATGGATAATATTTTGGTATACAATGGTAAGTTATTGTAAATATGGTATATCAAATAAAGATAAATTTGTTCAATTATTTTTGTTAAGAAATAACAATCTAAAATATAAATGAATACACATTTTGACTACATATATTATTTTTTATTTATCCATATAATCATTGTATGTATATAATGAAAAAATTGGTTGTTTAGATCCTACATATGAATCAAAACTTGTAGAAAAAAAATAAATTTTCAACAAAGATAAAATTGTTTTCTTCAATATTTTGAATACATATGTTTCCATGTTTCAAAAATAAGATTGTATTACATATTCTAGTAGCTTATTATTCACTATTTAAAAAGTTAGTTGAGAACTAAACAACAAATATGTAGTTGTACAAGAATTTTTTTCATATTACTATTTTACAAAAGCACCTAATTCTCATATAAGGTGAAGCTACTTATAGGTTGGTCCATATATTTGTCATGTAAATTTTTTTAGTGAATATATAGATAGTTCTATTTATGTGTATGTCTATCTTTGTACTGTTATTATCTCTCTAAATTTTAACATATCAGATCCTTCTCAGCTCTGACCTCCTAGTATAGCGGAGATGGATTTCATAGGCTTCTACTATGCAGTCTATTATAGGAGTAGAATTAAATAGCTTGCTTAATTAATGCAGCGAATTAATAAATTATGTTACATAGTCTAGAGTCCCTACTAATGTCTAGTAGACTTGATGTCACACACATAATTTAGAGAAAAATCTAATTGAATAGTCCACTAAAACCTTGGAAATACCTTCATTAAATTATCAACCAGGGCTATGTTGGCAATACAAGGGCAGACAACTGAGAGGGCGGGGGGTGAATTAGTTATCACAGAAATTCAGAACTTATTCAACTTATTAACCTTATTCTCTAACCTAATTATTAACCATGAAAACATAAATCATCAACACATCAGAAACACACATAATGTTCACCAAGATTTTTTACGTGGAAACCCTATTAGGGGAAAAACCACGGTGGAGGTCAGTCCATAAGATTATACCCTGTTAAAAGTATAATGAAAATGAAATATGGGGAATGCACATGCATTCAGGCACACTTCCTAGAGCTCACTGCTCAATTACAAAGGAAGACACACTGTCTTACAAAGAGATTTAGATTAAAGCCATCCAGATTTTGAACTAAAAAAATATCATCTGCTAATGCCTGATTATAGTTCCAATTAAGCACATGAACACTTCTTCACTCTTCTTCACTCTTCTTCACACTTCTTCACAATTCTTCATAATTCTTCACACTTTGCTCTGCCTTTGAATGATTTAGAACATTATTCGTACACACACACATTCGGCATACCTCAAATGAAATGAAAATTTGCTCTTATATATCTGCAACATGAAATTTCAACATTAAGGATTATCAATGCAAATCAACCAAGGTTGGACACAACTTAGTGAGGACCCAAATCAACATCTCCAGAATGAAGACACTTGAATTAATTTCTCCTTGAAGATCCACAACACACTACAAACACTATGTTGGCCAAGAACAAGAAAAACATGAACATGCAAGAGAAAATTGCCAACCACAATCACAACGATCAATGCAGACATGCAAAAAATATAGAGCACGATCTAGAAACATCCACAAGCATCATGAATCACAAGAGAAGCATCTACAACAACTGAACTAACTGAAATAGCATCATCTTCAATCAGGAACACCAACTAAAGAAACAGAAAAACTGTCTGAATGGAAATCTTCATAACTCGATCAAATCTTCATGTGGATCTCTAAAACTCGATGTGGATAAACTAGATACACTCATAAACAAACCCTTTAGTCCACAACCTTTGATCAACAATGTACAAAAATAACCACCATACTAAACTCCACTTCACCACTAACAACCTGGAACTCATTTATTATAATTTTCTCAATATCCTCAACATATACAACTTTAAATACATTTATGCTAATAGTGTTGACATCAATGACAACCACATACCATCAACACAACCACAACATCCAACAATATCCCCCTTTGGCATTCATGGCAACACATGATGTGAAGAACACCATCAACGCAACTAACTCCTGCTTAGGTTTTGACTCATCTTCTCCTCAACACTTTCACATAATCTTTCTCCCCATAAGGCTCTTCTCCTCAGATAATCACTAGTTTTTCACATGAATCTTCTCCTCCTTTGACATCAATGACAAATTTCTCTAAGCTCTGAACCACATATCTAAATTTTTGAACATTTGACTACTCCCCCTGAGTAGCAACCACCACAACATCAATCTGAGACAAGATATGACTGTGAAATGCATGGACTGATGCAATGCAATGCATCCTTAGTTCTGATTAGGAGGGGTAATCACCCCTAACTTCCCTCTAAGATACTCAAAAGTATCCTTAGGAAATGGCTTGGTAAATATGTCTTCAATCTGCTCCTTAGTAGGCACATACTCCAATCTTACTTCCTTTTCACTTACCTTCTCCCTCAAAAAGTGAAACTTGATAGATATATGCTTTGTTTTTTAATGCAGCACCGGATTCTTGGAAATGTTAATAGCACTTGAGTTATCATAGAATATAGCAATAGGCTCATCATATATAATTTGGATATCATTCAACATCTGTTTCATCCACAGGACTTGAGTATAATTATTAGCAGCAACAATGTATTTGGCCTCTGCAGTAGACAAGGAAATGGCATTTTGCTTCTTGCTTAACTATTAAATTAGCTTCTTACCCAAGAAAAATGCTCCACCACTAGTACTTTTTATGTCATTCACATCTCCTGCCCAGTCAACATCAGTAAAGGCACTCAAAGTAAGATCATCATCTTTAGGATACCATAGGCCAAAATCAACAGTTCCCTTCAAGTATCTAAAAATTCTCTTCACATCAGTCACACGAGATTCTTTCGGATTATCTTCAAATCTTGCAACAATACATACAGCATTCATGATATCAAGCCTAGTTTGAGTTAAGTACAGCAATCCACCAATCATTGATTTGTATCTTATCTAATTTGCTTTCGAAGAATCATCTTTTGTTGTCAACTTGCATCTAGTCACCATGGGTGTACCAACTGGCTTTGAATCTTCCATACTTAACTTCATCAGCAATTCCTTCATATACTTCGACTAAGATATAAAAATCCATTTATCTAACTAAGTAATTTGCAATCCAAAAAATAATTTCATCTCACCAATCATAGACATCTCAAATTCATTCTACATCTCATTAGCAAACTTCATGCACAAAGCATCATCTCTTCCAAAAATAATATTATCAACAAAGACTTCAACAATCAAATCTTTATCATCATTCTTGAAATACATATTGCTATTAGTAGTACCTTTGTTAAATCCAAGCTTCAGCAAATACTTGTCCAATCTTCCATACCATGCTCTAGGGGCTTGCTTGAGTCCATACAATGCTTTCTTCAACTGACACACCATATCTTCTTTATCAATTAACTGGAATCCATCAGGTTGCTCAACATACACTTCTTCTTCCAATTCACCATTTAGAAAAGCTGATTTTACATCCATTTGATAAACTTTGTAGTTCTTGTGAGCAGCATAGGCAAGAAATAATCTTACAGCTTCAATTCTAGCAATAGGGGCAAAGGTCTCTTCAAAATCAATTCCTTCCATTTGTGAATATCCTTTACATACCAGTCTTGTTTTGTTTCTAACCACTTCACCTTGCTCATTCAGTTTGTTTCTAAAGACCCGTTTGGTTCCAATGACATTCTTACCCTTAGATCTGGGAACAAGAATCCATGTATCATTCTTTTCAACCTATTTTAACTCTTCTTTCATTGCTTCAATCCAATGCTCATCTTTACATGCTTCATTCACACTAGTCTAGACACCTTTGTTCTTATCACCTATAATCTGATCTTCTAAATTATTCAATCTTACATACTACATAGTCTTCTTAGGATTTTCTTCATCTTTAGGCTCTTTTGATCTTTCTTTTGCTCTTTCACCAGTTTCTCCTTCTTCATTTTCTTGATTTACCGGATTGATTTGCACTTGATTTGTAGTATGAACTTTCTTTCCTTTGTTTGTATTGTCATCCTGATCATCAGAGTCATATCAATAGGTTCTAGATAGTGTACCAAAGTCTTCATCAACCTTAACATTTGCACTTTCAACCATTTTCTTCAATCTTTTACTGTAACACCGGTAGGCCTTACTTTTAGTAGCATAACCCAGAAAGATACCTTCATCACTCCTAGCATCAAACTTTCATATGTCTTCATCTCTCTTAATATAACATATGCTTCCAAATATCTTGAAGTATTTAATAGTAGGCTTTTGACCAGTCCATAGCTCAAAGGGGTCTTTCCAGTATCACCTTTGATTTGTACCCGATTGAGTGTGTACATAGTAGTACTCACAGCTTCTCTCCAATAGATATGCGGAACATTTCCTTCTAGCATCATAGTTCTAGTAGCATCTTCAATTGTTTTGTTCTTCCTTTCCACAACTCCATTTTGCTGAGGGGTCCATGATGCAGATAATTGTCTCTTTATTCCATGTTCTTCACAAAAAGTATTAAATTCACCAGAAGTGAATTCACCACCTCTATCTAATCTCGAACATTTAATCTTCAAACATGTCTCTGTCTCAACCATAGCTTTAAAGATCTTGAACTTTTCCAGTGCTTCAGATTTCTCCCTTAAGAAAGTAACCCATACCATTTTGGAATAATCATCAATGAGTAACATGAAATACGTATAACCTTGTAAAATTCTAACCTTAGAGGGACCACACAGATCAGTATGCATAAGCTCTAACAATTCATTTGAACAATGCTTTTTACTACAAAATGAAATCCTAGTTTGCTTTCCCAATTGACATTCCTTGCATATTGCATTGGTAGGTTTCACCAACTTAGGTAGATCTCTCACATCCTTAGTGGAACTTATCTTGACAATATTATCAAAGTTAACATGACACAACCTCCTATTCCATAACCAACTTTCATCAACTTGAGCAATCAAACAACTTTTACCAATAGCACTCAAGTGAAAGATATTACCTTTTGATTTTGTACCTGATGCAATTTCATTTCCAGAACTCAATATTCTGCACTTTCCATCCTTGAACTGAAGATTGTATCCCTTATCAACCATTTTACCAACACTCAAAAGATTATTCTTCAAGCGTTCTACATACAGAACATCATCAGTATTATGTTTACCATCAAGAGAAATGCAATCTCTTCCATGGATCACACCAGTTGTATTATCACCAAATCTCACAACACCACCATCATACTTTTCCAAGCTTACAAACTTACTTTTGTCTCCTGTCATATGATATGAACATCCACTTTCAATTACCCATTCATCTTTTTCTTCAACTCGAGCAGCCAGGGCTTTCTCCACATTTGTACAACCAGCAGATTTAGTAGATACAGGATTATTTTCCTTGATAGCAATAAATACCCATTCATCATCACTTCTATTTCCTTTATCAGATTCATCATCTGTCATGCCTTCATCAGCAGCATAGTAACACTTCTTATTAAATCTAGTCTTGTTATGTCTTGTTTTAGCATCTCTTTCCGGACACCTTGATGCAAAATGACCTATCTTACTACAAGAAAAGAATTTAAGAGGTAATTTGCCTTCATACTTATATTTTCCTCTCAGTACTCTTTTGACAATAAGTGCTTCCAGCTCTTCTAGATCTCTTTCTTCTTCTTCAATCTATCTGATTTCATCCTCATACTTGAATGTCTTTCTAGATGAACTCTCACCCGGATCATATCTTTGTCTATCTCTTCTAGAAGTAGTAGCCTTAAATGCAGATTCAACCTTAGGAAGGGCATCACCAAATTTTCTCAACTCAAAAGCAGTCATCTTACCAACCAATGTATCTTTGGTTATATTTGTTATAGTCTGGAGCTCTTCAATAGCACTAGCTTTGACTTTGTAAGAATTAGGAAAGGATCTAAGCACTTTAGCAACAATCTCAGATTCATCTATCTTTCCACCAACACATCTAATACCACACACAAGTTCATTCACTCTTTCCATGAAAGTATTAATGTTCTCATCATCACCCATTCTCAACCTTTCATATTTCCCTTTCAAACTCTTCAACTTAGCAATCTTCACATTAGCATCACCTTCATACAAGGTTTCCAAATTTTTCCAAATCTCATAAGTAGTCTTCAGATCCATAACATTTGTCATCTCAGAATTAGTCAAAGCACTCAACAAAGCTTCATTATCCCAGATATTATACTCGGCATATGTACTATTCGGTGGAATAACATACCAATTGCTTGAAATGCTCCAATAGGGTTCACCAATGCATCTCAGATGGCACTCCATTCGAGTCTTCCACAAAGAATAATTTGTTCCATCAAATCTCATACTATCCTTCTTGTAACTTTCCATCTCAGATCACCTTAAGTTGTTAAACTTCTTCCAAGGAACCTGCTCTAATACCAATTGTTGGCAATACAAGGGCAGACAACTGAGAGGGGGGGTGAATCAGTTGTCACAGAAATTCAAAACTTATTCAACTTATTAACCTTATTCTCTGATTTGATTATTAACCATGAAAACATATATCATCAACACATCAGAAACACACATAACACCAAGATTTTTTACGTGCAAACCCTGCTAGGGGATAAACCACTGTGGAGGTCAGTCCACAAGATTATACCATGTTAAAAGTATAATGAAAATGAAATGTGGGGAATGCACATGTATTCAGACACACTTCCTAGAGATCACTACTCAATTACAAAGGAAGACACACTGTCTTACAAAGAGATTCGGATTAAAGCCATCCGGATTTTGAACTGAGAAAATAGCATCTGCTAATGCCTAATTACAGTTCTAATTAAGCACATGAACACTTCTTCACTCTTCTTCACTTTTCTTCACACTTCTTCAAAATTCTTCACACTTTGCTCTACCTTCGAATGATTTAGAACATTATCCGTGCACACACACATTCATCATACCTCAAATGAACAATCACTCTTATGTATCCGCAACATGAAATTTCATCGCTACAAGTCGGCCATAAAGAAATAATAAAATGAATATAAATTGTTGGCCCAAAACACTAAATATTATCAATGTGAATCAACCAAGGTCAGCCACAACTTAGTGAGGACCCAAATCAATATCTCCAGCATGAAGACACTTCAATTAATTTCTCCTCGAAGATCCACAACACGCTAGAAACACTATGTCGACCAAAAACAAGAAAAATATGAGCACGCAAGAGAAAATCACCAACCACAATCACAACGATCAATGCGGACATGCAAAAAAGATAGAGCATGATCTAGAAACATCCAAAGCATCATGAATCACAAGAGAAGCATCCGCAACTGAACTAACTGAAATAGCATCATCTTCGATCAGGAACACCAACTGAAGAAACAGAAAAACTGTCTGAATGGAAATCTTCATAACTCGATCAAATCTTCATGCGGATCTTTGAAACTCGATATGGATAAACTAGATACACTCAACAAAAAACCCTTTAGTCCACAACCTCTTATCAACAACGTACAGAAATAACCACCATACTGAACTTCACTTCACCACTGACAACCTGGAACTCATTTATTACAATTTTCTCAATATCCTTAACATATACAGCTTCAAATACATTTATGCTAATAGTGTTGACATCAATGAAAACCACATATCATCAACACAACCACAACATCCAATAGGCTAATGTAAGCTTGTGATGATGTTGGCATTGTATATGCTTCTAGAGACTTGGGATTTCCTATATCATCCTAGCATAGGTGTTTACACATGTTGAGAAATCACAAAAATGCATAACAATAAAAGAAGTAATGATAGAACTATTGCTACATGTACCTACAGTGAAAGACTGTGACTAGTTCACTATCAAGAAATGAATCCTAGAATTAACCAATACTGTTAATTAACCTACACTCCTGAGTACAATAGATTGAATCAAACTAAAGAATGAATGTAAAACAAGATTTGTTCATGAATTCATTCATAAGATAAGGAATCTATTTAATACAACATGTGTTCATGGAATAACTACTACAACAAAAATAAATGTACAAAAGATGCAATGGGAAATAGTTACCTTGAGTGGCCCTTGCTCAAGTGTCTGTCTCTATAGGTTTGACCCAAATCTAGCTTCTCAGATTAATGTGATCATGACAATAATGAAACCATTCATTGTATAACTCAGAATATCACAATCTAATATTTTGCTGAAATATTTTATTCATAAGATCATGAACATTGTTTGTATAGAAAAAGAACTTATTTGAAATTATCTTATTGCTATATCTTCTATTGAATAATTAACCAACTTAACTAACATCTCAACCACCAAACCATACATATAGGCATGGGAGAGTTTATTAAAATAAGGACTCTAAACTGAAATCATAAATTATAACTCCCTACATAACAGAGTGTGATAAAGTTTGATCAACTAAACCATAACTAAAAAGGGAAGAAGAGTCCAAATAGAAATATGACTCTGCTGTAATAAGAACTAGAACATGGACTATTGAAATAGTCATGTTAGACTCCTGACTATAATAGAGTTTTTCTCCTTTAGTTTCTTTATTGAATTTCATGATGATGCACAATCATCCTCAATAAGTGCCTCCATTTTTGTAATTGTTGTGCTCGACTTATTCTAGAACATCCCTTGCATCATTGTCTAGAAACTCCTTTGGCTACAAACTGTGCCTCCCAATTATTGTGGGCTACAATCTACCTTCTCTGGCTCCTTGGGTGCAAAGAGTTAGTTCATACAACATCTACACAATACTAATAACCATAGCTTAAGTACATATATTCATTATAATTCATACATATCCACACATCAATTATACAATAACTATCATATTATAACCATATTTCCATATACTTCAAATCAAATTCAGGTTTACATAATGAGCATAAAAGATAGTAAAGTTTAGGAATATGTATGAGATAAGTGTCCTAAAATGTCTACGAGTATGCATAAAAACATCAGAAAACTAACTAATAAGTAGACTTGTCATTCCCCCCAACAACCCATTTTCTTGTCCTCAAGCAAATCAACTAGGGTCAGAGGTTGTAATGAAAAATAATCTCCCTAAGATCTATAATAGAATCCACTCCTCTAATCTATTTCAAATAAAATCCTCCATAGCATGCAAGTCTAGCCATTCTGGTATCCTCAACTTCCTCACTTTCCTCATTCTTTGCCCTAATCCAATGTGGCACTGGGTAAAGAAGCATTGGTGGCTGGAAGGTGAGTGGTACCCATTTAAGTCCTTTTTCTTATTTGGCAACGTCCATTTACCTACATGTTTTGTAAAAGTATGCATATGAAATTATAAATAGAGTGGGGCTCTTTTCTTTGCAACTCAGGGTTTAAGTTGTCTCACCTTTCTTTCACAAATGATTAACAATGATGGATGATTCCTATAGTGAGTATCTACATTATTTCATAGTCCTTGATCCTCAAATTCATTATTTTTCTTCCCACACCTTTGTACTATAGGAATTTTTTCCATTCCTCTATGATTACATGGGGATTTTCATATTCCTTCCTAATTGGAAGAGAATTTGACTTCTCCCTCTCAACATGGTTTTGCATAATCTCACCCCTTTGTCTTTCATTCTTGAGGTATGATGCTAGTTCCCTAATTTGTATATCACCCACAAACATTAATGGGTTCCAATATGTGTTATGGCACAACATAATTATGTAAATAAAATTCACATAATTGGTCTTGTTCATCAAGTGTGGCGTCAGCAAAAACCTTTAGAAAATCAAATTTCCTACTCATTGCAACTAAAAGATTACTAATCAATCTACTAAATTGATAACTCAAGAATTTTTCATGTAAGATTAAAGCATATGTCCTAGCGGGAGGTCTACACCTAACAATCTGGGCAGCCTTTTCTACTACTTCCTCTACCTTGACTGTTAACTTTTTCAACTCAATGTTTTTACTCTCCAGAACTCTGGTGTGCTCTAAAACCATTATTTCTTTTTCTTTCTCCCATTTCTCCTTTTGCTGGGAGAATTATCCAGTGGCTTTCCATAGTTGGTAACCTAGAGACATGGTTGTATGATAGTTTGAAATTTTTATAGTAGGGAGTCTTCTGTTCTTAGATGTGAACTCTTTGTTTCCTTCTTTTTCCATTGTGATTTGTGCAAGCAAGTATAATTTAGACCCATACCCATAAGTATACAATTTCTCCTCCAACTCTTGAATTTTCAATTCCCTTTCCTTGTCCCTTTGTTCATAGGTTTTAACTAGTTCTTCTAATTATTTAATCCTTTCCAATGCTTCTTGCAATTCCTTCATTACATTTATTTCTATTAAAAATAGATCCTCATCTTTCTCCAAAAATTGTTCATCACCACCCCCAGTGTTCTCATAACCCTCACTATAGGGCTAGTTGGGGTTTTTTTCCTAGTTTTGTTTGCAACAAAAATTTCCTCTGAATTTGATTCAGAGGTGGTTGATACGTACCATTTTATTTTTATGGGAACATGCACATTTTCAGAAACATTATCCTTTAATTCTGAATCAATCACTACAATCACAATGTCTTCTTCTTCTTGTTTCTTAACACTATCTCTCATGAAACCTTTCATTTCTTAGGTGATTTGAATTCCTTGGTTGGGTAGACTTATTTTTCTACACCTTTGAAGGTGCAGAAGAAGAACCACCTCTCTTCTTTCTAGTTTTTGGAATTTAGAAGAAGTTGGGGTTTCATGGAAATCTTCTATTGTAGGTTAATCAGAGGTTGTGTGTGGTGACCTTTGCATACTCTACTCCTTTGGTTCTCCCCTGTTGTGAGTAAGTGTAGCAGTGGGTGAAATAGGGGGCATTTCCCTTAATGATGCAACAAGTGACTCCAAGTTTTCTAGGACTTTTGGTTCCTAAAGAAAATTGCTAATGTGTTCACATATCAAAAAGCTCTCCTAGGTAACATGTAGGTATTGAACCCTAAGACTTCTCTTTACAAATAGGATAACCAAACAATAATGTGATAGAGCTTAATCATTTATTTTTCTTTGATGCTCAGACCCCATTCTCTTTAACGGATTATAGAGGAAATTAGGTACATTAACCATTTTGTTGTGATGGAGGTGACTCGAAAGCTTAAAATGTATTGTATATAGAAGAGATTCCCTACCATCACAAGTGATATATTTAACAATATAAGAGGAACAAGAAGCCTATCACTTTCATGATACCCATGAAAGTGATAGCCTTTTGGTGCCTTGTGATGACAAGTCAAGGTTTTCTCCAAGCTTCGTAAATTCGTCCCTAGTAGCTACTACAATTTTCCTGACAAGGAATTCAGCTCTATTTCTTGGTAGATTAAATATCTTTGCAATTGTAGCCTCTGAAGCATCTACCTTAAATCCTCAAATGGTGGCTTCATCATGTTGGAGTGTTGTTGCAAACTTCCTTGTCATATCTTCATTGTATTTTATTAACTTTAGGAAGCAATCTAACCACTTTGATCGTGTGAAAATAGGAAAGACTAATATGTCTTCCAATATCTTCTAGTGTGCAAATGGTTCCCTCCTGATGATATCTCCTCCAGTGATGGGATAACCTTACTCTTTTCTACTCAAGCTCTACAAATTTTAGCTCACAATTCAAATTCACCAACCCTTTATGCATGTTATACTTGCACTTCTTCAATTGAAATTTCAAATTCTATATTTTCTTCCTTTGTTTCAGCTAATTCAGCTTGAATTGGCTTGGAATTTGGGAACAAATGACAAGAAGGTTACAGAAAGGAAAACAGGGAAAAAATGGATTATGTGTTTTTTTCTATTTTTGCTTTTTTTGGTGGCAATATTTTGAAAACCTTGAAATAATATACTATCTCCCCCCAACAAAAACCTTGAAGTTACCTCACTTCAATGTACTTCAGAAGGCAAAGGGGATGATTATAGTTTATGTAAATAAGATTAATGAATGGAAAGCATTGAACAATTAAATGCAATGACATATTGAAAGCAATGGAAAATTATGTTAATTATGGAAAATTAGTATGCATACCTATCACTTTAGATGAAATTAACTTTGTGTGTGTGAAGATACATAAGAGTGTCCACTATTTGATTTTGATTTGAAATTGGTTAGTTGCAATAGGTGGTGAAGGAAATGATAGGTTGGCGTGTGAGAATTAAAGGTTGTGGAACATACAATTCATGGAATATGAAGTGATTGTTCAAATGCATGAAAATCAAGATATGTGGCATGGAATGGAGTGGTTAAGTTGCATGTAGTGATATGACGGGATTTTGGTTGCATGTGTAGAAAAAGTGGAATGAATGTGGATGATATACAATTAATTTGGTGCAAATTTTGAATCTTCTGACAGGCGAGTGTTGTGGGTACCTTCAATAAAAGGTCTTGATCTGAACTATTGTAGCTTTTACTCATGAAGCTACAGGTGACTATGACATCATGGAGCATTCTTGAAAAATATTTTTAATTGTGTCATCTGTGCAGTGTATGCACGTGAAGTTGGATAAGGAATTATACCTGAGTGACCACGAGAGGTGAGCTGTGTAGCTAATCTGTTGAGTCACTTTGAGAACTTGTATTTTTTGTTGTTGAGTTGTCAACTTATGGTAGTATGTTTGTATCAAAATCACTTCTTGGGCTATATTGTTGCATTAGAGAAAGAAGGAAATCATCTTTTTGTGTTGACTTCTTGTAAATTTTCAGTCTATGGCGATTGACCAATAGTGAAAATCTAACTGCATTTGGTCTATAATTTGACTACTCCATTTGGATAAATGTGATGTTTTCATATGGTCCCAACCATCTAGATTGTAGCCTTCCCTTATAATCTTTATATCTAGAATCATATAATAAAGCCCAGTCACCCACATTGAATTCTTTAGTCTTTATAAACTGATCATGCAATTTAGTTCTCTATTTTTGAATTATCTATGTGTGATGCATGGCCTCCATTCTCATTTCATCTAGCCCATTCAAATTGTGTAGCCTCTCCTTTGTTAAAAGGCGCAGGACAACTAAGAGGGATGGTGAATCATTTGTCCCCAAAATTAAACTCAAAGCTTCAACACTTATCAATTTCACAACCACACTATTATGTTATTAAATATGGACATGATATACAGATAACAGAAAGAAAAATCAACACAATGAATACCAAATTTTATGTGGAAAACCCAATAAGGGAAAAAAACATGGTGAGGATTAACTCACAATATAAAGTGATAGAAAAACTGAATATAAAGGCTCACTACCCGAATACAAAGGCTCACTACCTACAAAAGGGACTCACTATCCAACAGGTAGGCTCACTACCTACTGATACAAAAGAAAACAAAAGTTCCACCACAACAATTTACAAACATCCATGGCCTTGATCAGAAAATTGCAGAGACCTTCAGCTCATTGCCTTCAAGAATCTAACACAATGAAGTACTGTTGCCTCAACTCACTTTCGCACAACTCTACTCTTCACTTGTGGCTTACTCCGTTAATTTTAATCATCTAAACCTTCGCAACTTGACTTGCATTTATACCATCTTCAACCATAGAAACTTTCTCCAAGGTCAGCCACATACGCTTCATTTCATAAATTCAAATTAGGTCGGAAACTCAATATTCCCGTGGTGGAAAGGAATGAGAGTGGACCAATTAAACACTTAACCAAGACCAAAATCAATGTCTTGGATCAACCACATGCTTCCTTAATTAAATTTAATTCCTCATATGAAACTTGTAAACACTAGGTTGGCCAAACCTAATGAAAACACAAATGAACATTAAAGTACACTCTTTCCAAGATAACATGTGGATGATGGAACATGCTTCATCATGCATGAGAACACATCTTAGATACTTCTAGATACATTTGTAGCAGGTGTAACAACCTTCAAACATAGAACACCTTTCAACAGTCCATCCAAACTATACAGATCCACACAACAATTCTAAAACTCAACTTCTGAACCACCAAACCTTGAACATTTCTACCATAACATAGAGAACACCATTACAAGACATGTTATAGATCTACAAGACCTAAAACAAAACAACGGAGGACTGCGAAGCAAAAAAATTTCTCCTAGTCCACAGAAAATCAACTCTGCCAAAATAGTTCACACACCGGTGAACACAACTTTCACCTATCATCAAACCAGTAGCAAAAAATCAGGAGATATCACCAATAGATCACCAACAGTAAACCTTCATATCTGCACAAGCATAGGATCAACATAGGATAAACGTGGAGCACATTTTGGAGCACATTCTAAACACATACATAACTCTGACTTCATTCTTTATTAATTTTCTCAAAAGAACTTGGTAACCCATCATTTCAACGCATCTGAAACATCATAAGGATAGCTCCATGTACTCACAACATCTCAATAGCACCTCAACTATACATGCACAATATGCAACATTTTGAACTGTGTTGACATCAATGACAACACCATCAAACTTTTCCATACTTGCAACAATCTCCCCCTTTGTCATTAATGGCAACACATTATGTGAAAAACCATCAAACACCACAACCTACACAATATTCCAGGAGAACACCTCTTTATTTTCTACTTTTTTTTTACATGTCTCTCTCTCCCCCTATTGACATTAATGGTAAAGACCAAAATCTCTGATAACTCCCCCTTACAAGTGCACCCATTCAACTCATACTGCAACAATGAAAACTTTTCTACTCCCCCTGCAGAGTAGACCCATTCATTAGTCCAGATAAATGAAGATTTTTTGAATCCACTGGACTGATGCACCTCCATGTGTACCTAGTTCGGAGGGCCAATGACCCCCAACCTCTCCCTAAGATACTCAAAAGTATCCTTCGGAAGGACCTTAGTAAATATATCTACAATATGTTCCTTTGTTGACACATACTCCAACCTGACTTCATTCTCCAACACCTTCTCTCTCAGGAAATGATATCTGATAGATATGTGTTTTGTTCTTGAATGCATTACCAGATTCTTTGAAATGTTTATAGCACTTGTATTGTCACAAAAAATAGGAATAGGCTCATCACATATCACTCCAATGTCTTTCAGAGTTTGCTTCATCCACAAAACCTGTGTGTATCAAGATGCTACAACAATATATTCTACTTCTATAGTGGATAAAGAAACTAAGTCATGTTTCTTACTCAACCACAAAACTAATCTCCACCAAGAAAGAAAGCACCTCCATTGGTACTCTTTCAGTCATGCACACAACCAACCCAATCTGCATCGGTATAAGCACTCAAAGTGAAATCAACACCCTTAGGATACCATAAGCCATAATCCAATGTACCTTTAAGATATCTAAATATCCTCTTTATAGTTGTAACATGTGTGTCTTTAGGATCTTCTTGAAATCTATAAACTAAACATACTGCATGCATAATGTTCAGCCTGGTAGCAATAAGATGCAGTATCCTACCAATCATAGATCTGTATTTTCTATAATCAACTTTAGCAAATTCATCATCTTTACTCAACTTACATCCAGTTACCATAGGATTACTAACCAGTTTGGAGTCATCCATTCCAAACTTCTTCAACAGCTCTTGCACATATTTCAATTATGAAATGAGTGTCCCTTTATCAGTTTGATTTACTTGAAGACCAAGAAAGAAATTCAACTCACCAATCATGGACATTTCAAATTCTTTTTGCATTTCTTCTGCAAATCTTTTACACATACCTTCATTTCCTCCAAAGATGATATCATCAACATATACTACCACTATCAACATTTTGTTACCTTGCACTTTGAAGTAAAGATTGTGGTTAGCAGAGCCTTTGTTGAATCCTTGTTGTGTCAGGTATCTATCCAATCTTTCGTACCATGCTCTAGGAGCTTGCTTCAATCCATACAATGCCTTCTTCAACTTACAAACCATATCCGGTTTTTTTGATAACTGGAATCCTTCAAGTTGTTCCATGTATACTTCTTCCTCCAATTCACCATTCAGGAATGTTGACTTGACATCCATCTAATATATTTTGAAGTCCTTGTGGGCAGAAAATTTCAAAAACATCCTAATAGCTTTCATTCTAGCCACAAGGGAAAATGTCTCTTCAAATTCTATGCCTTCAACTTGTGAGTATCCTTTGCATACATGTCTTTCTTTGTTTCTTATAACTTCACCAATTTCATTCAACTTATTCCTGAACACCCATTTTGAACCAATTACATTCTTATTCACAAGTCTAGGAACCAATTCCCATGTTTGATTCTTCTTTATTTCCTACAACTCTTCTTTCATATCTCTTACCCAATTGTCATCTTCACATGCTTCACACACAGACTTGGGTTCTATTTTAGAAAGTAAACACAAATTTACCTGATTTGCTACTTTACTTCTTGTCTTCACACCTTCACTCTTATCTCCAATTATTTGTTACTACAGATGATTCTTTTGTACATACTGAGGATTCTTAATAGCAGGTTATGGGATTTCTTCTTCTTCCTCCTTATTCTCATCAGGTACTTGTCCACATATAGCATCATCAAGTTCAAATTCACTTATCTCAATAGGTTTGTGCATGTCCTCATCAATTTTCACATTAGCACTCTCAACAATCTTCCTCAATCTTTTATTGAAGCATTTATATGCTTTGCTGGTAGTTGAGTACCCAAGAAAAATTCCTTCATCACATCTAGCATCAAACTTCCCAAGATTTTAATCATCTCTTTTAATGTAACATCTAACTTCCAAATACCTTAAATTACTTCACAATAGGAGTCTTACCAGTCCATAACTCAAAAGGAGTCTTTGTGTTGTTGCCTCTAATCTGAACTCTATTAAGAACATAAACAGTACTATGTATTTCCTCTCTCCAGTACACATCAAGTACATTTGCTTCTTTCATCATTTTTCTTGCAGCTTCTTGTACCATCCAGTTTTTTCTTTCAACCACTCCATTCTGTTGAAGGGTTCTCAGAGCAGAAAATTATCTTTTTATGCCATGCTCTTCACAAAATGCACTAAATTCACTAGAAGTGAATTCTCCACCTCTATCAGATCTCAAACATTTGATTCTTAGGTTCACTTCATTTTCCACTCTTGCTTTGAACACTTTAAACCTATCCAAATCCTGAGTCTTCTCTCTAAGAAAAGCAACCCATGTCATTCAAGAATAATCATCAATAAGGAGCATGAAATACCTGTCACCATTTAGGATTCCTATTCTAGTTGGGCCACAGAGATTTGTATGATTTATTTCTAGCATTTTGGTAGTAGATTGCTCTTTTACCTTAAAACTGCATCTTGTTTGTTTCCCTAACTGACAACTTCTGCAAATAGTATTAATAGGCTTTGTGATTCTAGGCAGACCTCAGACAAACATATCTTGAACTGATTCTGACCAGATTATCAAAGTTTACATGTCCCATTCTTCGGTTCCACAACCAACTTTCATTGACTTGAGATACAAGGAACTGACCATCAACACCCTTAAGCTAATAGATGTTTCCATGAGTTCTCCTTCCTACAGCAACCATATCTTTGGATCCTTTTATGATCTCGCAGGTATTATTCTGAAACACAAGTTTAAAACCATTGCTACACATTTTTCCAACACTCAAAAGGTTATGCCTTAAACCCTTTACATAATATACATTATCAGTGTTATGTATTCCATCAAAACTAAATGTACCTTTCCCAACAATATTTACTCCTTAATCATCACCAAACATGACCGAACCTCCATCATACTTTTCAAGTTTAGTAAACTTACTTTTATCTTCAGTCATTTGATTAGAGCATCCACTGTCAATCACCCAGTATTCTTCATCCTATCTAGCATGAAAGGCGATGACCAAAGTACCTTCCATCTCATTCTTTTTGTTCTTCGGAACATTCTTTCTTGCACATTTTCCAAGGTTAGCAGATAGATATTTATTCTCTAAGGCTAAAAACAAGAATTCACTATCATCACCCTCATAATCAGATTCATCATCCAAGATTCTGACTTCTTCTTTAACATAATACAGCTTCTTGTATCTCTTATCTTTTCTATCTTTATCTTTATAATCGGTTTTCTTCTTATGTACAGCTCTATTTAGACATCTTGAAGCATAATGACCAATATTACCACAACTAAAACATTTAAACATACCTTTATAATTATCAGTACCTTTCTTCAACTTCCTGGTAAAATTCGCTTCCAACTCATCAGAACTATCACTAGCTGGATCATCCTCAATCTTTGTTGCTTTAAATGTTGTTTCTATATTTTCCTCTTTCTTTCCAAACTTTCTCATCTCAAATGTAGTCAAGGTGCCAAATAGCTCTTCTTTAGTGTATTTCTTAGGATCATACATTTCTTCAATAACTGAGATCTTATCACTGTAACACTCAGGTAGGGTTATTAGGATCTTCTCAATTATATCTTCATCAGTTAATTTTCCCCCTTGATTCCTAACTTCATTTGCTGCAAGTTCAACCCTTTATAAATAGCTTGAAAAATCTCCACCTTCTTCCATTTTCAAATTCTCATATATGTGCTTTGACGTCAGCTTCTTTGTCAATTTCACTCTGTCATTTCTTTCATAAAGATCTTCCAACTTTTTCCAAACTTCATAAGCAATTCCCAAAGAAAGAACCTTAGTTCACTCAAGTTTAGATAGAGCACTGAAAATTAGCATACCTCACCTTTTCATTCTTGTCATAAGTAGAAACCTCATCTGCAATAGTAAGGCCACCCATCAGAGCAACATACTTCGTCTCAATAGCCTTCTAGGTCTTGTAACCAAGAGAGATAATATATCCTCTCATCTCCACTTTACAGTCACTGTAATCAGATCCATCGAACATAGGGATCACCAACTTATGCACCATCGGATCTTCCTTAAGCGGTTAAGCTCTACACCAAGGAACCAAGGCTCTAATACCAATTGTTAAAAGGTGCAAGACAACTGAGAGGGGGGTGAATCAATTGTCACCAAAATTAAACTCAAAGCTTCAACACTTATCAATTTCACAACCACACTATTATGTTATTAAGTATGGACATGATATGTAGATAACAAAAAGAAAAATACATTATTAACAAAGGTCTTTTTTATCATGGCTACGACGGGCGCTGTGACAGGAGCTCAGGTGGGAAGCTGCAGTTCAAATTTTGTAGATGAGGAAGGTTGCGATGAACGATATGAGATGGATGGTCACGGATTTTCTCCTATCTCTCATTTTTGTGGTGGGAATGCTAGTTCATACTACATAGAGGAGGATGGAGTGGGTGAGGAGGACAGCGATGATGTTGGGGTTTTTGGCGACTAGCTGTGTTGGGCCTTGGCTGATTTCCCTCTTCCTTTGGTTCCCCTGTTGGGCCTTTGCAGATGCAGAGGTGTCCTCTTCAATTTGGTAGAGGTTTTTGTGTGTTAGTGGTGGTCTTCAGAATGGAGGACGGGCGTTCTTCCTAATTTGGATGTGGATGATGATGCTGACATTGAACCGGATGGTGTGTGGTATCAAGTGTTCCCATCTTTTTTATGGTTGCATACTTGGCAGTGGGTGTGCTTAGTTTTTTTCTAAAAATATCCAGCCTGCCAATACCCTTGAGCTTGAGGGTGTTGTGTGGGTAACCTTCCTACTGTGTTTTTGGTTGCCTTTTATGCTGTGGGAAAGTGTGGGTTTCTTTGAGGAAGTCTGGTTACAGAATGGGCCTCTTTTTGTTCATTTTCGGCATAATAGGAAGGCTTGGTGTTCTTTCATGTTGTTATGTTCTGCTTCTGGCTTCCTTTCAGTCATCCTTTACTTTTGTCTATAGCTTATTTGGTGGATCTGTATTGGGGGTTTTTGTTCTTGGAATGTTTTGGATTCTTCCTTTCCCCTTTTTGAGGAATGGTGGTGTTTCCCTCTGGTTGGTTGTTGGGAGTTTTGGCTCATCTTTGGCTCTGACTGGAATGGTTGGGTTGCTTGGTGTTCTTTCTTGTTGGCCCTTCTCCTGATTTCCATCTTGTTTGGGACTCCCTATTTCGCTTGGGGGTTGGTTGTTCTTGTTCTTTCTAAGACTGGGAATCTTCCTTTTGTGGTCTTTTGGCATGTGATTCCTTTTGTTGTTGTGTTCTTTGTGGCCTTTCTCTCTCTGGTTGAATTTTTGTTGTGGCCTTGTTTTCTCTGCTTGAGTATCTTTGGACCCTCTTTGCTAAGGATGCAGTATCTCCTTTTGCTCCCCAATTGGTTGATGTTGGGGTTTGTGGTCTTCTCTTGGGTTGAGCTGCTTCTTGTTTGGATTCTATTGGTTCAAGTGTTTTAGCCTTTTTTGAAGGCTTTAAAGTGGGTGAGTGGTTGGCTTGCTGCTGGGTTCTTTTCTATGGAAACCCAAATGAGTTTTTATGAGAGTGTTGTGATGGTAGACCTATGGTGTCTTTTTGAGACTTTTCCCCTTTTCCACAGATTTTTTATGGTGTAGTGTTTACTGAAGGATGCTACAATCACGTGCTCGGCTATTGTGTTAGTTTTCACCTCAGGTCCTATGGAGGTGGACCTCCCTTGGTTTTTCTTATTGAGGTGATCAATTCTCCTATGGAGGTGGAGGTGGAGGGTGATGGTGATTTCCAATTGTGGTGGTCTTGCTACTTGTAGCATCCTCTCCAATAGAGGAGAGCTCATTCCTTTAGAGGTGGTTATGGAGTTGGTTTCCTATTACCAGAATGTTTTGAAGGTGTTGTTGTTGATAGAGTTGTCCATGGATGATTTGGTCTCTTTGGCTTCTTATGTTTTGCTGTAGGCTGGGTGGTTTTCTAAGTTTCTATTTTTTCCCTGGTAGGCTGAGCTGATTAGGGGTTTGATGGTGTTCTACACCATTAATCTAGTTATCTTTCATGGCTCTTTGGTGTCTTTCATGAGCGGCTGGTTTGCTAATGTCTGGCAGATGCAGGAGGTTTCTTTGTATCTCTAAGGGTTTATGTTCCTGGTTAAAACAAGGTTGTAAAAGGGGTTTCTAGTCCCTACTTGTTTGTCTGGTGCAACATGTGTAGTCATGCTTATCAATTAGAGGCTTCTATGGTGTTTTTGATGGTTTATGGTTTATTTTAATCATAACTTTCCTATCCTTGTACTAGGTTTTGGGCCCCATCAAAACCCGATTTTACCTCTAATCAAAAATAGAAAAATCAACACAATGAACACCAAATTTCATGTGGAAAACCCAATAAGCGAAAAACCACGGTGAAGATTAACTCACAATATAAAGTGATAGCAAAATTGAAAGGCTCACTGCCAAGGGCTCACTACCCAAATACAAAGGCTCACTACCTATAGAAAGGACTCACTGTCCAACAGGGAGGCTCACTACCTACTGATACAAAAGAAAAGAAAAGTTCCACCACATCAATTTACACACATTTGTAGCCTTGATCAGAAAATTGCAAAGACCTTCAGCTCACTACCTTCAAGAATCTAACACAATGAAGTGTTGTTTCCTCAACTCACTTTCACACAACTCTGCTCTTCACTTGTGGCTTACTCTGTTACTTTAAATCATCTAAACCTTCACAACTTGACTTTCATTTATACCATCTTCAACCTTAGAAACTTTCTCCAAGGTCGTCCACATACGCTTCATTTCATAAATTCAAATTAGGTCGGCAACTCAACATTCCCACGGTGGAAAGGAATGAGAGTATACCAATTAAAAACTTAACCAGGACCAAAAGAAATGTCTCGAATCAACCACACACTTCCTTAATTAAATTTAATTCTTCATATGAAGTGTAAACACCAGGTCAGCCAAACCTAATGAAAATACAAATGAACATTGAAGTACACACTTTCCAAGATAACATGCAGATAATGTAACATGCTTCATCATGCATGAGAAAACATCTTAGATACTTCTAGGTACATCCACAATAGGTGTAACAACCTTTGAACACATAACACCTTTCAACAATCCTTCTGGACTATACAGATCCACACAACAATTTTGAAACTCAACTTCCGGAGCACCAAACCTTGAACATTTCTACCAAAATGTAGAGAACACCATTACAAGACATTCTAGATCCACAAGACCTGAAACAAAATAGCGGAGGACTACAGAGCAATTTAAACATTTCTCCTAGTCCACAGAAAACCAACTCTGCCAAAATAGTTCACACACCGGTGAACACAACTTTCACCTATCATCAAACCAGCAATAACAAATTAGGAGATATCACCAATAGATCACCAACAGAAAACCTTCAGATCCACACAAGCATAGGATCAACATAGGAGAAATGCAGAGCACATTCTAAACACATACATAACTATGACTTCATTCTTTATTAATTTTCTCAAAAGCACTTGGTAACCCATCATTTCAACACATTTACAACATTATAAGGATAGCTCCATGTACTCACAACATCTCAAATATACATGCACAATCTGCAACATTCTAAACTGTGTTGACATCAATGACAACATTAATGACAACACCACCAAACTTGTTCATACTTGCAACATCCTTTTGTGTTGCTATCAAGTCCATATATATTTCAATTGTTGTTCTAAGTGTCTTGTATTCAAATTCAATTGGTAGTACTATTATTTTACCATACACCAATTCATAAGGTGTGAAACTTGTAGTTGTTTTCCAAATTGTCTTATAGGTCCATACTTCCTCAGGTAACATGGCTACCTAATCATTTTTGTGAATCTGCACTATTTTGATCAGAATATTCTCAATCTCTCTATTTGTAACCTCCACCTTCTCATTGGCTTGGGGGTGATAAGGTGTTGATTTTGTATGTCTGATTTCATATTCCTTAACCAATTTAGAAATGAGTTCTAAAGTGAACTGGGGACCTTTATTAGTCACAATTTCTCTAGGTACTCCATACCTAGTAAAGATGGCTTCATATAGGAATTTAGTTACATTTCCATCTCTAGAAAATTGTAATGCCTTGACTTCAACCCACTTTGTGAGATAATGTATACAAACTAAAATGTACTATTTGTTATTGGATGTTGGTGAAATTGGTCCAATGAAGTCCAACCCCCATTTACCAAATGGTGCTAGTGCCAACTATGGCTGTAAAGGCATCTCATCTATCCTTGTTTGCTTTCCCATCCTCTAACATCTATCATAGCTCCTTTTATACTTTCTTGAATCCTTATGAGGAGTTGGCCAATAGTAGCTAGTTGTTAGGACCTTGGGTGCAATCCTTTTGGCTATAAAGTAACCCCCACATGGTTCATCATGGCAATCTTTTAGGATTTCAAAAACCTCATCCTCTCTTATACATCTCCTCATTATATTATTTGTACCTGTATATAATAGATAACCAGGTACCCAAGAGTATGGAAATGTTTTTTGCACCATCTATCTCTTTTCTCTAGGAGAGAAGTGTGATGGTATTTATTCTACTACTAAGTAATTTGCAATGTCAACAAACCAAGGTGTGTGTGCATTGAGAGAAAACAAATGCTCATCTGGAAAAGAATCAACCACAACACCTTCTTCTAGCTATGTTGGTAATCTAGATAAAAAAATATACCACCACATTAGCCTTCCCAGGCTTATCCACTATGGTTATCAAATTCTTGTAGTAAGAGCAGCCATCTGACTAGACTACCTCCAACCATAGGTTTATTCATTGAATATCTCATTGCAATGTGATCAGTGTGGATAAAGATTGGATACCCTATGATATAGTGTCCAAAATTCTTGATTGTATAGACAACTGCTAACATCTTTTTTCTATAGTTGTATAGTTGAGTTTTTCTCCTTGTAAGTTCTTGTTGATGTAATAAATATCATACTCATTATTACCTTCCTTTTGTCCCAATACTACTCCTATGGAAAAGTTAGAAGCATCAATGTGTATATGGAAAGATAATGTCCAGTTTGGCCCTTTCAAGACAGATGCTTTTGTCAAGGCTACCTTAAGTGCTTCAAAAGAGTGTTGACATTATATGGTCCATTCAAATTATATATCCTTTGTGAGTAAAGCAAATAAAGGTACTGCAATTTTTTTGAAGTCCTGAATGAATCTTCTATAGTAGCTAGCATGTCCTAGAAAACTCCTTACATCTCTTTATTTTTTGTGATATAGGGAGTGTGGAAATTATCTCAATATCATTTAGATCCACTTGAATTCCTTCATTGGATATAAAATGTCCTAGAACAATCCCTTGGTTCATCATCATGAAACATTTCTCATGACTCAGGGATAGATTATATTCTTGACACCTTTTCAAAACCTTCTCTAGATTGTTGAGTGCTTCTTCATATGTTTATCCATAAGTTGTGAAGTCATTCATGTAGATTTTCATGGATTCATGTAGATTTGTTTTACGCCTTTTTACATTAACTTCCACTTGTTTCCATGTACCTAGGGTTTTCATTCCAGATCCATCTGCTAGAATGATGTTGTATGGTGTTTGTTGCAATTCTAGTTTTCCTATCTATGTCCACCATTACATTTGTTATCTTTTTATGATCTATATTTACTATGATCATGATTGGACGAGTTTTACTTCGTCTATCTTCTTAATTTATAATTATAATCTATGGTACTTTGCCTTGTTTATTCCAATATTTATAGAATTGTTGGAGTTTTTTTAGCAGGTTAGATTTTTTATCCATTTTTATTAGTTGTTTGAGGATTCCTACTTCTTGGCTAGAGAAATATTGGTGTGTTTCCTCCTCTTGTTGCATTGTGACTACTTATTTTGTTTCTTCCACTATCTGGTCATGTTCTTTCTTAGAGGGGTGGAAGACCTCCTCATCTGTAGAGGTTTCATCTTTTGTTGTGTTGTGATTAACATTTGTAGTGTTAGTTTCATGTCTTATTAAAATAGCTTTATTAATGTTAGGGGCCTCTCTATCAGAGTTACTAGTCTCCAAATTTTCTTCCTTATAATTTTCTTCCTCTATTTTTGTAGGTTCTTTTTGTACCTTCCTTACTATTATTACCCCTTTGTTTTAATTTAGGTTTTGTAGTTCATTTCTTTTTTATTGTGAAGCCATATTCTTATAATAGGTTTAGGCTATGTCACACTTAAACACATCATGGTCTGTGCTACCGTAGAATTTGTAAGGTTTCTTTTGTTCCCCCAAAAGTTTGTCACAAAGTGTCTTGTTGTACCATATTTAAAGCATGTGGCATCATTTTTCCTTCTCCTCCCTTTACCTTGGTCTTTGTCTACATAGAATTGGCCTCTATCACTATAAGTACACGTCTTGGTTTGATTGGTTTTGTATTGAATTAATAGTTTTATAATTTTTCCATGGTGGTATCTTATATCCATGATCTTGTTGGTATAATGGTTGTTTTGCTAATCCTTTAACATATGCCATCATTTTTTGGTCTTTATTACTTGTTGTAGTAGAATCTTCTCTTAACTGGAACAACTATGAGAGGAAATCTTCGGTGTCATGGTCATCCCACTTTCCACAAGTACCACAATAGACTGATTTTATATCTTTTTAGGTATTGTGCGTAGGTCCACTTGTAGTGCATTGGATTTCTTTTCCCCTACTTCCTTAGGGAACTTGTTTCTAATGTGGCCTTCTCTACCATAGTAAGTACACCAAATATTGGGTCTTAGTGCATAAATTTCTCATTTTTCCATTATATCTTCTTGTATTTTTTATTTTTCTACTCCTAATCTAAGTTTCTCTAATTCCTTGTTCTCTCTTTCACAATCTTATTTTTGTGAGGATTGGTTTTCAATCTGACATGAAAATGTAACTAATTTTGAATATATTGAAATTTCATCCATTCAATGTTGTTCTAATTTTTGATATGATTCCAAAGGTGAACCATTCAATATTCTATTTGTCAATTAAAGGTTCTTCTAGTATTTTGGTGACTTGTTTGAATCTTTTATCAAATTATTTTATTGTCTCATCCTCATTTTATATTAGTTCTTGGATTTTACTGACCCCTTCTATAGGTAAGTCTAGGGTGTCAAAATTGAAAAAGAAATCTTGTTTGACTGTTTCCTAATCCATGTCATTGTTGAGGTAGTTTTTCAGTACCATTTAAAAGTATCTTTGTGAAGTGATCCAATGAAGTTGAATAACTTTGTGTCAACTCTAGTTATGTGTTTTTGTTACCACATAGACTCTAAGATGAATACATTTTATGCACTACTTCACTTATGTCTTGTCCAAACATAGGCAATTTTGTGGTTGTATTCATGTTTGGTTCTTCTTTTAACTCACTATTTGTATATCCTATATTAAATTTGTAGCCACTTAGTATGTCTATATTGTTTTCCTCTCCTTGTTCTCCTATGTTTTTTTCTTCTCTTTTGTGTTCTATTTTCTCAAAAAAATCCTCATTGCTTTTAATGGTATTAAGGGTGACTTGTGGTCCAAGGATTGTGTCTATTCAAAGTTTATTTTCATTCTTAGAGATATCCTTTTGTTAGTGAGTTTCATTTGGTTATTTAATAGTGGCATTTTGTTAGGATTTGTTAAGCTCATATAATTATCCTTATTTCCTTCTACATCTACTCATCTTACCTTTAGAACGCTTCTTATGACTAACTCCTCTAAATAGTTGGTGTCAAACGTGATTCAAAGCAGGGAGGAGTTTGTCTAACAATCACAATTCAAACCCTTTCAAACAATCTTTTCACCTCTAAAACCCCAACTTGGTGACTTCTCACAATTTCTCCATCTTTGCCTTGTAGCATTCTAAATGGTGTTTTTTGGCCATATCTTGCAAGAGAAACTTCAAACCCACAAGCCACTCATCATTTTAGATACCCATTAAGCTCTATTTTAACATATCCAAAAAGGAGATGGGGTTGTTTCAAAACAAGACCCTCTAAAAATTGTTGCTACACTGAAGTGAGGCTCAATTAGCCTTGTTTCTCAAAGAAACTCCATGAAAATATTCACCCAATCCACCAAACCTTATTCCAATGCTCTAAAAAAGTTACAAATGGACTAAAACAACAAATTTTGGCCAATGAAACACTCGCTAATTCATCAAACCCCAAAACCTTTGTTTAGGCCTATTTAGGCTAGGTTATAAGAGGGTTTATTGAAACTACAACTTCCAAACCCTTTCTCACCTTAAAAAATTCCTTAAACACATCACAATATGGTTTCAAATGCTTATTTCATCAACTAGAATGATCCTCTAACAGTCCTTCAACAAAACCCTACCCTTGCACATCCAAATTACTCAAAACTAGTGTTTTTCTAGCCTAGGGCATCACAACATTAGGCCAAAAACTCCTTCCCTGCTCCTAAAAACCACATAAAATAACATCCTACACCTAATTATGCCATTCCACCAAGTTATCACATGTTTCACTGGGTGGAATGGCTTAAATTTCCATTTTACTCTGTCAAACCCTCAAATTCAGGGTTTCTTGGCAGTCAAAAGAGAAAGTGCTCTAACTTTCACAAATCCAAATGAAATCAACCCAAATAAAAACTAAATTACTCTTAGTTTATGCCATCAACAATTTCAATGCATTTTGGATCAATAACACTTAGTACAGAACCGTGCAGATCCTTGTAGCAGCAAATTTATTAACAAAACGTAGGAAATCAGTGCTTTCTCTATTCAAGATTCAAAATTACAATAGCCAACCTCTCTCCCAAAATTCATGAAGGATCTTTAAATAATTACATATCATTACCAATTATCTTCAATTATTTTCCCACCGAACAAACCAACTTGACCTTTGGACTTCCATAAAACACCAAAAAAATGCAAATGTTGCATAGCAACTTTGCAACTTTTTTCAAGATTTTGACAATATGACTCCAAACCAACCCAAATGACTCCATACATTAGGAAATGGTCTATTATGACCTTATTACATGACATAAGACTCAAAACATCTAAAACCAAACATAAGACCCTATATACAAGAATTAACATGGTGCCCCTGCACCAAAACGTTATGTTTCGAGAGTTTTGTATAGAAGTTTCCATTGGTAACCAATCTTCATTTATCCTTAATTGAATATTCCTCTAGTCTGGATGATTAGTTGGTGCTTTTTTAGGGGAGGTGTCATGATTATTACTACCAATGGTTCCATTTCTCTTCTGTTGTTTCCACATTATTCAATTTAGCCTTCTAAATTCTGAATAATCTGGTCTATGCTAGGACCTAGTTATAGAGCTATTTCCTTACATTCTTCGACAACACCCACAATGGCACACTCTAATTATTCTTCGATAGCACTCATAGTGGCTCACTCAGCAGCACCCTCAATGGCACACTTAACCTTTTTGTTTCTATTTTCTTCCATAAATTATATGTCCTACTCTATTCTCCATTTTTCTACTTCTTCCATCCTTCTATGATATCGTTCTTATCTTTCCTGAATTTATTTCAACCTCCTTTCTTCCACGTTTATCTCTATTCCCAACTTAATACTTTCAATTATCTCTCTTTTCCTTTTGTTATCTCCTATTCCCATGGGTCTTTCATGTCCAAACTTCCATTAATCCTTATATATTTCATGGGTGGTTTAATTTTTGAATAGTTACATCTTTTCAGGGGTCTTTTTAGATCCCTCCCCCCTTTCCATTTGTCATCCCTTAAGTACCTACCCTCTCTCATAGAGGTAGTACCTAAGATAAGTGTTTGTAAAGTTTTTTTTTCTTGGGCTATGTTTGTCCTTTTCTTTTTACTATGATTTTCTTCACTATCCTCTCTAGGGTCTTGATAATGGAACCAATGTTAGTAGAAGAATGTGGGGGATTAAAATCCAGATATTTGTACCCTAGTATACCTTATGTATTCAATTTATACCCTAGAGGGTATAGTGGTAGAAATGAGTAAGTGTGGTAAAGGAATCTATCTAATAGTAACTTAGATATTACTAACCATAACAATAATCATTCATAACATGAATATCCATTGAATCCTTATAACTCCATATATATATATAATCATTACATAAGCAAGTCTTAGTCTCTTCTCTATAGTACAATCTTTCTCTACCTTATCTACAGTTAACTCATATTCTATCATATATTACATACATATATTAATGCCAAGTCTCTTATAGAGACATGACCCTTGTAGGGTACCCCTTAACCTATCTCCCTTGCAGCCCGTAGATGCTTCGCTCTTGCTTTGCAATGGATTGTAGTAAGTTATGCTATGTGCCCTATACTCTACCAATAGACACTAGTGTGCAAGCTATATGGGCCTACATAATATTTTTATTCTTGTGCATCAATCAAATGCCAGTGCAACCATTGGACGCCAATGTGCATCATGGGGGCCCACCTAACTAAAAATTAGTTTAAAAGTAAGAAAAAAGCATGAAATTTTTACTCACCTCTCACATGGCCACTCCTTGCTCAACTCTTTCATGGTGCTCATCCAACCAAGATTGCCTAAAATCACATTTATGAGGTATTTTCATTGGAGAATCACTATAAAATATACGAAATCGCCCTGATGAATAGTAAAGATGAATATTAAAAGTCTAATTTTTCTCATATATAATCATTTTTTTTTATAAAAAAAATTAAAATATTTTTTCTTATGAGTGAATCAACCTTCCTAGTTTTGTCCCTATAATAGGAAGAAAAAACACAAGGGGACATCTATTCATCCTTTTTCTTGCAATTTCTTCTAAAAAAAATTCTTCGAAATATTCTTCTCTTTGTAATAGTTTTTTATTTTTATTTTGAGAAACTAATATGTTTTGATTTTGAAAGATAACTATAAATATATTGGTTATCTAAACTCAAACATGGGAGCATCATAATTCCACTTGACAAGTTTTTCAATCTTCTATAGTATCCTTTTTCAAAAAAATGAATTTATGCATTTCATTGTCTACTTTAGCATAGCTAGCTTCTTAGTATAATTAGCTCACTAAAGTGGGGGAAAATGTAGTTTCAAAAATTGCATATGGGTGCAATTTCACGTACTTATAGCTTGAACCTACTTAGATTTGAAAATTAATGATAAATTATTATATTTCAAAATAAAGTATTTTATTTTACAATTAACAAGCATGAAGTATTACCAACTCATAGCCCAATTTTTAGAAAAATTATCCCAAATGATAGTGTTATGCGCAAATGTTTGTGCTTCATGTTGTCATCTAATGAGTTTTTAAAATTCAAAAGCATAATTTTTATGTGGGCCATTTACGATAGTGTCATAATATCCAAATGAGAAAGTAATGTCTCTTCCCTCCCACTCAAGTAAACAAAACCCTTATTTTCTTTATTTTAGATAGATCCTTTTACTCTCTCATGCAAGAAAATCTCTCTTTTCACTTGGGGAAACTCTATCAAAATCTCTACAACCATTACTACAACTTTGAAGCAAGTGCTATTGACCATCATAATTTTTCTCTTTTGCAACACTTAAAGCTTTCAAGTTATTACTTTCTTTCTGAATCAATCAAAGCTATCACAAGGGAGCCCAAGTTGTTGGTAATACTCTCTATTTATTACAATTTTAGAATACTATATTTTCATTGAAACATTTATTTATTATTGTTATCAAATCTTTTTATTTTGAATGGTGATCTTCCCTATAGATCAAGGTTGACACCATTATTAAGAATTTTACTTTTATAGTTGATTTTAATCCTTAATACAAATAGGATTCAATATCTTTCTTTTATCATATTTTTATTTGGTTGTTTGTTGAGGTCGAAAGACCAAAATGGGGGTTTGACTGACACAAACCCCTAAACAACCCCCAATATTTTCCCTGTCTATGTGTGTGTAGGTTATGACATTTCTAGCAACCGATATGAACATTCTAGGAAGTTTAGAGTTGATTGGTAAAGGATAACAACACTACATGAGGATATTCACACTGCGCACTAGCATCTGAGGCAGTAAGTTCTAGCATCTAGTGCCAGGTTCTCTTTTTTTTGTACTTTTATTTTCAGTTGGAAATAGACTTTTATCTAAGGTTGTTATTCATATAACTTAATATTTGTGCATTATCCTTGTGTTAGCAAAAAGAAAAAGATTTTTAATTTCAACATACAACATTTCTAGCATCTCTATTTGAAATTCTTTATTTTTGTATATGAACAGTAGTATATTTTCCTTATTTTGAGGTAATATAAGGATTTTTTGGTTTAAATTAGTTATCTTTGGTTGTATCAAATTCCTTACATTACACTAGAATTTTCTCATTTTAAGATAATTTTAAGTAGTCAAGAAGTAGGAATTATAATTGGTAAGTTGATTAGGAGTACCTTAGTCGATTTTCTAATCATTATAAGAGGGTGTTATGGTTACATGGTCTACAAGAGGGATTCAAGAAGTTAAATTCCTTATAAGCTAAGAGATGGGACAATAAATTTCAAACTCCTCTTATTGGCCACATCCCTACTTTTTTTCTTATGAACATGTTGAGGAATAGTCAAAACACATCCTTTGTGCTCTAATAAAATACTAACATGTTTATCTCTAGTCAAGATGTCTTTTTTTTAATAATTAGAAGTACCATAGATGTTTGGATCACCTAGGCAATTTTTGTCCATGTTTTCCACTTTTATATCTCCTTAAACCCAATGTTCGACTATTTAATTATGGAATGTGTTGTGTCTTATGTCTAGTTCACTAGAAATTTTTTAATAAAGTATTAGCAAGGTTATTAGTCTCAAAACCAATATAAACAAATCCATTTTGGATTATATTTCCATAGATTAAAGCTATCAAAATTCATAAAAGAGGCATACATACCATTATAATATTCTTAGTTGAAGTTAAAAGCCAAATTTAGGCATAGTGATTATGATTATGAATTGTAATCAATATCTATTTGGTGGTCCCTAATGAATTTTTGCATAAAATTGGAGTCCAAGCTCCATTGTAGCATTGAAGAAACTAGAAGTGGTATTTTGATACATACTTCCACTAGTACAAACACTAGTAGGGTTATCAATATTTTTCTCTTAGTAAGATGATGTCATACGGAGCATGCTTGAAATTTAATATCTCTTTATTTGTCTTGGAACCATTGCCCAAAACCTTTCCATATCATAAGAAAACTCATTTTTCATGATGTTTGATATACCAAATCCTTAACAACTAAAATCTATCAAGCATATGTTTTGACTTGTTAATAAAACCAAGATATATGATTTTCCATCCATTCTTTTCCAATTTCCTTCATATTTGAGCCCTTCATTTGGAAGATTCATTTGCTAGGGGATTCTTCTACAAAATTCAAGCAAATTGAACACATATTTCACACTAAGATTATTTTCTAGCTTTAAAATGATAGAAATAGCGTTCTTTTTAGTTAGACTAATTTTCTAGTGCTAACAAAGCTATAGTAGTCTCAAATGTCATGTCACAAATACAAGTCCAAGGAAAGAGGGTGTGCTTAGAGATGAAGTATCTCTAAACCCTCATTAAACCTTCATAACACATTAGGATACTACCCTTACATTATTAGTCAAGTGTCATTAGATTTCCTAACTGTGGTTCTTTAGTTCAAGATTCATCGCTTTACCCTATCAACCTTCTCTATTACATAATTTTTTAAAATAACAATTTTTCTATTTATATTATGTTATTTCTCTAGCATGTTTTTTACAACATAAAACCATAAAAACAAATCTTCAAAAAACAAGTTGATAACCATTATCCAATAATAAAACATTACTACTAACATAGAAAAAAGCTAAATGATCCTTTCACCTCCACCCTTGTTAGACTACTTGATTCTAACTGATTTTATTGTTCTAAACTTTTTCAATAATTTTTTTTTAATCAGATTGAATTTGATTAAACCTTTTAGACTTTATTGGGGGTTTTGTGTTTGTGTAATTTCATTGAATGTGATTCCATTCCAATTTTTTGAAAGGGGAGGTTTTTTTTTTTTTTTGTAACTCAAAGGTATCTCCAACCCTTGTGTTAAGCGCTGGGATTTGCGACTCCTCCCAATGAGCTCCACCACCCTTGCCCTGATCTTACTTTTTGCCAAGTTTTGGGGGACGGAGGAGGTGAGCGGAGGCGAGACTAGTCCTCTAGGGGCACGAACCGCACCTAAAACGACCTATACCAATTTCATCCGGGAGCGTGAGTCGATCTCGAGATCTATATGGGACGAACCCAAAGCCCTTAACCAACCATGCTACCCGTTTGAGTCAAAGGGAAGGTAATAATTTTAAGTTGTATTAAGATTTTATAAGTGGCATAGTCTACAATTTTTAAAAAATAAGTTGGACAAATAAAACAGAAGAGCCATAAAAGCGATGGGCAATGGAAATATCTCAACTCACAATCATGTGTGGAAGCTTGGTGCATGGCATTACGCAAATTTCCTTGTCAAAAACATTGCAGGGGACGGTGTACATGCACTCCGAGCTCTATGGGATGCACTCCAAGATCTGTGCATTCAATCTTTACCTTTCATGTAGCGAAATTTACATTCTATTATTCGGAAGTGAGCACTATGCTTGCTTTCCGTTGGCTGTCCCGGCAATATAATATTTAGCGCTTATACTTAGCATATTAAATTTAAATGATAAAATAACCTGATATGGATGACAGTTTGGCCGAGTGGTCTAAGGCGCCAGATTTAGGCTCTGGTCCGAAAGGGCGTGGGTTCAAATCCCACAGCTGTCACATTTCTCTGCAATGGAGATTGCGGTTAAATATTCGTATTTTGATTACTTGTTTTTTAAAAATAAAAATATTAATTGAAAAAAATTTGTGGAACTTTTCTCATATATTATTCTTATGTTTTTGATCTATAAACTTTCAAAATATTTTTTATATTTAATAATAATTTGATAAAGTTTGTTGACCTAAAGATTTGGAGGAGAGTAAGTGATAGGTTGGTTTAGCTTTGATGTCTATTTCTCTTGCTAAGTTCTTGTTTGTCACATTACATTATGATAGTGCAACAAGATATGTTTATATTTCTTGCATTTATTGGAGAAGTTTTTCAATAGATTTTCTAAGCCTTTGGATAGCTAGCTTTATGTATATGATACCCAAACCCAATAATTTAGATGTTAATGTTTAACTAGATAGTGGAGTGAACCATAATGCCACCAATGAAGAAAGCTTAGAAAATTGTTCTAAAGGTATTTCGTAAGGTATATAGGCTTCAAAACTCTCCCAAATATTGTTCTTTTGATTCCAAATTTTGATCATGCTTGCAAGTGGCTAGAATTGTAATTCCCAAAAATTGCTAAGGACATTAACGAGTAAAAACATGACCAACGGATTTTTCATGCTAATAATTACAATATAACAATGTCATAATGCATACACACACTAAGGATGTCATCATACATGATAGTGATGCACAAATACACAAGCGGAAGACTTTAGTCCATTGTGAGACTACTAATCACAAGGTTTAATAAGATCTCACCTTATGTGAGTGATCATGTACTCATACCCACCACGTTGACATACAAACCAAGAAAATTAAAGTAAAAAAGAAAGTGTGGTTCATTATCCAATTACTTAGTTTGAGCAAAAATGAAGTACATGTTAAAGAGCATCATAATACAAGATAAAATATCTAATAAAATCATTATTTAATTCTTTATTACAATGCATGAAGATATAAAGGAAAGAAAGTTTTAAATGAAGAATCGTTTTAAACATCAAAAATAAATTCTTATAACCTTTACAATACCCAAAATAAAGTTAAAGCTTCATTAGAGACTTTTGACCATGCAAAGAAAAGAATCACAGTGTACTTTTCAAGACAATAATCACATAACAAAGTTTAACACTAAACTTTACCAAAATAGGAACACTAAAAATCCATTTTGGAAACTAATCACAAAAAGGGATGTCAATTTTGCAAAGAACCAACGCAAAAAAAATTCAAAAATAAAAACTCCAAGCCCAAGACACTTCCATGATAGGGTGGATGCTTCTACAAAACCCTAGATGTATTCCTAATGTGATTCTAAAGCCTTTCAACCTAAAACATGTCAAAATTGAGCTTTATAAAATCAAAAGTATAATTATATGTAGATTTTCCAAAGCTCAAAATTTTACAAACATGGCCTAAAACTTAAACCTAGTGTTTAAAATTGATAGGGATGCCCTACACCCATTCCTTGCAGTTTGTTGGATCATAATTTTCAAAGGCCCAACCCTCCAAGCTGAAAAATAATGAGTTTCAAATTTAACTTTATTTTTCCCTTTCAAGTAAATAACATAAAAACAAAAATGAAGGTCCAATTTCAATATGTTTTTCCTCCAATAAGAAATTCAATAAAGATAGTTAACTTGTAGTATCCATACTCAATAGATAATTGAATTCGGACAATCAATAAATACACTTTTCCATTTTTCTCAATTATAAAATACATAATTGAAACAAGGAACTTTTTAAGCTCCCAAATTGATTCTTCATGGCTCCTTCTACAAACCAATAGTATATAATAACCCCAACAAAATATTTTTTCAAATAAATTTTAGATTTGATTATTTTAACTAGATATTGTAAAAAAGCACAGATCTCTCCATAATTTTTTACATTAACATTAATAACCTAGATTGAGAGATGCATCAAGATGTGTGCGACTTCACACCTGGCACGGGCAAAATTAAAAACACCACTTCACCGTAATTATATTGTGGCATTCCAAATATTTTATGCAGAGCTCAAGCGTGTGATATTGTCAAAGTTCAAGTGTTTGATTTGGATGAAATTAATGAAAATGCAAGGTAATGATGAAATGTTACCTCAAGCACACGCGTGCATTTGCAGTGGTCTATGAAGTGGTGAAGAAAGGTCTAGAGGATGATGATCCTTGGCTCTTGTACAAGAAAATCAATATGCCCTCAGAAGAACTGGGTCTTCAAATGGTAAACACGATAAAAGAGAAGTTTTTTGCATAGTCTTTTCTACTTTCTCACCAAGCTCGACATGGTCGTAGGCAGGTAGCAGTGGCTAGAATAATTCCAGCAAGGAGAAATGTTGCAAAGTTGCAATAAGGCAAGGGGTATAATATGTTAGATTTGAATGCAAGTCGCCAGAATACAATTGTAGATGAAAATTATATGGAAGAATGATGTGAATATATGTCATTTTTTTTGGTTCAGAGTATTAAAAAAAATCTGAACTTTGGAAATCTAATGTGATAATTCATTTTGAAAAACTACATCGAAATTACTGCTCTTTTGGTAGTTTTTTTCAACTGAGAAATCTTTGCTCATAATTTTTGGAAAATTAATTACCAGTACTATAATTCTAGTAATATATGTAATTTTTTTTTATAATTATTAATATATATAATTAGGCTTATGTCTTTTATCGATAAATAAATAAATAAATGAAGTCAACAAATAGAAGATAAATTCTAAAACTTTTTCTAATCTATAATGGGGTTTGAAATACGTCAAAATATGCTAGAATAGAAAAAACATCAAAATGAAACTAGTATGAAATGAAGGTGAAACCTATAAAATAGAAGTCTTAATTCATCTATAAATATAATTTTACTAGTGCATGACCAAATGGAGATTGCAAAAGAGTAAATCAACAACACAAAAAAGTATGGAATAGAAGAACAAACACATAACACCCTTTTTAAGCGGAGAAACTCTTTTGAAAAAAATCCACAAAGAGAAGAGACTCAAATCTATACTATCTTCAATAATAGAGATTGCATACACTCATTCCTTTCTCGTATTTAGTCTTCACTCCTTCAATACCTACAAACAAAGTTTTCACTCTTAACTCATAATATTGCCTTTCTACCATAATAATCCTTGTTTATATAGCATTTTTACCCTCTAAATGGGCCAACCAAGCCTCTTATCATATCCCAACATCTCCCTTAGAAGGTTTCAATGAAGTATGTGTCAAATAAATATCACTAGATACACAAGAAGAAAGATCCAAGATCTCCTCCATGACACCAAAAAGTATTGTAGAAGATCATCCTTCATAAAGTGATGAATCCACATCATTGGTAAAGCTCCCACTAAACCATGATATCAAGCTACACATGGCATCATGATAACCATATCCTAAATAAATATCGCTCATGACCCTCACATAATTAAAAAACTTAACTACAATAATAGTAGCTCGAAAGGATAAAGTGTATCCATGATCTAAAAGCTAATAAGATATACCATCATCTATAATTTAGGAAATAATCCATCACCACCAAAAATGCATCTACATAAAGAACCGTGTCATTTCAAAGCTCTAAGTGTATAAGGAACCTCCATGACACCATGATCTCACAACCAACAATGTATGGACACAAATAACCATGTTATACCAAATCTCTCAGCATACAAGGAACCTCAATGACACCATGAACACCATTCAATGTAACTATCAAATCCCACTAAGTCTCACATTTATGTACCATATAGTCAACAAGTATAGGTCTCACAATACAACTATCTCAATTAATACCATCTCTCTACCTCTAAATGAAACACATACCAATGAACCAAGTGATCAAACAAGGCCAACCAAATAGAATCTACATCAACACTTTTACATATATGGGTATAGATGGCCAACATCCAAGTTATCCATGCAACTAGTAAGTATATACAACCTACAAAATTACATAGCTCAAAGATATTACAATACAACATATAGATTCAAGATTATATTAATAATAATTATAATAGAGGCAACAAGATATTAACATGTAGAGTATCCAAGAATCAAACACCAAATCAGTCTAAATTTGATTTATTGTAAACCATAAAATACTATAGTAAAGGAACCCAAAAACAAATCTACAAAAATGAGTGAATAGATCAAATGTCAACATTCTCATACCTAATCCGCTAGGAAGCTCTCTATGTCACCTATAAAAAGTTCAAAATTGGGCATTGTAGGCACAAGATATAACCTATCAAAATAAGGGAAAAAACTAGCTTCAACTAACATTTTCTATCACAAATACAAAAATACAAAAAAATCACTAATATCGCTACATAGTTCTCAAAAAGACTTTTTTTTTACTATAAGGATGTGAAAATGTGACTCCCTAGGTGAAAGTTATGCTCTCTAAAATAAAAGTGCTCCACTATGACACTTGAATACACTATTCAAGTTGGGAATGGGTAGTGCCACCAACTAAGTGGTGGTGGCAATGAACTAGTGTCAATTCATAAACATAACCTAGGTGGATCCCTTGTGGAAAAAAGTAGTGGAAGGGGCAAAATGTCACCTAAGTGGTCACTCATCAATGACACTTAGGCTCAACCACCATGGGTTGACTCCCATTGATGACTAAGGGCTAAGCATGGCTAATAATTACTCATACAACTAAGGGTGGTTCCTAAAGAACCTTTTTGTGAACAATTCTTACACTATTGACATCATGTGAACCAATGAATTTTTTATCATATGATGTACAGGTAATGTGATGCTTATTTAATCAACAAAACATTCCCTATTGATGTTAGCTATACTTATGGCTCCCACAATCATTGTATGCTTTTACTAATTATATAACTATATGAATCTATATGTGTTATATAATTTTTTCTCCCCATGGATTCGTCCATGCCTACCAAAAATGTTAATTTTTATCTCTAAAATAGGTAAAGTTTTAAATAGATCAATATTTTTAGTTTTTTGGTCTCAATAGTGAGGCCTATTTTTCTAAGGAGGTTATGTCGGAGCAATGGTGAACCCATAGGTACAACAATATATCAACAAAATTTAAATAAACCTTCCACAATTGAGAGATATAATGAAAAATATGTATTGCCTTAGAAAAAAGTGAATATAGTAATTATACAATAAAAATAAATAACCTTGATATATTAGCAAGTTGAAAAATCTCTAAATCATAAAAGATTATGCCAAGTGCCTAAAATCCATGAAATGAGACAAAAAGTAAAAAAGAAAGTTTAAGACTAAGGTGTGACTAGGTCCTAAATATAAGGAAGCTAAGGTAGCAGAACAACTTCCTACTCTAATCTTGAGAGGAGGATAATGCAAAACTTTACAGATCTTTAATAGTTAGAGAAACTTATATATATATATCATGCATACCACAATAGAGTTATTTACATGGGGAAAACCTTTTCGGGAGAAAAATCGCACACTCCAAAAGTCGTCCAATATATTATTCAAAAATCACAAAGATTACAATATAGTTGCCAAGCAAGCTTCTCACCGGAGTATTACCAACCAAAGATCTAGAGGCAACACAACCACTATTAGACTCTCATAATACATCACATACACAACCGTAATACAACACCCTCATAAAATAGGGTTGTCTTCTAGGGAAAGTCAAGCCAACAAAATATCAACTGTCAGATCTACGACCTAATGATGAATGATCCAAATTTACAATAATAAAATATACATAAAATGTGGTTTTCAAGGGCACTTCTCCTAAACCCCCTGCACCCCCCACACTGATGTATCAACAATACCTTATGTAATTGCAAGGTTGAGACACATTTTCCCAACACTTAATTCTAACTAGTTAGATAAAGTACCACATTCACACCAAAATCACCATTTAAGTGCAACTTAGGGAGGCACTAAACTAATGCATGAAAAATAAAGAAATGGGTCCCAACAACTAGGTCTGATGAGGTACCCATGTACAAATAAATAAATCTTTCACAATCAAAGAAAATGAGAAAATCTCATGGGAAAAAAACTTCTCTTAAAAATAGATGTAAAAATATAAAAGGAGGACTCAAGAAGACCACCCAAGGGAAACTTTCTTCACCCAAAGCATCGATCACATTTAAAGATAACAAATTGTCACCAAAGTTTTAATTAATATGTTTGCAAAATGCTCCTCAGTAGGAAAATACTCTAAGGAGATATGGCCATCATGGATAAGTTGTCGAATGAAATGCATGTGTATCTCAATGTATTTCATCCTTTGATGTTCAACTAGGTTGTGTGCAATATGAATGGAACTTTTGTCATCACAACAAAGAACAGTAGGACTATCACGTGATTGACCAAATTTAGTCACAATTTATCGAAATCACAAAACCTCTTGGATGGAAAGAACTACATATAGATAGTTAGCTTCAATAGATGATAATGCAACACCAATTTAATTCCTACAAGACCATATAATTGGGCCATAACCAAGGGAAAAAAATGGAAGTGGACTTTTGTGAGTCAAGATCACCCACACAATATGGGCCAATGAAGCCTACTATCTATGAAGCTCTTAGTGTGTACTAAATTCCAAAATGTGTGTTGCCTCTTGAATATACCTCAAAATGTGCTTGATTTCCTTCTAGTGACTCATGATGATTATAGGAAAAATAGGAGACAAGCCTAACTACAAAAGTGATATTAGGACTTGCATGTGTCAAATACAAGAGACTGCCCACCAACTATCAATACAAAGTGCAATCAATGCTAGGTGTTGTGCAATCAGTAGTCAAATCAACAAAGAGTGTAGGAGCTAGCTTACTAGAAACCATGTTAAAATGATGAAACGGGTGGATGGAATACTTTTACTGATGCATGGAAACACCCTTAGTAGGATTAAGAACTTGTAGATCAAGAATGAAGTGTAGAAGCCTAAGATCTGAATATCAAAGTGCTCCATCAATGAATGTTGTATGTCCTAAAGGATGTAGGAGGAGCTACTAGTGAGAATTAAATAATCTAAATACAAATCTAGCATGAGAATATTAGTTCCATGTCTCTAAATATACAATATGTGATCAAAGTGACAATGTTTGAAACAATATATCTTATCATACCAATCCCTAGGGGCTTTTTTGAGATCATGCAAAGAATGTCATAGTCTAAAAATAAGAGAATAATCCTACAAAAATCTTGGAGGCTACTCCATATAGATCTCCTAACGAAGATTAGCGTTTAATAAAGTACTCTTCACATCAATCTAGTAAATAGGACATCCCTAAGATGCAACAAGAGAAATGACAAGGCAAAAAAAGTCCATCTTGGTTACAGGCACAAATATATCAAAGTAGTCAATACCTCAACTTGTAAAAACCCTTAGCAATAAGATGTGCCTTATACCACTCAATAGAATCATCTGCTACATACTTAGTAGTATGCTAGCAAGAAGTTGAGTCCACTTTTTGGCCATTTAGTGGAAGTGTTTTCCCTTATTTTCAAAATTTGACACATTTGACCTTAAAATTTGAAGCACTTTGAGATGGAATCTTGAAAAAAGCCACTGATCATAAAATGTAGTACTCAAAGTATAGTTTCCAAATATGTAATTTATTTCAATACCCAAATGATACAAATTGATTTTCAATAAGCATTTCTAAAAACCACTATTTAAAAGTCACTTTTTTTTACCATACCATGCATTGTACATCATCCATATTTTGACCTAAATAATCATATTTTTCTAAATCCTTTTGGGAAATTATTTGTAACTCACTGAAGCACACTTTCCATATTTTTTGTAATTTTTTATTGATTTTTTTTTGTTAATTTTTTATCGGCCATAGTTGGTGTTTTGAAAAATCGTCATGTACATCACACATAAGATGACCTAAACTTATCATTTTTTGTTTTTTTTAAATTGAAAAGAATTGTCTGAAGTATGCTTTCGTACAATTTGTTTTTCAAAAAATTATGTTAATAAAAGTTTATTAAAATACTAAAAAACCTTGATAATTCAAGTTTATGGACCTGTTTCATCAGAAATTAATTGAAAAATAAAAAAATTAATCCAATTGTAAAACAAATTACCTATTTGGAATCTACACTGTCTCATCTATAATGGGTTTTAATTTCGTTAAAAAATTCTACAAAAAATGTCTTCAAACATATGCCCAAAGTCACTATTTTCTTGTGACATTTCCAGGACCTTCAACTTGTAGGTCAAACTAGGTCCAAAGCTTAGGTTCAGGTCCCCAAGCCTTTTCCCGAACCAAAAAACAAAGCACAAACCCGACCAAAAATTCATATTTTTAAAAATGGGATCCTGTTCTAAAACGAGATCCTGTTTCATAAAAAATAACTTTTTATGCTTTTACGAAACATGATCCCATTTTGAAAAATTGCCAAAAATGGAAACTTTTCAAAACAGGATCCCAAAAATGAAAACATTCCATTAGTGGAAAGTTTTCAAAATGGGTTCCCGTTTTTTAAAAAGTGAGATCTCGTTTTAGATTTTAGGCTTGGAACCCCAAACCTAAACAAGATCTTGTTTATTAAAAAATGGGATCCCGTTTTCTTAAAGTCGATTTTGAGTTTTTGTTTAAGGAAAAAACTTCCACATTTCGTGGACTCGTCTTCTTGCATTTACCCAGTATAGTACACCCACTTGCATCAAAACATATTTCTTCTCTTAGGAAGATAAACCAAATTCCATTTGTGATTCTTCGTCAAAGAAGAATACTCCTCATGCACAACATCATCCCACTCTAGAATACCATAAGCCTCTAAAAAACTATGTGAATTAATAGATATAGCATAACTCAAAGGACTAGTACTAAAATTCTAGGAGCAATTGTAGTAAGAATTCAAAGGATCACCAACTAAAGATCTAACATCATAAATAATACTATGATCCTACTAAGGAAAAACATGAGTGGTAGGATGAAGAAGTGGCAAAGTAGGAGGTGGTAGTACAAAACCATCATTTTAAGTATCATCTAGTACACATGTATGGACTCATGAGATAAATAAGGTGAAGGAGGTAGTGAGTAAGAAGACTTGTATATATAGAGTTTGAATGTGGGAAAGACTCATCAGACTAGGCATGTTTGCAAAAGTAGACATCTCTCATGGTAGGATCAAACAACCAATGAGCCTTCGCATCCTCACAATAGCCAAAAAATGAATGGTTGACTCTTCTTCTCTATTTCCATATAATGACCATATGTTATGTTTTCCCAAGCCTTGGTACCAAATATCCTAAAGATGGAAACATTGGGCTTGATATTAGACCAAGCTTCCTCTAGAGTGATATTCAAAACTACCTTATGGGGAATGCAACTTTAAATATAGTTAGCACATTTGATTGTCTTAGCACAAAAGGATGGATCCACAAACCAAGACTAAAACTTACAATTGGTCGTCTCCCTAAGTGATCTATTATTTTGTTTACTAAAACTATTTTACGAAGGAGTATAAAGAATCATATACTAATGATGAATGCTATGATCATTGCAGTAGCCCTAGAATGCTTGGTTCAACATATTCCCCTCATTATTTATGTGTAGCTAGCAAATAAAAGAGCCTAATTACTTCTCCATGAACACCCTAAATGTCTTGAAATTGTTGAAGGAATCACTCTTGTACTTGAGAAAGTACACCCATGTGTTGAGATTAATCATCAATGAAGGTAATTAGATACTTGGCTCCTAAAAAATGAGTGAGAAAGGATAAAAGGTCACTATGTACCTGTTATCACCTAAGTTGCAGAACTTAGCTTACTAGTGAAACATGGGATCCTTTCCAGGTTTGTGGGTCACCTACGACGGAAAAGAACCTCTAGAGAGGGTTGGTTCCCCTTGGTGTTCACCTATACTAACTTACACTATTGTTGTTACTGAGGAAAAAGTAGAAAATATAGAATAAAAATGAAACTATCTATGTGGGTGATGCACCAAATGTGTTTTCTTTAGACCTTGGACTTTTATTTTAACACAAAAGATCAATAACTCAGCTATGTTTACACAACTCCAACTTTAACATTCTCATGTATCAATGTTTTATAGAGAGGTTGAGTGTTTTTAAGTCCTAGAAAAAAGAAAATGAAGTGTTCTTTACAAATAGGAGCTATTCTTTTTACATTAACACAAACTATAACCTGCATAAAATATGGTTTTTTTATTTTAAAGGTTCCAAAATAAGGTATATATTTAAGGATTTATGCATGAAACCACAAAACTAAACATCAATTACTAGTTTTCACACAATAGAACGAGCTTTAGATTTTCCAAATCCTTAGCAATTTGTTACAATAGATAAGTGACATGTGTACATGTGTTTGAACATGTCAAAGCTCTCCTTGGGCATTGAAAACTATTATTTTGCTATTGTATACGTTGAAAATGAAAAACTAATTGAAACTATAATCAAAAATCAAAATCTCAGCATAACATCAATGAAGCTTTTCTAAAATGAGCACAAATGAAAAAACAAAATACTACACTACAAAAACCAAAACATATGCATTCAAAAGGAAAAGTCACTCCATTGTTCTCCTATTCACCAAGATCTTGATTTATGCATTTGGTGCTCTCAGATTTTCACAAGCACAAATGCAACAAGAAGCTATGATGAATGGAAGAAAGGATTGTATGATCTAAATTAAATGTGATTTTTGGTGAGAAGAGAGGGTTTATATAGATTTCCTCATGATAGATTCAAGTTACGAGAGAGATGTGGGATTAAAGAGTGAAGTGGAGGAATGAATAATTATCCCATATTCTTTAATCAAATGAAATTGATGGGAATGAGAGAGATAAATGGGTGACTTTATGATATAATGAAGGTTTAGGAGTTTAGATTTAAAGTGGATCTGTGAATTAATGAATGATTTAAATAAATGGATTTATGTATGCAAATGATTTAATGAAATATGTAAATGGATAAAGATTAATGTGAATTGAATGCATAGATATTTTAATGATAATATGAATAGAGTATTATGAAATGGATAAATGATGAATAAATGATTATGCAAATGGATAATGCTTATAATATGTTAATTATTTAAGTGAATTAATGAATGAATAGAAGAAAGTATCAAATGAAATAATTAAACAGATAATAATATCCATTTAATTAATAGACAAAAAATAAGACGATTGTGAGGACAAATTTTGAGTGTCTACAGCTATGACTTCATCAAAGGTTCCAAGGTGGCATAGAAGATGGGTAAAAAACTATTTGTTTTGGCCTCCTTTACTAATCATGCTCCTTTGAAGGTTCATGAATACTCTCAACCTACTATCCAGGTCAACAAATTGCTCCCTATATCTCTTCAACTATTGTCCACTAGCAATTAACTCTCCAACTGCTCATAATTACTTCCTTATCTATTGGAACCTTCATTCCTTAAGCTTTTAAACATGTGCAAAAGAGTTGAAAAGGTCAGAACCATCCTAGGGGCATAGGAGAACTTTGAGGATGAGAAATTGACAAATGTGTCACTCAACCTGAAATTATATCATTAGATAACTATGTCATCTTTTAACCTATAATAATCTTAAGATCTCTTTCATATTCCTTGTTCACCATAAATTGTCCTTTATACACTATCTTCATGCTTTTAATCATTGTATTATCACTAAAATATTCTTCTAGACCTTGTGTTTTGCACTTTTATAGGATGTCCTTCATGGAATTTGCACTACCTTAACTGTCAAAGGCCTTATATTCTTTCATCATCATACCCATGCTATCTCCATCAATTGCAGTCTACTACAAATGATAGGATAATTTGGCATCCTCTATAAACTACTCTTCTTGAAGAATACTTGTCATTTACCCCGTATTTATCATATGAAACTGCTTCCATAACTATCACTTTGCACTTTGAGTCATCCTCTATGAATATAATTAATCTTGCTCCATATGACTTTCCAAAACAATATCACTAGCAGTGTGTCTTTATTGATAATGATGTTATCTTTGTGCAACTGTCACTATTAGGAATACTTGTCCTTTCACTATGTTCTTGCTCTTAACAACCATTCATTATTCATATGACCAAAAGTTTTTTATAACTTTGCAACTTTCACTACATATCCTCTTCAATACTGCTAAGCATATAATCCTCATAATGTTGTTAAGGCACAACAAAGCTCAACACTTTCAAGTTACACTTCATGACTGTTACCTACCATACCAAGCCACAATTTTATAGTCATCAAATAAGGTTTTCATCAAAAGATAACAAGGCATGTCTTATTATGCATTTAAAACTCATATCTACCATTGTCATGCTTGTCTCATTGAACTGTACATTGTCTTGATCCTTTGTCTTCTATTTCTTTTATGTTTAAAGGGTTTAAGATTTCATGAAATACCTTTTCTACCCTTTCATAATAGGACTGCACTTTTCCTTTTGGACTACTCGAAGGCCTGGGCATGTATTTGAAACATATTTGTCCTCATAAAAGGTCTCACAATCATAACTCTCACAGTCAGTCATGAGGGTTGTCATATCATCACCCTTATAAACCATAAGTCATTGCAAATAGGTCATAGTCATAATTACTATCAACAAGAGACCTTTCAAGGAAAATATCACTATCTTGAAGATCAACCACAGTCCTCTCTCCTCTCTATCTCTTCCCTTTGAAATGTTTGTCTATGATTCTCTTTTTGCATAATCTCCCTGCCATTGTTCACCTTGGTGTTGTCATTCATGGGAACTATCATTAAATTCCTTAACACTTTCACACAAGAGGTCTATGAACCTGATACATTTTACCATTTTCAAATTGTCATACTCTTGTATACTTGGCTCATAAAATGAATGTGATTAAATGCTTTTGTTTGAGATTATGTCCACTACTATCCTTTCACATTATGATTGTTCTTTACGAATACTAAATGCTCTTCTTGATTGGTTGTCCATTATGACATAAAAATAGGTTATCACTACCCATTTTCTCGAGCAATCTCTTCACAGTGTCAACAAACTATCTTTCAACCCTATTGAATGCTCTTCTTGACTAGGTGTCCATGACATGAGATTATTCTCTCTTATTTGTCACTAACTAGGGTTTTGACTATCATCTAGGTCTCTTTAATATTCACACAAGTAATTTGTAGACTCCTATGTGTTTTTTCCTTTATCTAGGTCTCTGCTTTAGCCTTTTGTTGATGGTTTGCACTCCTTAGACTATTTGGCTGACTATCATGGTGGCTTGCAAAGGTTGTTCTTGATTTGACTCTGCCTTGATAGAAGGTGATTTTCTTGTACAAAATTTCCCTTTTACAAGATCATTTGACTATCATTTCACTCATGCATTACAAGGTACAAGATTATAATTGTTGCATTAGGCACTTGACCGCCCTATTATGGGCTTATGGTTCCACTTTCACCTTTAGTCCCCTAAATCTATATTCATCAAAAATTTGCATGACTATGAACTCACGAATGTCCTCTCATATGATCATTTGGTACTGTTTTGCAAGATCCCTATTCTCATGCTAGACTCATTCTTTACTTTGAAGTTGTTCTCATGGAGCATGTAAACCTTTGAAATTCTATTGATGCTCATGAAGACCCTTATTGAGTTTAAAGGACAACCATTTGTTAAATAAGGCTCTGATCATTAGTTTATGAAGATTTCACAAAATCACTAAATTGTCATGCAAAAAATCCAATAAATTATATTTAAGTGTCCTCCCACTGTCATGAAAAATTAACATCCTTTCTTACCCCCTTGAAATATTTGTCACAGAGTTGCTTTTTACCTAGTCCCATGCCTTTTCACTATCAAGGCTTTCATAACCTTCTTCTTACTTTACATATCTTTATATAGGACTACCATTAAAACCCTATTACTCTTTAATAGAGATAGGAAAATGTATAGGGTACATGATGAAAATATACAAAAGCAAGATAGGGGTCTAGCAGGATTTAAAATTTTCTTAGACAACCCTTCATTGCCAATGTTTAATAGCAATGTGCATGGATCTTAATTTGTATCTTCCTATCTCTACCTATTGGTTGAAATGAGATTCCTAAGGCATATTGTCACAAACCTTATAACGATGATAGCAAGGCCCTAAGCATTGCCAATAGGGTTTTAAGTTTCTAGGCATTGTCATGATCTTCTGGAAATTTTCAAGACTCTTCACACATAAAATGCAAAACATAGACCCACAACTTGAAGATGTATTGTGCTCAACAAATATGCTTAACCCCGAGATGTTTTTCTATACCACTGAAAAATATCTACCTTTAAAGCAAAGAGAAGAGATCTTGAATGAAACTGAAAAATATGCTCATGCTGGAACTTGTCTTAGTTAGAAATTTTATAAGGATTTTCATTTTTAGCAAACATACCTATAGAATATAGAAAGCAAACACGTATAGATTTATTTTGGAAACATCTAGGCGCATAGGCTAGCATTTCTTATAGTATAGTAAAGACTCTCCTTTTCCTATCCCTCAACGCCACCAAGCAACTCCTTGCATCTTCCACTGCAACGTGCCCTAAAGACTCTCCCAACTTTAAAATCTCCCTCCCATATTTTTTTCTTTGATCTGCAATGTGGGTTAAAGCCCATTTTTCTTGCCTGAGACTCCTTCCACATGCCAAGAAACCCTACAGTTTTCTCTTGCAACGTGATAGTGTTGACACTTTCAAAAATAATAAATTTTACTTTTCCTTTCTTTCTCTTCATCACTACTTGGTGCCCAAACTACTTGATTAAAATTTTCATTTTCCCTTTGCCTCATAAAACATCTTCACAAACATTTACAATATCTTCAATAAAAATGTTTTAAAACAAGTGTCAACATCTTTGGCGACCTCTCGGAGATGTTTGCTTGCTAAACATGGTGACCAACCGCCTTATGCAATCCATTGGGAATAGGATTCATGGAAGAATTTGGAAAACATACTGAAAACCAAACCTTGAACATTGTTGTAGCACTTCCATAACAGTGATTGGCACCTTCAAACTCACCCAAACCACCTAGGAAGACTCAAAACATGAAAAAAAAATTGACCAACTATGCATCAACACTTGGAGGAATGGAAAAACACCTAAAACCTATGTGCAATAGCACTTATTGACTCAAAGAACCTAGGCTAATATATAAAAAAGACTGATCATACCTCAAAAACAATGTTTGAGGTGAATCCCATTAACTAGGATTGGTACTTCTTCTCCATCTTGGATAGCTGAAAATCATTATGTTGTTTACAATAAAAAATGATGTAAGGTCACTCCATATTGCATCAAATTTTGTATGTTTCCCAAGTTTTCTCTTAAGTTCATCCCACATGAGGACCACATCACATTTTTGAACACTCTAGGAGCCGCCCTCTTGTCAAATGACAGCTTTACTCGATTTTGATGCAATTCCATTGTCTTCATTGCTTTATCTCTAATTTCTTCCAATTCTAACAAATATGAATACCTAATTTCCATTGGGTCTTTCACTCCTAAATTCCCAGTTGATTAACCAAATCAAGAGTTGGAAGTTCAACCGACAAGGGTGAACTTGCTTCTTTTCCATACACCAACATGTATGGAGAGTTTCTAATGGACCTTTTAGGTGTGATTCTATCCACCCATAGGTTAGATTTCAACTTGGTATGCCAAGCTCTTTGCTTATCTTCCATAGTTCTCTTGATGATCCTTATCAGGTTCTTGTTTGTTGACTCAGCCAAACCATTACCTTGAGGGTAATAGTTTGACGAATTACTCAAATAGATACCATATTTAACAACCCATTCACTCAATTTTATACCCACAAAAGCCAATGCATTATAAAAAATAATAGAGTTAGGAACACAAAACCTTGTCACTAAATCTTCATAAAAACTTAGGATAGCACTCTCATTAGCTTCTTTCAATTCCTTAGCTTCAATCCACCTAGTGAAATAATCAATGGTAGTGAGAACCCACTTGTGACCCGCACTAGAAGGTGGATGAATGGCTCCAATGAATTCAATACCCCACTTCATGAAGGGTCAACTTGAATAGTCTACAAATGAAGAGCTACTAAATTTTCTTTACCTAAGAAAAAGGCACATTTTTTACATTTCCTTACCCATTCACTTATAGAAAATAGAGAAATTGGAACATCTACACATAAAAAAATGAAATTGAAAATTTATTTGAGTTGAAAAATGTTGAAGGAAGCTTCCATGAAATTTTGGAGGTAAACTCCACACAGTTGACGCAACTAGTCAAGAGAAACTAACTCTAGTAGTAATTTACCATAGGTTACATGGCCAACATAATGGTAGGAATATCTAAAGCTTTCATGGAAGGTTTGGTAAGTCTTGTAATCCATTTTTCTTTTGTTACTTCTTTTGAATCTACACAAAATCACTTGCAAAAATGAAGTTTTGAAGGGGATGCTACCTTGGTCAATCCCCCTATAAGTAATTTCAATAAAACTCACATTGGAAATAGTTAAAGGATGCATGCAAACCTAGGTTAGGGTTAAAAGTGGAAATAATGATGGACAAGATAAAACCTTTGAGATAAAAGGCTAAACCTCTAGACCTGGTGTGTACAAAAAAGGTGATGGACAAGGAGTGGAAAATCATGATCAAAAGGATAATGAAATGGTTTTGAAGGATAGAGGATGGTAAGTTGGGATAATAGCTAGGGTGTATGTAAATTGGGCATGAAAATGGAGGTTTTAAGGGTTTGGGATGGATAAGAGATGGATGGAAAGAAACTAGGGGGGGAAAGGAAGATATAGGCCATAAGAAGGCCCTAAACAAAGAGAGAAAGGAAAATATAACTAATTTTTTTTAGCCTATTCTTCTTGATGAACACCTTCAATAATTTATGGATGTAAAGAGTGCTTGCACAACAAATTTGTTGTTTCAACACAAAATTATTATAGATGCATGATGATGAGAAGCAGAGGAAGAGGAATCTATTTATGTTTTCTAAGGGTTTTAGGGTAGGTAAACATTAGATTTCTGATAGGTGGATCATAAATGAGACACATATTAATTTTTGTGGCTAAAACTCATCAAAATTATCCCCTCTAGTTAAGGAATGTGAGAAGATATGGGGATGTACACTAGGGGTATGACTAATATTTAATGCTAGGAGGCTTTGTTCTATAAGGAAGTCAAAGGATATAAAGTTAACATGGATAAAGGTGAATATGCATCTTTTTTATTATTATGGAGGGATTTATAAGGGGACATACAACTCAAATATAATATGAACAAGGATAAACATGGCTAGATAAGGATAAAACAAGGCAAAAAAAGGCTAAAAAAATGTATACAAAGTGGACATCTAAAATGAGTGTAAAACATAGTAAAAGAAGTTGTGAAAACAATTTGATCTTATTGATCCTAATCTTATCTAGAAGATGATTTAATTGAAAAATTTCATAATTTAAAATATAAAATATACATACCTTCTTCTTAAGCATAATATATTTGCATCCTTTCTTCACGCAATTTTTGTTTCCTTTCTTTTGAATGATATCGTGCAACCTTATTTTGCCTTTTCCTTGGATTTCCCATCTTCTTCTTTGCAAAATATGAATTTGATAATTTCTTTGCCAATTCCATGTTCCAAATTTGTATAACACTTACAAAAAAATGACCTTTTGAACACACCTAGCGAATTTTCCTTTTTTTTATTATATTAAAATCACAAAAATGACCTATATATACATGCAATTCGAATAGACATGTTTTTTTTAAACATTGGATAAATTGGCCTTCGATTGAAGGTCGGCCGCTAAAACTCCATACATATTATTTTATTAAATGACCTTCATTCGAAGGCACTTTAATAATATTTTTTCCCCTAGCCAAAACACCTTCATTCAAAGGTACCTTCAAACAAAGGTAAAATCTTCGATCGAAGGCACCTTCAATCTAAGATCCTTTTAACAAAGGTGCTTAGCAAGACATTTTTGGTTTCTACTTCAAATTTTCCTTAGAAAATATAGTTTTAAACCTTAGGTTAGACTTTCAAATGTAGTTAACTTGACAAGATAATTTGCAAGATCGTAGTCCTTGAAATGAGCATTCCAAAAAGTATAGTTTTGATGTTTTCATTCTATCATGTATTCAATTTTCAATTTTTACTAAACATAGGTTTTTTACCGAACATCAAGTTCTTTGTTCTACACACCTTGGAAAAATAGTAAACCATTATAAAAAAGTTCAAAAAATATGTTTGCACTAGGTATTGATGTTCTTGTTTCACCCAAAAAAATTGAATTTTGATATATACACAACAAGTTATGCTTGACAGTTGAAATTTCATCCTCAATATCAGGTGAAAAAGATGGCTCACTTTGCTCCAATAATTGCCACAAACCCTGCAATTGGCAGTAGTTTCCTTGCTTCCAAATCTACACATACCTTCCCCTCTACAATGCAGAATGGTATTCTTGCAACAATGGGACATGATGCTAAGGTTGTATCGTCAGAATGGGATGCAACGCAAGAATTTGGGTCCAATTTTCTTAGAATATCAAGTAGTTTTGTGCGGAAGGTATCACAACCTAACTTCAAGGTGGCACTGGGTCTAGCCTCTGACCCATCTGGTGGGTGTTTGGAGGCCGATACAAAATCATCCCTAGAGTCTTATTTTTCTTGTTATCACACCTCCCAGAGCCTCCATCTTTCCATCTATCACTTGGCTTTAGTCCCAAAAATCTACTTGGATATTATTACCACGAATAGAGAAGCCTACTTACAAGAACATGCCTTAGTATGCAGATTTATGAAAGTTTGGTTGAAACTGTGCAACCACCATTCTTGGATAACTAGGAAGAATTTATGGAGACAAAAATCAACATTTACCCTTGTGTTAAAGAGGTTTTCATACTGGAATTTGAATCTCTAGAAGATAAGGCACTAATTCTCAACACTGGTCCTTGGTTTTTTCAAGGTGATTTCTTATGCATCAAGCCATGGTTTCCCTCTTTCAACCCACATATTGATACCTTCTCCTCAACATTTCTTTGGGTAAGATTTTGTTACCTTCCTTTGTAGTTTTGGGAGATCGAGTGTTTGGTGGCAATTACCAATGGAGTTGGCAAATATCACAACATTTCAAAAGAAACCATAAATTATGAAAATTCTACTTGTGCTCGTTTACGTATTGAATTTGATTTATCCAAAGGCCTTCCAATTGAAATCTCTTTGATGGTGGGGAATAGACGTTGGCACAACCAACCGATATATTATGTAAAGATTTCTTTCAAATGCAGGCACTATTACTTGAAACTATGCACACAAATTCCTAATGCAACAAGAAGCATGCTTCAACACAAGGAAAAGCTTGCCCAAATCATCCCTCATGGTGGGTGGGGGCTAAATCCAACCATTATGCTATTGCTCCCAAAGAGAAGGTTGTACCATCATCTCCACATGCTGCACAAAATGCGAATGCCACTTCCTCCCCCTCTTCAATTGCTCTGATAGATTTTGATGGTGTTGGGAATCTTGATTAATTCGTCTCATAGTCCTCAGATTTATAGCCTCCATTGGGGTTTGTAGAGGAAGGATCCACAAAAAAGGAAACATGCAAGGAAAAAGATATTACGTATGACAAGGGATGGACGAAAGTAAAGAGGAAAAGATTGCCCCCTTCCCGACCCAAACATGCAATGATATTAAGGTCAACAAAGTTTGAAGAAAAATTATGAAATTGCACACAAAAAAGCCTAATCTATGTAAATCTTTTTTATTTTAATGAAAGAGTGCTACCCTCTCTGGTAGCAGTTTGCCAAAAAAACAAGTTATGCTTGACGACATACACCTATGTCCAAATTATAGATACCGTAACTTAAAAAATTAAGTTTAAAAAATATGTAACAAAAATTGTGAAAATATATCCATGCACTAGATATTGATGTTAAAAATCTATATTTTAAAAATTAGAATTTTATCCTTTCTAGAAAAAAAAGTTATGTTGGACAACATAAACGTTACTTTCTGAAAACATTGTTTCTTATTAAAAACTAGTAATTAAAGGAGATTTTAAAAGATTCAAAATTTATTTAAAAGAAAAATTAAAAAAATATATTTAGAATCTACACATAAATTGCCACAAATCACTAACTAGTTCACATCATCTTCAAATTCTTAATGGTTTAGATGCTATAGGTCTCATAAAGTAAAGATTCTGTTAAAATTGTTGATCTAAATGTCCATCTTGGCCAAAAAGTGGGACTCATTATTGTGGGATTACCCTAGACTATGTAGAGAGTTTTGTTCACAAGGTGCTCCATCTTTATACACTCCACTTAAACATGTCACACTCTTCAACAATCAAATAGTCAATAGCAAATTTACATTTCATCCTTACCAAATATTGGTAATTAATGAAGTCCATTTTTTACCTAAATATTAAATGGGAAAATTATTGAACAATGTAAAGATGTAGATTCATTCCCAAGAGCTTAGAGTGTATGTACATTATCACATACATACAAGAGTTATTTGAGCCATTTTCACAAATTTAAAATTTTATTATTTTTCTACTATGGTGCGACAAGGATTGCATTTGTTTCTACAAGTAGATTTTAATTTTATTTATTTATATTCTACTTTACAATAAGGATTATATTTATTTCTACAAGAAATTGTAGGTATATTAATAAGAATATCAGATAGATAAACATTCAAACTTAGAACCTACTTATGAGTAGTGATATTTTCCACCATTGAGCCACTTACTCTTTCATGATGGAAACTTTAAAATTCTATCAAGAAATGTATTTGAATTCTAATACACCTCTAAGATACATTCACATTGAGATCAATGATACCAAATTAAAAACTCCAAGCATAAGATACTTTAATTCTAATAAAATTTAAACACGCTAAAATTTTAATGATGACACATGATTTTTAGTTTTTTTTTTTTTTTTTACTACTTTGCAATATAAGTTATTTCACTAATTTCTATCCTATAAACATCATTTCTACTACTCTACAATAAAAGAAATTCACTGATTTCTATCTTATAAACAATACATATAATATTTTCCATATAATTAAAAATTTGACACTGAAAAATTATCCATCTCCAATAAAAAATTGCTAATATTTTTTTTTCTCAATATTTCTATTAAACTTATGATTCCAATTACTAATTAGCCGATAGGCTACATATAGTGTGAGATTTGAGTCTGGAACAAGTATCATGCCTTCAAACCACTATTGAGTCATTGGACAACAAGTTTTAGCTATCGTTTAATGGTAAATCCTTTGTCATTTAATGGTAAAGTCTCCAAAATCTCACTTATCACATAAAAGCTAGATAAATATTTATTTTCCAACTAGATGAGAACATTATATTTCCATTTGCAATGTGTTTTGTTAATTCGATGACAACTTTCTTTTTCCATTTGCATTGCTTTATGTTTTTAAATATTTGAAAATCAATATTGATTTTCCAACTAGATGGGACCATTATATTTCCATTTGCAATGTGTTTTGTCAATTTGATGACAACTTTATGCTTAAAATCTGTATTCAAATATTTGAAAATCAAATAATATTTAATTTTTTTGGGAAAAAAATCTAGATTTGTCTAAATTTATTTTATTTTATTCCATTATTTAACACTTATTATTAATTGTTTAATCCAATCATATACAACACATGACATCCATACACACCCATACACAAACACACACTCTCTAATATATTAACATACATATAATTTTCTATCCACGTATTCCTTAAACTTCCTTTAAATACAAATACTAATTTATAATAAAATATTCTCAATCAAAATAAATAAACATAGGCATTGCTAACTTGAGCACGAAGCTTTTGTGATCCATGTGGGAATCAGGAAAGAAAACTACTTATAACTTTATTCTCCATATGTAGCAAATCAAGGGGCCCAAAAAACCCGCCACATTGAAAATGAAATGAACCTCCAAACAAATCCACTTCTTTCTTTCCCCTCGTCTTCGATAAGGCTCGTCCACCGTGTACTTTTAAAACGACCCTTTATCTTACCGCAGGATTTGATGACAAAACAAATATTTTTTTCTTTTAAATATTATTTTAAGGGTCTGTAAGGAGGGGCTTCAGTGTCCGTATTAATATTTAAAATAGTTTTTTTTATCCAAGAAAGGATTACGATTTCAATAAAGGGAATTAATGAAAATATTTACTTTAATTTAATAAAGCCTTGGCTTTGTTCCTTCCCTTCATGTTAATGGGTGACTTCTTTCATTTTTGGATTCTAATTGAAATCTAATTAGTTGTAATATATGGAGAAAAAATAATAAGTAAATTATATTTGATAAAATAAATTTGATTTAGAGTAATGAGTTGGAAGTGGAAAATATTAAAAAAAATAAAAATGTACAAATTGGAATAAATTAAATGTTCTATTTAGTTTAAAATTTGATGATAGGAATATATTATGATAGATAAATTGGTCTTGGTTAACAAGTAGATATTAGAAATATCAAATAGCAATTAAATGTGAAAATTGAAATAATTAAATAATATTTGACTCAAAAGTTGATGATAGAAAGATGATAGATGTTAGAAATTGACTTGTAAAGGTGTTCCAAATTTAAGATATTGTAAACTTAATTAGAGTACAAGGTGTCATGAATTGAATTCATAATTAAAAAAAGACATGACCTATAAAATATACAAACATTCTATTAAAAATAATCTTCTTTATGAGATAAATAAAAATTTAAATATTAATCCATCAATATAATACTTCTTTATAAGACACAAAAAAATGCTAATATAGTGAAGATTTACTCCAATATTAATATCAAAACTCCAATATTACTTCAATAAAAAGAAAATACTAATATATCACCCTAAAAATTACTCCCTTATTAATCTCAAAACCTCACACTTGCACATATTAAATACAACACATCCATATTAATTAAAATATCTTAAAAATTAAATAACTCAAATTAAACAATAACCCATGTTAAATAAAAATCTATAACTCAAATTAAAAAATAACCCATGTTAATTAAAAATCTTTAAAAAATAACTTAAATAACATTGATATTAATATAAGGAAACTTCTTTTAATAAAGAAGCTTGCAATTAATTTTTAAATGTGTTTGTGGAAAAAAAATCATTTCACCAATATAAAAATATTTTTTACTAAAATATCATTTTTAATATAATTTTACATAATTAAAATTTACAAATTATATAAATAGCTAAATGGACCATTGTTCTATCATAAATAGAAAAACAATACTAATACATGAAACTAACAATTCTTTATACAATGAAGAGAAAATACTAAAATATTAATATCATACCTAGCTAACTAACATTTCTTTATATCATAAAAAGAAAACACTAAAATACTAACACACCAAACTAACATGAATAAATTAAAAATATTGAAATACTAACACATCAAACTAACATTCTTTTATATGATAAAAATAACACTACCATACTAACAGAGGATGCTAGCTAACATTTCTTTATACGATAAAAATGAAATACCAAAACACTAACGCATCAAACTAACATTTCTTCCTTAAAAAAAAAAAAACCATTAAATACGCTTGAGTTGGAGTAGTACTGGGATGGGTGACTTCGCGGAAGGCCTAGTGCTTCACCTCTATGAGCATCACCTAAAGGCAATGAGAGCTTAGGAGACCATTCACTATCATGATAGATGGGTTCTTGTGAACCACTATTCATAAAATATGGATCAATGAGTTTGACTCGTAAAACTAGAAGGTTGAATCCAATCCTAATAACAATATCACAATTTGACACGCTGTAGAAAATACCTCCTACTTAACATTAATATATCAACATGAAAACTTACTCTAATATTAATCTTAAAAAAAATCCCCCCATTTACCTTAAAACCTCCCTTGGAAAACATTGGCCAGCCAAGAAATTTAAAGGACCAAGGATTAGTTAAGTGGACAGTGGTAGTACTTGTACCGAGGCCAATAGTGTAAGGGGACGGGAGGGTAGAGTAGGTACTTGGTTTGGATTTAGGCTCGGGCTGTCCGTCACACGAAGTAAGTGTTCACGACCTTCCGATGATCTTCATTCACATTTGGCTTTTAAAGGGATTGAAAATTTTCGTATCTCTAAGCTATTTAAAACCTTCAATTTTCGGAGCATTTTTTAACTTTTTGTTTATGACTCGGTCTAAAGCAACTTCACTTCTACTGTATTTTTGTCACTAGCAAAGGAAATCAAGAAGAAAGAAAGAAGAAAGAAAGCTGCAGCTACAAAGAGAAAGGAGAATTTCAGTATTGTACATTCTATGCAGTCAGTAAGTTAGTCTATGATTTATCTATGTTTCTTTAATGGGAAAGGAAAATAGGAATTCCAGGGTTGCTGTGCTCTACTGTTTTTGGATCGTCATTTCGCCTTACATTGCTTGCATGTTGGTGGAAATTTATGCATTGTTTTTGGGTGTTGCTTGAATTCTGAGGATAACGGAAATTAGGGTCAGTGCTGTTTTTGTTCAGGTTTTAGCTTCATGCCTAGCTCATATTCTGTTATGTACGGGATTTAGTGGGTTTAGTTTTGCAGTGTAAATTCTGTGCATGGGCATTTGGGTTTTCGGTTTAAGATTGTAGCATGCGTAAACCAGGGTAGGGGTAAATAGTCTTACCTGAAATGGAGGCATATTGAGGCGTGATGTTTCGAGAGAGCTCAACATGGTTTGAGCTGTTGAACATGTGTTTTTGATGAATGATGTTTCTGGGGACTTAAACTGAAATGTTTTAATGAAACCCATGGTTTTGTTTAGTGGAGAGCTTCAGTGGATTTGGACCAGGGACAACCGTTTTTGATGAATGGTGTTTGCGAGGAATTAAACTGAAATGTCGTATTCAGGCCTCCGTTTTTGTTCTGTGGAGAGCTGAAGAAGATGCAAACTTATGTTTAATGGTGTCTGTAGGAATTTGATTGGAAATGTGGAAATCACTTTGGATTTATAGCTGAAACATAAACTGATTGAGGCCCTGGTTTGTTTTCAGTGGAAACATCGTATGGTTTGAACCTGTTGGCTGGTGTTTTTGGTAAATGCTACTTGTGGGGATTCAATTCCAAATGTTGTGCTGAGAGCCCTAGTTTTGTTTTATGGAGGCCTTATAGTCGACAACTGATTTTGTTGAACGATTCTTACATGCATTTAAAGTTAAACGAGACCCCTTGTTTTGTTTAGTGTAGAACCCGATAGTTTTTGGGCTGGAGGAAGTGCTTGTTAAGGTTTAAACTAAAATGATATGTTCAGACATCTTGACATGTTGTCCCTGTTTTAATTTAGTCGAGAATCTAACAAGGTTTGAGCTGTTAAACATTACTTTTAATAAATGGCAGGGTCATTAGGGGGCTCTAGTGTAGGCGTGATGACCATGCCCCTCTCTGTATCTACATCTTCTGGTGACCATATTTTAATTTGTATATAATATAGATGTTCCCCTAGTCATTTAGTCATGTACCCTGATGTGAACAGTGTCCCTGTTCCTTTACCAGTACATTTTTTCTAATTTCTGACATCACCTGGTGACTAAGATAAACGGTGCTTGTGGTGATTTAAACAAAATTTTATAGTGAGATAGTAGCCTTGTATTGTTTAGCGAATGCCTTTCAAGGATTTGAACTAAAGCTATTGCCTGGAGAGATTCAAACTCAATTGTTATATTTACAAGCTCTTGTTTTGTTTCATAAATTACTTCGGATGATTGAATTTTTTATTATTGCACAAGGCAAATGGTGCTTTTGGGGATTTAGACTACAATTGTTTGTTGAGATTACTGCTTTTGTTTAATGGAATCCTTAATAGAATTTTGACTTTTGGTTAGTGCTCAAGAGAAATGACGCTTGTAACGATCAGCAAATCTAATTGTTGCATTGAGGCCCTTGTTTTTTTAAATGGAATGGGATTCAAACTATTGACCGATGTTTCGGGTAAATGGTGCTCATGGGATTTAAGATAAAATTTTGTGTGAAGACCTTAACAGTTTTATATGTTGGATACTCTTTAAGGAAACAGTTGTTATAAGGATTTTATCAGAATATGTTGAAGCAAGTATTGGTTGTAAGTGTCCTTAGCTGAAACAGAGACTTATTTGGGCCCCTTTGTTTTTGGAGAGCATCTTATTGTTTGAACTGCAGACAATTGTTTTGATCATTTGGGCTTGGGGAATTTAAACTAAAATTTTGTAAGGAGAATTCTTGTTTTGTTTTTTGAAGTACTTTAGAGGACTGTTGAACGCTGTTTTTGGTTCATGATACTTGTGTGCGTTTAAACTAGGTTTCTGCTATGAGACCCTTGTTTCATTTAGTGGAGAACTTCACATAAGTTGAACTTGGGGAATTGCTTGTGTAATTTATAAGTTTAAAGTATTGAGATGCCTTGACTTTGTTTAATGGAGATCCTTAAAGATTTAAACTGTTGATTATTGCCCAAGGTAAATTGAAATGGTGTTTGTGGGGTTGAACTCTAAAATAGTAAAATGCTGTGTCAAGGCTCCTGGGTTTCTTTTGTAGAGACCTTCACAGGATTCAAAGTGTTGATTAGTGCATAAGTAAAATGGGTGCTTGTGGAGGTTTAAATTAAAATGTAGCATTGATGCCCCATGTGTTGTTTAGTGGAGAACTTAAAACATAATTTGATCTTTTGACCACTATTTTTTGATAAATGTTGTTTGTGGAGCATCAAACTGTAAATGTTGTATTGAGGCCCTTACTTTTGTTTTAGTGTTGAATCTCACAGGATTCAAACTGTTGACCACTGTTTTCACTAACAGGTGCTTGTGGGAAGTTAAACTAAGTGTTGTATTCAGATTTCTGGTTTTATTTATTAGAGAACTTTACAGCACTTGAATGTTTATTACTGTTTGAGATAAATGGTGTCTATAAAGATTTAAACCAGAATTTTGTTCAGACCTCTAGTTTTGTTTAGTGGAGACTTTACAGAACTTGAATGATGATGAATGTGAGGATTTAAACTAAAATGTTCAGTTGAGATTCCTGGATTTCTTTTCATAGAGAACTTCATGGTTTTTTGACCATTGTATGCCGTTTTTTACTCTATGGTGTTCATGGGGATTAAAATTTAATAACGTCCCAACACCAGTGGGTGGATAGATTTGAAGTGTTAGCTTTTGTTTTTGGCAAATGATGCTTGTGGATGATATGAACTGAAATGTTATTTTTAGAACCCTATTTTTGCTTGGTAGAACCTTTCACAGGGTTTGAACTCTTTGAGGCATAATTGATGCTTATGAGGATTAAAACTGAAATCTTGTATTAAGCCTCCCTGATTTGTTAGTGGAGAACTTCGTAGGATTTGGATTGACGTGTGCTGTTTTTGGTGAATGATGCATTTTTGGATTTAAATTGATCTATTAGATGCTCACTGACAGCAATGGGTGGAGTGTGGATGGATTTGAACTGTATACTACTATTTTTAGCAAATGGCACTTTTAGAGATTTAAACCTAAACTAGTGTTGCCTCCTCTGACAGAAATGGGTAGATTGACCTTAATGAGTAGTTAAGTCACCTTGAATGCTGTTTTTAGTGAATTGTGCCCGTGGGGATTTAAACTAAATGTTTGCTGTTCTTCAACATCAATGGTTGAATATATGAACTGTTGACTAACCTTTTTGGGAAAGGTCAATTTTGGGGATTTAACTATTTAAGCTAAACTGTTGTTGCATCTCCCAACAACAATGGCTAGATGGATTATCTCACCCTTGATGATGGTTGCGATTGTTATGGAGAAGATCTTTTCTTTGTTTGGATTTTATAATTTGTTAGAAACTTAGAACAGATGGAACTGGCAAGAGGAAAAGAATTATAAGTGCATATTTAGTGCATGATACAGCCAAATTGAGTGCTTCCTGCAGACTGACTTCCTTTCTTGTTTCCCAGAAGTATTTGTTCTAAACTTCTAGGTTTTCTGGCTCAGGAAAATTTGGAAAAATGCAAACTTTATTATTCCAAATAAAAAATTGCACATTTGTACTTTGTAATGACAAGTGTTGCCAGGTTGATTGAGTCAAAATGTCTTTGTACTAAATAGAGATTATGGCATGATCTTGTTGAAGAAAATGTGGACTGTAAAACAATAGAACTTTTGCCCTAGAGTTCTAGGTTCTCTAACTTTGAAGTTGATAAAAAAACACTCAAACATTGTGATTCGAAAGAAAATTGTTTTCTGTCTAAGAAGAATTTGGAAAAATGCAAACTTTATTATTCCAAAGCAAAATTTGCACATTAGTACTTTGTAATGACTAGTGTTGCTGGGTTGATTGAGTCAAAATGTCTTTGTACTAAATGGAGATAATGGCATGATCTCATTGAAGAAAGTATGGACTGTAAAACAATAGAACTTTTGCACTTGAGTTCTAGGTTCTCTTAACTTTTAGATTGATCTAAAAAACACTCAAACATTGTGATTCCAAAGAAAATAGTTAAGAAAAGGCACTTGGTGCTTGACTGAATTAAGATATTATCTCATTGGATAAAGGAGAAACTGGGAGACCATATAATTTAGTCATGCTAAGCTAAATTCTGTTTTAACAGATTGCAGTACAAAGTTGCTAATGTACCAGTAACCTTAAGAATAATGTCTTGCTGACTTTTGTTTTTTATGGTGGAAACAGGAAACCCCATTTTTCTTTATTTTTTCCTTAAAGGGAAGCTAGTGAGGCAAAGCACCAATTGATGGATTTGGATTAAGGAAGGCTGCTTCTCTAATACTAAGCAGTGTGATGATACTAACATGATGAGGAGAGGAATGACTAAACCTAAAGACAGTGACAACAGATTAGCACCTAGACCACCCCTATCAATGTCTGGTAGTTAGGATGAAAGAAAAGCTACGATTCAAGTTCAAGAATGGAAGTTTGGGGAGCCTTCCTCTTAAGAACAAAAGAGTGTACCTTTTTGTTTTTAGGGGATTTGTCACATTTCAGGAAGGACTATTATTTTGTCTGTTTTGAATTTGTTAAAATTTAGGTCAAACCTTCCATTGCGAATGCTTCATCTTTACACAATAGTGAGACAAGTTTTTTTGTTATTGGATCAGTGGTGCTCTCTAGTTGAGATAATGCAAATTTTACTCTATTTCGGGCATGAGATAATTATCTTGGAGTGGAATTATCTCATTACTTGATGTTAACATTGAAATTAATTACATATTACTGTTGGTCAGTCTTTCTTAATTTTATGTTCTTAGCTACACTGTTAATATTGTAACAACTTAATACTAATCTGGAAATTTGTCAGATGGTGATATCTAATACCATAAACAATATTGGGAAATAAGGCAAGTTGTTACAAACATGAAACACATATTGTCCTTTCAAAATCAACAATCTGTGTATTCAGATCAAATGATTTTAGAAATAAGATAATATTAATGAATTCTTATGGCCTTTTTCATTCAGCTACCATAGCCTAATTAGACAACTCGGTTCATGCTGCAGTTGACACTGTTGTAATATTTGTCATTGCACTGAATGCTCAAGATGAATGAACTTTCTGATTCTGCATTTTATGTTAGCTTTCTGCTCAGTACATTTCATCACATGTAATGTCACAAATATCTCTTGTCATAGTCATGATCATGATGGATCTTTTGTTGTTTTGCAGGAGGTAATTTTTAGCTCATACAAAAATAGTGACAGAAAAATTGATTGCAGAAATATCAATTCTGGTGCACGAGTTTTGTCTGGGAAAGTAAATCTTCATATTGCAGGACTATCTGGTGGAAATGTTTGCATGTCTTGCAGATGAAATGAGGAAAGTGGAAGAAAATACAGAGGAATACCCAAGTCTCCAAATTCTAGACATAGAAAATATGAAGATAAACTTAAAGACAGCATTGAAACCAAATATAGCTTTGCTAGTGGAAGAAGATAATCCAGATGATTTAGAGGAGGTCTTACTGAGTGAAAGGAATTTAGAAACAATACCTTCAAGCAAAAAAGGGAAAAAGAACAAGAGAAATGTTTCAAAAGAGACTGACGAGTTCTCCAAATTAACCAGAACAACATTTCATTATGCTTGTGCAGTTGATTCTATTAAATGTTGTAAAATTTTGTTAGATTCAGAAAAGTTCACCCCTGTAAGTATTGATGCTGTCGATGAAGTTGATCAGCGTTCAGGATTACATATTGCAAGTTTTTGCCATAACCATAAATCTGTGGATCTTCTTTTGAAGAAGGGAGCTAATTCTTTTCTTTTAAATAGGCATTCAATGATGCCTCTTGAAGAAGCTTTATTGAGTCCAAACCTAGATGTGGACTGGGACCTGTTTACAGATGCTTCTGAAATTGTAAAAAAAATTGGGGAGAAGGATTTAAAAGTATTGAAAACACTTGTAATAAAGTGCAATAGCAAAGAGGCTCTTGTTGCTTTGGCATTCAAACTTGCTAAAAATTTAACTTTAGTTCCATTAGTTGCCCTATTACATGCCAGAAGGTCGATCATAAACACAGTGATGAAAAGTTCAGAATTTGACACAGAGTCTGGAGGAACAATACTTGATTACATGTTAGAAAAGGTACTACTCTTCCCCTCTCCTAATAATCTAGATGAAGGATTCCAAAATCTTGCAAAATGTCAGACAAACAATTCGGAGGAAGAGTATGCGTCAGAAGTGGTGAACTCTAAAAGGATTTTAGGGGATTGGGATGATGATAATCCAGAAATAAAGTTCAGGAAAGATGCCACTGAATGGGAGGAAATAAATTCAAAATATTGTTCAAATTCAAGTGAAGGAGATGCTAATCGAAAAACTGGCAATATAGCAACAGAGTCTACTAAGGCATCTGGTAAATTCAAAGGCAATCACGATTTACAGAAGCAGAACTATAGAGTTGCAAGAAAAATCTTAGAATGCATTCTTCAGTTTGTCCAAAGCTGGAGTGCACATGCAAAAAACTGCATGCCACCATTGATCCGAGCTGTGCAGGCAAATGATCTTGAACTTATCAATATTTTGCTGGATTCTTCTGCCCCAGTCAATGCTACAGATAATGATGGAAACACGGCTCTTCATTGGGCCTTGAAACAAGCTACTTCTTTCAATAGGTGCAGTGTGAACTGTAGAGTTGTGGAAAGGCTTCTAGAAGCTGGCGCATCTGTTACATCTGGAAACAATACTGGGGCAACTCCTGTCCATACAGCTGCAGGTCATGGCCACCTTGATGCCCTTCTCATAATTATAATGAAGAATGGGGGATGTATAAATGTACTGACAGGAACAAAAGAGACCCCTCTACATTATGCCGTGAAAAATAATCATCTTCCATGTGCTGCTCTCTTACTTAGATATGGGGCCAACCGAGATGTATTAAGTTTGAGGAGTCATAAACCTATTCAACTTGCACGTTCTGCTGAGATGCGTGCTTTGTTAAGTCTGAATGACCAACACCTTGAAGAAGCATGTGATAAGATTATTGCTTCCCAAAATTGCATTACCTCAGGGTTAAAATATTCACATTTCCAGAAAACACAGGGAACCAATTCTCTGTTTCCAGATGGCCTATCTCCTGTCAAGCATTCAGATTCCATTTCCCCACCTGCCACTTCTGCTGTATCTAATTCATATCTGTCGGTGGCAAGAGCTATGTCACAAATTCCTGTTGAAGTTCCAGAAAAACTCCAGGCACAGCCTTCCACACAGCTTTCTGCTTTTGACTCACAGGAGACTGATCTTGCCTCAAATTCAACTTCTTGGCAAACAGTTCAGAAAAAGCCACGCAAGCACACAAACAGTGCAGATGCAGTTGTAAGTACCAAAGAGCAGCCTCCTGCTAAAACAGTTACCTTGCCTCCCTACAAGTCAGTTTTTTGTCGCTTCCATGGGACCAACAAGAAGTGTGAGTGGGGAATCAATTGCCATTTTGCGCACTCAGAAGAAGAACTTCTCAAGGGTCAGCAAATGACACTTCTTAGTCAGAAGGTGGAAGCAGTTCATGGAATTCAAGTAACTTCCAGTGCATCTGATTCTCTAAAAAATTATAAAATCAAGTTGTGTATGCATTACGAGAGAAATGGAACTTGTCCAAATGGGTTGAAATGCAAATTTGCTCATGGACAGAAAGAGCTTAGGCCTATATCAGCTTTGCCAAGTGTTTTGTCAGGTGCAAGAATTGTGACTCGCCCTTCAACTGCATCATCATTAGGATCTTTTTCGAGTGAGGAGTTAGATGATTTGAATTCTCGAAAAGTCTTTGTTGGTGGTTTACCACCTTATGTTAATGATAGGGAGCTCCTTGAATTCATGGATGGAGAATTTGGAAAAGTTGTTGATTCTACTGTTATTTGTGGCAATGATGAAGATGGGGTCATCAGATCTAGAGGTTTTGGGTTTGTTTTGTTTGAAAATCAGAAAGATGCAGATGAAGCAGTAAGGACGCATTACATTCCATTCCAGGGTAAGAAAATAGAGCTTAAGAAAGCAATGACTCGAATGGAATTGGCATCTGGAGATGAATTAGGAAAGCAATGTTTATCCTTGTTGGGAATTTCATCAGCAAGCAATACTCGGTCCCCTGCTACAACTTCAACTTCTTCTGATACTATCATGCTTGATGATAAATTGCATTCAGGGACAGATGCAGCAGGCTATAACCAATATTTGCCAGTGCCGCAATCATCTTTATCCGTGGAGTCACCCCCAGGATTGTTTCAGGAGGATCTTCCATGCCTGCAGCCTTTTGCTTCTGATTCTGCCAGTCTCCTTTCTGAGAACACCAAGATAATTCAGAAGAGTGGACAAATTGACAAGATCCAAATTAGTGAATCTGTTTGTCCTGTTCACAACAATTCTACTATGGAAAGTTCTGCATCGTCTGAAAAAGTTTATCCTTTATACCATGGTGTTGAGCAATTACAAAAGCTAGATGATCCCTTCTCTAGTTCTTCATTGCATTCCTACAGCCTGTGTTCTTCACAATCTCTCAATACATTGCCTTCCTCATCTCCATCTGTGAAAACATTGCCTTCCTCATCCCTGCCAGGCCTGTCAGGCATTTATGCTGCTCCATTTTCAAATGGTAACATAAATCCATTGAATGGCCAACCCTTTACTTATTTTAGCAGTGGCACATCTAATTCTTATTTCAGCACCATGCCTGGAACTAATCGTTCAACACAAATCAGTGGTCGTGGTGACGAGGATCTCTCACAATTATTTGAATTGTTACAAGTCCGTCCCATGCCAGAGCCAACACAGGCTGAATCCTTGTGTAAAACACAAGTTTCTAACTGTGGCGTAAGCCAATCTGTAATGCCAGTATCTTTTCAGGATAGTTGGAAAGGTGACACTTTAGCTAATTACCAAAGTCTGGATCCTCAGTCTGTATATAGTGGAAGTTGGTTTGATTCAATAAAAAATGGCAGAGACATTGGGTGTCAATTGTCAGGTGGCACAAGGTATTCTTCAATACAAAATTGTACAGACAGTGAGTATCAATTTTCAGGTGGCTTAGGGTATCCTTCCATCCAAAGTGGCACAAACAATGAGCCTCAATTGTCAAGTGTTTTAAGATATCCTTACTTGTCACAAAGTTCAACAGCACTCAGTAATGTATCAAATGGCTTCTATTATAATAGTTCATTTCCAGAAAGTTTTGAATACAATCAAAATTATCAAATTCCAGTTGCATCAGAAGGACATGGAGTAATATCTTCGGGTAGATTCGTTGCCTCAGAGTTAGCCAAAAATATCTCTAAGCCTTCGAATGGCCACTTTCAAGAATTTGATAGGTCCATTGTACCTCCCACTTATGATTGGAGCAGTTTACAGGATTCAGGGTTTTGAACTAAACTGGAGAGGCTACTGTGCCACAGGAGCTTGTGGAAATATTCATTTTGAGGTATTACTGGCTTCCTGGCTCGTCAGGACAGTTATGGAATTCATGCTCCATGTGCGGTGTTATTTTAATCTTTCATTTTTGTAATTGTGAGTGCATGTGTGCACTACAGTTTCTGCCAATAGTAAATAGCTGTCAGATACATAGGTTCTATACAAGTCTGTATGTACAAGTGAAGCTTTGTGTTTACAAGGTGAAGCTTTGTAATTCATAGCAGATTCTTTTGTCAAAGGCATCTTTGATGAGGCATGATGTGATGGTGATGTATTCCTCCCTTTCTCTTCCTGTCTTTCTCTTTAAATGGGATGTAATTTAAGCTAGATTTGTATCATGTTAAAAATTTTAATTGATGTAGTTGTAGAGAAAAATCTATATAACAGAATTATTTGCGTAGGTATTCTGATCAAATAGTCAGCTACATCCAACTTCTGATATTTTCAAAAATATCTTCATTTATAGTTTAAACCCAACTGCTTCTGTTTATTCCAGGAAGACAATCTTTTTCTTCATCTGTCATTGTTTTCTTGTTCATGTATAAATACTAACGGCTTTTCCTTTGAATGTTGAGTTTCATGCTCTTTTATCACTTTGAAAAGAACTAAATTTTTAAGAACTTAAGTAGGTCAATCCCAACAAAAACTCAAACCTGCTTTGGAATGAAAATTTGAAATTTTATGGAAAAGACCTGCATAATAGAAACCTGAATAAAATGGAGTGTTTTTATACTCTCATTGCTTTGATGACTATTTTCCACGAGCAATCATTTCTCTACAACCTCCTACTTATGTGCATTGCTAATAGTTTCGAGGAAAGGGGTTTGGAAAAACACCCAAGCACCTCTAAGCAATACCAGAGAGAAGGAAGATGCTAATGCTTCCTTCTGGATGGTTGCACATTTGTTGATTGAAAGTAGATTATTTGAGCCCTCGAAGTCTTTGTTGGCGCTTTACCATGTTGTGTTAATGGCTGGGAGCTTCTTGAATTCATTAAAGTATCTTATTTTGTTCAGAATAATGTGATGAAAATCGTTGCCTATAGCAATTCTACTTGGTACTTTGGATATGGGTGGATTGGTGAAGTTTTGTTACTCCTAAGCTTGGCCATGATGTCGAAACTGAGGTATGCAAACTTTGAGTATGAAGTAAATGGAAAGAAATCACCTTGTGAGCTTTCATAAGGGGAACATATTTTAATTTTTTTCTGGCTTGGCTGTGACTTGAAAAACAACCTATGGTTTGATTTAATATGCTTCTTTAGCACATAAAATGGCCTTCTGCTTCAAATTTCATGTTTAGATGATTTGAATTCTCAAAGAGCCTTTGTTGGTGCTATACTGCACATAAATAATAAAATAATAATATTATTTTATAGTCCACGATACCCGGCAATCTGTTTTTGGGTCTACAGATGGCCTACAGCAATATGGGACTCCTCGTACTCCCAATATTGAGGGAGGCACCTAACTCGTGCTCCACAATACGAGGTGTACATACCTTACCCCCTGCAGGATTTGAACTTGTGACCTCTCTTTCAAGAGTACAAGTTCTCCACCATTAGGCCAACATTGAATCAATGATAGGGAGCTTTTGAAATTCATTTATCTCATATTGTTCAGAATAATGACATAGAAATCTTTTTCTAGAGCAATTCTCTTTGGTACTTAAGATGTAGGTGGATTGGTGAGGTTTTGATTACTCCTGAACCTGGCCATGAGATCAAAACTCAGGGATGCAAAATTTGAGTATGAGGTAAATGGAAAGAAATCCCCTTGTGGGCTTTTGTAAGGGGACCGTATTTATTTTTTTATCTGACTGGGCTGTTACTTGAAAGAGAACATGTGGGTTTGATTTAATTTGCATCTCTAGCACATAAAAGTGGCCTCACATGTCGAATTTCGCATTTATAACGCATTGTGACAAAAAATGACATGTAGTCTGACTAGGTGTGGGAAAAGTCCTGAGCATTTCTATATCACCTCTTGTCTAATTAGGCTTAGCCTTGGGACTATAACTTTCTGAAGTTCTAGAAACACAGGTAATTGCTTTGCTGCTTCAAAAATGGATTAGAAGGCATACATTTCAGGTATTTATGTTTAAGGTAATCGTTGTTAAGTTGATTGAAACAATGCTTAGTTAAATTCATTAGAAAGCTCATTTAGATCTATTGAAAGGTTCAAATGTTTATGCCACCGCTTCTTCAAATACCTATTTAAATCAATTCATTGACCAGTCTGTCAACAGGGGCACATTCAACACTTATTGTGAGAAGATCTTAACCCAATGGTTCAAATCAAATTAATGGTGATCATTATGTGAGTTCCTCACTTTAAATTGTAGGGTGTTTCACACAGCCAATGCATGCTAAATGCTTTTGTGGGAGCAGACAATTTTTAATTGTACTGTCAGTTAATCTGTATTGTGATTTTCTTTCTTTTAATGGCTGGTAAATAGATCTTTAGATGATTGCCCAAATCCTGGTCCAGGTATAGTGGAAGTTGGCATGACTGCATGACTCAATTCTAGGTTGCACAGATGATTTTTCTCAATTATTATGTGGCAAAAGGTATTCTTACTTGTCAGGAATTGCAAACATTCAGTTGTCTGACTTGTCTCTAATGGTTTCATTTGATGATTTGTTTCCAGAAGGTTTTAGATACAATGAAGATTACCCACTTCCAAATGTATACACACACATGGGATGTATATTCAGGTATGGATGATTAATTACTTCAAAGAATTGCTGCTTGTAACTTAAAAAAAAACATCTTTAGGTGTCTTAACAGCTATTTCAAAAATATAGTAGGTCATATGAACTTGCTACTTATGTTTTGTGTTAGTTTATGTTGTTTGGGACATTGAACTGAAGATGATTTTGACATTTTGTTCTACAGGAAGAATTCCTGCTTGGTAACTTAAAAAAAACATCTTTAGGCCTCTTAACAGCTAATCCAAAAATATAATAGCTCATATGAACTTGCTACTTATGTTTTGTGTTAGTTTATGTTGTTTGGGACATTGAACTGAAGATGATTTATACATTTTGTTCTACAGGACTGTCAAGAAATATTTGTTCTTGTTTCTTGGAGACTGTTCTAGGTTTCATCCTCCATATGCAGTTTTAATTTAATTCAAAAATCTTTTCCACTTGCAAGTGCATCTGAGTACTACAGTTTTTGGGAGTATCAAATAAATGTCTGAATAACAGGTTAAACAAATCTTCATCTAGAAGCGATTCTTTAGTCAAAGGCATTCTTGATGCATACTGTGATGATGTATTCTTCTTAGCATGATCTCTTTTAACAGGATGGATGCTAAGCCAGGTATACAATGTACATCCTACTGCCATTTCGCTTGATGTTTCTATTTAATGCTCAATCTTGACTATTGTAGTAACATTTCTGGTCCTTTAGCTACCTACCAAGATGTTTTCCCTTAAGGGAAAGGGGTATGGCTTCAGGACTAATTGAATGCCTTTTTGAATTAAGAAAAAGGGCTGTCATTGAATCCATTTAGTGGGTATTAATAATCATGCCAACTTCTGTAGATTTGCTGGCTTTCTCTATGCTTTGACAATGCCAAAGCGATGTTTCATTTAAATTAATGTCTTTTGTATCCATGTTAAAACTCCTTTATAGATACCATTTAGAAAATAAATATTGGCGATAGATTGAGATGGTCATATCTGGAAGAAGCATCTGCTTGGATGCTTCTTATTCCTACAATAAGGAAAATACAATGAATGTTACTACTTTAACGGACAATCAAGTCTGGTCTTACCTCAGCAAGAAGATAAATTCTATTTAATTACATGCCTGAAGAGTTGCACATCCTTATTTTCACTTTAATAAAAATTCTGCAAATACATCACAAAAGAGGAGTCATATTTCAGTTCACGAAGATAAACTCAAAGCTGAGGTGATAACAAGACTGAAGAACTCTCTCCTGCAGGATAGACAACAGAGAAAAATAATTCTTATGGTGCTAAAGCCAATAAAGGCGGTTTGCCATGAAGAAAATCAATAAATCATATACCTAGAAGCTGATAGAGCAGACCCAAGTTTGGCATATAATGAATAAATTATGGAACAATTGTTTTCATGATGGTGGTCGTTCAAGTTAAATGAAATGACAGAAATTTAATACAATTTCTTTTCTGCAGTTAAAAGAGTTTATTCTAGCTTTTTACATGTAAGAAGAAAAAAAATTAGTTGCCCAAAGTGAAAGAAAGTCATACGAGAATGGTTCTCTGATATATCCTCTACTTTTTTTCCTGTAACACGAGTCTTCTGGTTCAAGTCCCAATCAAATGCTTGTCTTTACTCTAGTACCCAGCAAAGAAACCCATTAACCTAGATGCCAATACCTGTATCAAAATATGAATGCATATCACCAATTTCATATTTCACAACGCTTTCTTGAACCTGTATGAGGCAAATGTTGCATCTCCGCTCAAGCAAATTCAGTATGGAAGAAAAGAAGTACCTATATCATATGTGCCCCATTCTCAAGTTTGTCTTTGCTGAAAAGTCCTCCAGTAGCCCATATGCAAATATCTTGTACAGATTTTAACTATTGAAAAATATGGATATTGTTGCTGCTTTTGTACCCAAAAGACCTGTGTGCTTACTTTAAATTGGAGTTTACTAGTTTTTAATTATTGCATCTCTGTACAAGAAAATTCATTATAATATGAAAGAAATTATTCTTGTTGTATGCCCCATTCTTGTGTTTGTCTCACTAAAAAGTATTCCAGTAGCTCACATCGAAATATCTGAAGTCATATGCCTATGCAATTTTTTCAATTTTATTGCTGCGTTTGTGGTGGAAGTAGCTGTATGCTGACTTCAAATCTAAGTAGGGCTTATACTTTCTCCTCTAGTTCAATGGGTTCATGTATTAACTGTTGTTTTTGATCATTCCATAATTTTTCTGGCCTTTAACTTGATTTGCTTTTTAGTAAATTTTTGAAAGTCTCTTAAAAGGTAGGTCTTTATGATCGGTATTGAGATACTATTCTCCCCAGTTTGTTGAAGTTCACCATTTGTTGGCATTAGAATGATACACTATTTGGACATTCCGTATATAATAAATATATTTGTCTTTGTCAATGTCATTTAGTTATTAATGAGGAAGTTGAGCTGAGCATACATTAAATAGAGTTGAGATGTTTGCTCTGATTTTGTGCATGTTATATTAGGTAGCGATTGGATTGGATAGTTGTACGTGTCTGTCATAATATTTTTAATGATGAGTATCACTTCATGAGTGCGTGATTCATTGTTGATGAATAAAACATATCAAAGGTAACATATTCACTATTTCTGTAAAAAAATTTGCTGGTATCTCCAAATTTTTTTCTTCTTCACGAATAGTCATGCAGCCATTAAATTTAACTCGACAGCAGGCATCACTATAGAAAATATTCAAAGAAGTTGCATGTTATGTGTGAAGCTTGGATGGAAGAGTTTTGGCCTATTTTATTTCAGTCTGTTAGTAAAATAAGAAAGTTCTAAAAAGCAGGTATTTATTCTTGGTTGGAATGTTGTTTTTCTCAGATCGTGTGAGTCCATCAGGCTTCACTATATAGAATGTTAAAAGGAAGTTTCTCTCCAGCTAAGGAGGTTGGATGAACAAGTTTTGGAAAGCTATTCTTCTCGAGTTGTGCAAGTCTACCATTTGTCAATAGAATCATGTGAAGGCCATTGTTTTAACAGGAATTTCATGCTTGATTGATGCTCTTGGTTGCTTATTTAGAGGGATATGGAAATGATTACCAATGGTCACTCCTTATAGTTCTTGATGTTATGCAATTACTTATGTTAATGTGCCAATAACATTTTTCGATTTGCAGTGTCCTGATTATCAGAATATATATCGTTGTTTGCTTTGATTAGTTGTAATTGAAATTCGAATGAGTTTTAATTTGGGCTTATGCTTTTGCGCCTGCATGAGTTACATGATTGCATTTAAAGCTGATATTGTGTTGCAGGCTGAAAGGATTTCTTGAAAATGGTAAAAACTTCAGATTGTGGACATCTGCTAGATGGATTCAAATGAGGGATTCTAGGTCCTGCTTGGCCTTTCCCCACTACCATCATTCCAAATTAACACAGTTCAGCCTGAATTTCAATACTCAAAGCCATTAAAATCAAAAGAGAGTCCAAGAAAAATTTATGGTTAAAGCAAATGTGCAAATGATGAGTGGATGGAAATTAAATACTTGATAGTGACCTTGAATTTACAAGTGAATCACCAAGCAATCTATTTCTAATTTGTGGGGAAATCTTGATGACATTGCTATAGAAAGGTGCAAGGCAAATTAAAAAAGTGTGGCAATGAAGAAGAGACTTGGATAATGAGGAAGTGAAGTTTTGTCGCAAAAACACAGGTAATATTTGTTCTTTGATCTAACATTAATATTTGTTCTCTGATCTAACATGGATATTACAGAGGGCTCCCTGATAAAGAATCTCAAGCTAATCTCCATCTTGCATGCGAGTGACTCCCAAATGAAAGTTATATTGTGAGTTTCTCACAAAAAATAGCTTTAATGCATTAACATATAAATGAGGAGGAATGATGTTTTCTTAAACTATTTGCAATATTCAATTAAACCCTCCCTAATTTGGACAATTAGAACATTTTAAGAATTTAAATGCATTAAATGCATGCATAATCGGATCGCCTTGTTTCCTCTTTCTTAACCTCATTGGACAGTAGATTTACTGTGCAAAGGGCGCGCGAACTTTCAAAGTGGACTCCCTTAAGGTGTTCGACCCGCCCTGGGACCGTCCATCAATGGAGTGAATTACCAACATTTCCCTCGGCAAACTCCCTATTCTTATTGAGTGCTAGCGAAAGGGAATTTTGGCCCGAAGTTTATTCTTCAAAGTAAAGTCATAATAGCTCAAAAACACACATATTATGTTCTTACATATCAAATCAATGACACAGATCCATTATTCATATTTAGCAATAATTGATAACTCAGATATATAGAGTTGTTATCCATGACTAATAATATATATAATTGCATACCATAGTAAGATATAACATACTACAAGAATAATAAACATAATATCTCATACTCATTTGTCAGTTGTTATATTGAAAAGGATATCTGAAATCCCAATTTCATTCTCCTAATTGATCCATCTGTCCCTAACACTTAGAAGATATCATTAGTATGAATCAAATAAATAAGAAGCTATTTTCCCTTCGTATATTAAAGAATCATAATTGCTTATTGTTACTCGATTTTCACCCGCGGGCTCAATCAGGGGAAAATTATGTTTTAAATTTGGCACGTGGATTAAATGTGGCTCCCATAAGGGTTGAGCTCAGCGTGCAGATATTCGGTTTTCATTGGGAAGGTCTTCATCTGATGCATTTGAGAACTAATGGAGGCATGGTTTTGAGGGTTAAATCATACATCTAATGCTATTTCACAAGGAAGTCTGTTGGAAAGTATGCCTTAGTCGGATCTGGCATAAAACTCCTCAAAGAAGAAGTCGCTGAGACTAGCTGAATGTCTTGCCGACTCGCTGTTGTGCTATATTCATTTGAAATACCCTAGGCGCCCAGATATTTCGGTCGCCGTGAGTTTTTATATATCTCTCCGTTGGGGAGAAGTCTCACCAAATGGTGGAAGTTTTGTCGAAACGGTCGGCGTCGGGGAGAAGTTTGGCCAATTGATAGTGGTCTTGCCGAAAGATAGTGGCTCGATGTAAGGTCTTGCCGAAGGCGATGGTCTAGCCGAATGATTCGAGATCGCTATAATGTCTCCCCGACTTCTTGTGGTTTCGCTAAAAGGGTATATGGATATCGGTAAGGCTCCTGGCCGAGGAGTTTTCGTTCGCTGTGATGTCTTGCCGACTCATGATGGTCTCACCGAAGGTTTGTGGCTTCGGGGTAATGTTTTGCGCTCGGGGAGATGTCTTGCCAACCGCTGGTGGTTTCGCCGAAAGGAGGTGCCATTGGTATGATGTCTCGCCGATAGGATGGACTCTTGCCGAAATGGTTTGAGCTCAAGGAAAGGAAGTCTCGCTCGCTATGACCTCTTGCCGACTGATGGAGTCTCGCTGATGGTTTTGGATATCGGTATGACTCTTAAGGACTCGCTATGATGTATGGCCGATAGCGATAGTCTGGGCGACAATTTTGGGACATTGATATAACTTTTGTAGCTCGATATGAGGTCTTGCCAACAGTTGTGTGTTATGCCGATTGCTGCTGTGAAGTATAATCGCATCAGGGAGACACGACTAGTGTCTCACCGACATGCGATTCTGTTTGAAGAACTTCTGACCGCCTGAAAATCCTACGTGGTGTCTGTTCAACCAATCGAAGGAAGCTAAAGGCGAACTGTGGCAGTTTGACTGGTGTGAAGATCAACAGACTGTATATGACATGGATCTACTCTGAGATCAAAGGCGATGGATCAACTCGGTGAACAATGGTGTGGGGATCTAACATGAAAATCAGATGTTGTCTCTCAAGGGGATCAACTTGCAGAAGGATCTAAAACGAAAAAAGTTGAAGGGGAAGAGGTCGCAAATCACAATGACAGCTGTGATGTCTACTGGCAAAGGTAGATCGACGTTTATGACTATACTCGAGGACATTCAAGGCAGCTTTGCAAGGAAGTTCGAGGGTGGACACGGAGGCCAGAAGTTAATGCGATGGTTGCAAAAGATCTAAAAGGCCATCTCTAGAGCAATCTTTCACCGACATGGACACGGGAGAGGCACATTGAATGCAGCATTAACTTCATTCCAAAAGATCTGAGGGGCGACGTGTTCAGGAACCGACTCATCTTTTGTAAACCCTAGGGAAGAGGTCGACACTTTTGAGTTTTGTTGTATATATGGCATTTTTGCCTCATTTTGGAGTTCTTATGCTTTTCAGAAGTTTGTGACTTTTGCAGTCCTCTCTCAGATTAGCAAATTTTTGTAACTCATTTGGAGCATAATATATAGAATTTACCTTGGTTACCATTGATGGTTCAATTTGCCTTCTAGTTCTTGCAAAATATTGTGCATTTTCAGGTGATTGATCAAGCTACTTCCTGAAATCTTTCTATTTTCTTTATAGCTTTGTCTCATGTCAGCATGCCTTTCTTTGCAAAAGTAGTATTATGTAGGTTACAAATTGTGTTTTACTGAATTGCACATGAACTTTTAATTTGTGAAAAATTGTTTTTCCTTCTTAAAAGTGTGTGCATGTCAAACCTGTTTGTGAAATACTTATGCATAATCTACACAAACTTGTTGTGCAGTCCCATATCCATCATCAGTACTCAAGTGTAACCTGAGTGTCTCATTGCTCTTGTCAATTTGGTGTATCACCATAGGATTTCATTTTCATTTTCATGCACTCCTCCCTTTTCCTTACAAAGATCAGTAGTTTAGGTGATACCAAAGGAAGCCGGCTTTCTCCGGAGGTTCTTTTCCATTTTTTAGGTGACCCACAACCTGGAAAAGTTCCCATGTTTCTCTGAAATATCAAGTTTTGCAATTTGATAAGGGTGCAAATTTCAACAGATAACACTTATACGGTTCAATAATTGCTACAAGCATCATTATTGAATAATCGTAAATGATACGCATTTATATCTATACATGGTGTTTGTCCATCACCTATGATGCATATATGAATCACAATATATATATATATCAATTATTAACATGTCGTTAATTTCTCAATATATTTATTCATCAAAATTATTTAAATATATCCATAAATCATAATATATTTAAATATATTTATAAGCATTATGTATAAAACATTATTTAATTACCTATGGTTCCCTATCATTATTTTGTAATTTCCAAATAACGACAAAAGATATTATAAACATCATAATGCATCAACATTACCGACATCACTTTCTACCTTTTCTCATAATAAATAATACGTACTAGAGGACTGCAGACTATTATTCTCTCACCGATATGTAGTCTTTTCCCTTATTTATAGCTAGTGATATGCAGACTCTCTTCCTTTTCTCCTGTCAATGATGATTCCTTAGTGATCAGATTTTAGAGAACATCAAATGATTCTTTGTCAGATTCTTTTCTTCTCCCATTCGATATTATATTTCTGCTTTTCTCTCCTTGTTTCTATCTTGCTATTTTGTCCTCATTATGTTATATTATTAAACCTCCTTCAATGCCTCCTATTCTCCATAAATCTTCCCTTTTTAATAATCCCAAATTGGAATCAAATGATACGATTCTCCATCAAAGGGCATATCTCTTGTGTTAATCGTACCTTTTCAAGGCTGGCTATTTTAACTTCCTTTATTAAATATTATAATTTATATTTGTTTACTACTAAACTTTCTTCTACGATTATGATAGTAATTTAGAATATCATTTATTATCATTTTAATATATCATATTTATGACATATTATGTATTACCATTATAATGATCATATATTATATTTATTATATGTTATTATAAATTGCAATTACTCATATTTTAATATTATAATAATATTTGCAATTACTCATACTTGGATATTTATTGGATTTGGTATTTGTATCTTGATAATTATAATAAAATTGTTAATATATATATGTATTTGTTATTTATTTATTTGCATTTATGTTTTAATATGTATGGTATTTATGTATTTGTATTTCAATGTCTAGTAATTTTAGTGTTCCATTTCGGGGACATGACATACAAAAACAAATTTGATAAGTAGGAAGTGTTTTCCATAGCGTGTCAAATTGTGATATTGCTATCAGGATTCAACCGTGTAGTTTGAGTCAAACTCATTGACCCATGTTTCATGAGTAGTGGTTCACAAGGACCCATCTCTCATGATAATGAATGGTCCACTTAGCAATCATTGCACCTAGGTGATGTTCATAGAGGTGAAGCACTGGACCTTCCCAGGAGGTCACCCATCCCAGTACTACTCCAACTCAAGCGCGCTTAACCACATAGTGGCAACCTCACCTTTGTGAGCATCACCTCACTAAGTTTCATTATCACTTGTGAGATTTGAGTTTGTTGTCGAGATGAGCTTTGGATTTGCTTGCCGAAGAAAGATCTCTCAATTTCAAGCATGGCATCCTCTACAGGAAGTCTCTTCCACTTGTTCTTCCAACAACAAAATGTCATGGTTTGCAACACCTTCACCTCCTCCTTGATTATCCCTTGCGGCTACCATTGTCTTGTCTTTGCTATCTAGGATTAAAATTTCTATCTGCAGTGCAATGTTTGCTCCCACCATTAGATATGGTACATGAAACACATTTCAAATGCTCCCCTTGCTTAGGATGCCAAATGCATCAGCCACTTCCTTAACCTTGGTTGTGACCTTGTATAGTCTATAGTACCACGTATTTCCATTTGCTTGCATAGCTGAAATTAAATGAACAACATATACCCTACTTCAAATTTCTGCTCTGACCTATATTGGTCTACTTGTTGCTTAATTCCATAGGCATTTGTGGACAAATTGTACTTAAGGTGTTTTTGTATGCTTCTACTATTGCAAGGACCTACCCCATTTTAGTGCCCAATGCATTACTAATAGGACTCTGCAGCCATATAATGTCGTAAATGGGACATCTTTATGGTAGAGCTACATGGTGTTTAAGCTATGTTCAGCCATATATGAACATTCCACCTACTTGTGATGCTTGTACTTTCTATACACCCTAAAGTACCCTTACAAACTTTAACTCATTGCATTTCCTCCATTTGTATAGGGAGGATAGACAATACTCACTTTGAATGCCACCCTTGTTAATTGAATTAGTTCCTTCCAAAAATTATTGTGGAAGAGATGACCTTGATTGCAAATGATCCATTGTGGGATCCCATATAGTTTAAACATATGTTGAAGGCAAAGCTTAGCTACCTTCGGTCTGCTGAACTTTACCGCCTTTGTCATGGAAATGAAGTGAGCATACTTGGACATCAAATCTACCACAACAAATATTTCATGATTTCCTTAAGAACTTGGAAGGCCATGATGAAGTCCAGGGATACAATTTCCTATTTGTAGAAGACCCAGTGATGGGAGTACTAAACTTTGTTTCTCTAACAAATGTAACAATGCAATTTCTCTAACAAATGTAACATTTCAAAACAAATTGCAGAATATCCTCCTTCAAGTACTGCTAAAAAAATGGGTGCCCACCCATGCTCATACTCGAAGTGCCTTCTACACAAAAGGGGGTCCATGCTTGGAATAAATGCGATTCTTGAAGAAGATGATACCATTGTTTGCTAATCAAATGTTTCCTCCTCTCCACTCTATGATATTTTGTCTTAATTGGACCATTGCAGGTTCACCTAAATACTCTTGAAGATGATCCTATAGCCAAGCAAGTTGGTTAATGGAGATATCATGGAAGATAATTGACACCTCTTGACACGATACAGCACCGCCACATTCTTCCCCCATGCTTTTAAAGGATCTCAAATCTTATATTTGCAGATGATAAATCCATTTTTATTGCTTCTCCATGAGTATTTCCTCATACATTGCCTGTATTTTGGTAAGTTTATGCGCATCCCTTAAGCCAAAACAATGTGGCATAGGTATCCAATGATGACTTACAAAATTCAAAATTACAGGCTTTGGCATACTTCTCTAAGCCAAAATGTCCAGCACAGTTCTCATATACTCTAGATGGGATGCTAACAATTTACTATAAAGAAATCATTAAAAAACAAGAACAAACTTATCAAAGAATTAGTCAAATATTTTGTTCATTAAAGCTTTAGATGTGGTAATAATATTGTAAAGCCCAGACGAGGCGGTTCAGAATGGATAGTGACCTTGAATAGTTTTAAACGCTATATCTTTGAAAAATATGTCACATATAACTCATCAAGCATACGATTAATCCTGGTTTATAAGGACATTTTGTCTTGGAATCTTGTTGAGTGTTCATAATCAATTCAGAGACCATATAACACAATTTTCTCCCTAGCTTAGACCACCCGTGCACCATAACCAGTCTTATAAGGGATGATCATCCTAGGTTTTAAGATTCTCTAAAAGTGTATACATAGTAAGGAGATACCATAATTAGTCCGACATGTGTGATTGAGTAGCGAAGATAGATCATTATCACACCAAAGTCTTGAGTCTTGAGTCTAAAGTCTAATCATGCACTTGCTACATTAATTTAGTAAAAATTTCATGATATGTGTCACATCTTGTATTGTAATGATTTAATTATTATTTTTTATATAAATAATAATTATAGTTGACTATTGTCATGCTGATAACTATATATCCATGTTCTAAATGTGATAAAATAAGTGTACAAGTGGTATATTCTTTCAAAAGTTATATTCATAGCATTCTAATATCTCAATCTTATCATCTTTCATCCCTAGAGATTCGGTTCTAATCCCTAAGCTGCTTATTTGACACTATTGATTAGATCCATGAGTGTAGATTTGGCCCTTGTCACTTTTATGGTTATGAACCTAAATCTTGAACTTTTAAAATTCATATTCATAATAAACCCCGTTGACTCCCTCCTATTAGATGTTACGAGCTAATCAAGCACACATTTGTGTTGATTTGTGTGTTTGGTTGTATTTAAAGACATGCATTCACTCATTTGAAAATCATTTAGGAGTTAGGAAATGACTTTTCATTGAGCATTTATGATAGCATCATAACAAATTATTAGTGCATTACATCAACACATCATCCTAGATCCATTTCATGTTTGCTTATTGTCTTCAAAATCTTTTGCTCAAAGCCATAAAGCTAATCCAACTAGGGGTTTGATTAAGGAGAATGTGACCCTCAAAATTCAACAAATTCTCCAAGGTGTTGTTAAACATCACTAGTCCTTACACATACCTAGATATTGAAAGATTTAGGTGAACGATTTTCAATAGTCAACTGTCAATGTGATTAGTCTTGTGCATCAAGTTTAGGTGCACACACACAAAGATCAAGTCCACGTGTGAGTAGGTGAACCAAGGTGAAACATATTTAATTCATAGAATTTTAAGTCCTAATTATTAGGAAAATTAGTTCCAAATGTCTTTAGTTGTATTTTCCCACACCCAAAATCTAGCTAAGTATTACAATTTAATTTATTTTAATAATTTTAGATTGAATTTTAGTATTTATTATTTCTAATATGAACTCTCTTATCTAGGTTAAGCATTACTTAATTGATTTCCTTATTTAATTAGCTTAGATAATTTTCTATGAGGTGATATATTTTTCCTTTAAATTTTTGTTGAACTTGACTTTTTACACCTCATAGGTTTTATTGCTTCTACATTAGGGTTTCAAATATTATATTTTTAATTGCCGCATCTTTATTTATACCTAATTAGGGTTTGGATACACCCTTGTTTGTTTAACATTGATTCATCTAATTAGAGTTTGGATTATTATTACATAATCTCTCTTTGATAACCTCCCACCCACCCTTGTTTGTTTAACATCGCTTCATCTAATTATGACTTGGGCTATTATTGCATGATCTCTCTTTGGTCTCCACCCACACACCCTTGTTTGTGCATTATAGATATATCTTTTATCACGAGCTCTCAATATCCCTTGTCTTTAGCCTTTATTCATGCCTCCCTATTACATATTTTGATATGCTTGTATAATTTATGATATTTGATCTCACTATGCTTGATATACTCATGTCCTTTTATTAGTCCAAAGGAGTTATATTGTTGATGATGGTGTTATTGCATGATTTGTATACTTTTTCATCCTTCATTACCTAGCTATTACCTTCACTTCCCTTTTAGAATGCTTCAACTTCACTTATCGATAAGCTTTATGTTGTTTCCATCCTCTTATAGATAGTGTTAGTGACGTGCTTGCATATAGTGATATTTTACTTTTGAGCATTTTTCCATCACATGTTGAATACTTATGTGTCAAATTCCCTTCTAGTGATGACACTTCCTTAGTTATACATGATGGTTTTATACCTTATAATGCTACCCTTTCTACATGTCATGATAGTCTTATACATATGACTTATGCATTTCCATAGTTTACATCTTATAGTAAGCCTTGTTTTCCTAAGAACATACATATATTTTATGCCTTAACTACCCCATAAAGTAAGCCTTATTTTTCCATCACATGTTGAATACTTATGTGTCAAATTCCCTTCTAGTGATGACACTTCCTTAGTTATACATGATGGTTTTATACCTTATAATGCTACCCTTTCTACATGTCATGATAGTCTTATACATATTACTTATGCATTTCCATAGTTTACATCTTATAGTAAGCCTTGTTTTCCTAAGAACATACATATATTTTATGATTGGACATACATATTAGAAAATGGCCAAGGGATATGATTTACTCAATCAACTTAACAAAGCTCTAGCCAAAATCTCCCTTTAAGATTTAATGCACTTATCAAAGACATATATGTGCTTTAAGACAAGCTTTGGCTAAAGTTACCATTCTATCCGATGTTGCTCCTATTGAGGTCCTCATTGTTCTTGAACCTACTTATAAGGATAAATCTAATTTCACTTGTACCTCGTGATTTGATACCTTCTCATATCATTCGAGAATAGTGACCATTATGCATTGTAGTTGAATATGGGAATACTTAAATCAAATGAGCTCTAGTTGATAATGGATCTAGTTTAAACATTTGTAGCAGATAATTCTTAGATTTAATCAAAATTGATTCTACTAATTTACCAAAATTAGAACTTACCATTATGGGGTTTCATAATGTGGTTTGTGAGTCTTTTGGTTTTGTTACTTTGCTTATTACTCTAGGACCTATTACATTTTATATTATGTTCCATGCCATAATTTCTTATTTAGTGTATGCCATTATTTTGATCCATCCTTAGATACATGCCATGGGTGTTGTACCTTCTACACTTCATTAGAAATCGTTGTTTATTCATAATAATAGAACATGTATAGTCACAACTAATGATGACCCCTATCAATATTGTCAAGTAGTGGATAAAAAAAGAGTTTCTCCTAATTGATTGATTCTCCATCACTAAATTAATATCCTATCTTCATCTTTTCCTCATTCTCTTGATTTTACACCATACGATAATGAACATAAAGTGAACAATAAAGACTATACCACCCCTCCTTTATACAAGTTTCTTTCTATATACGGTACTCTTTATGAGGATCACCCTAAATAAAGGTGCTTCTATTCATTGTTCCAAAGGTAGCTTGAGCTTTGGCTTGTCTTCTCAACTAACTAATATGGTAAAGGTTTTTCTATTCTATGAAACTTTGGATATAATATAAGATGTTTAGATATAAAGGAGAAATGTACCTTAGAATCTATTTATCCATCACAAAAGCATAATAATACTGGTTTGGGTTATTCCCTCATCATGGATAAAAATTGAAATGAAGAAAAAAATATGGAAGTGTGTGTGTGTGAATGTAGGGGGTTTGATGTGTGATGAAATGATCTAACACACTTATACTTTTCCTAATTTCATTAGAAAAAGAGATCTCCCAAGGATAGGATTGACTTTCAACCTTGAGGTTAGTCAACCCTATTAGGAAGGTTTGTTGTTTTCTTATGACAAAAATGACTGATTGGCTATTTTGGGAGATAAATTTAAATGCATTAACAAACTCAATTGTATGACCTAACACTTGAAATGTAGAATATTATGATAGCAAAAACGGAAATAGGAATTTGTAGGCAGATCTAAGAAGGACAAAGTGATGTGCACCTGGCATAAAAAGTAGGTTCTAAGCTCTGTAGCAGGACCGATTCACCTTAGGGCAAATGGGTCCTAGTGCAGGGGTCCAATATTTGATTTTGCAATCCTCAGATCCCGGTTCCAAGCTTTTGATTTCTCCAAGTTTGACTGTCAGAAAGCCAGAAATAAATTTTGTACGTAAGTTTTTATAGCTTGACAACAATGATGACAACTTTAACAACTTTGCAAAACTGCTCCTTTGATCAACTTTCAGTCCTTCTTCACCTATAAATCTACACATACAAAGAGAAGAAAAATGATTATTTTTGGGTGAATAGGGGTTTTCCTTAGTCAAACCTCGGTTTGGTAATTAAACCTTAATGATAAATTGAAGGAATTGATGAATGAACAAGGCTATGTCACAACTCACCAAACCCTTAATGGCTGCCCTTAGAGAAATAAATTCTAACACATCTCTCTAAGACTTGGATCTTGCATGATTGGCTTGATTGATTGATTGATTTGATCTTTGAATGCTTGAAACCTACATCACATTGTTAGCTCCAAAACATGACATGAACACACATGAAATTTGAAATAATGATATGATATTGATTGCTGCTCTAGATGACCGATAAATCTACTCTTCAATGCTCTTGAAAATAATATTTTCTCTTGTGAAGTTTGAATTATGCGTGTTTTGTTTGATTTGATAAAATAACTATGTATTTATAGGTGTTTATCTAATTTTCCAAAAAATAGGCTCCAAAACATGACATGAACACACATGAAATTTGAAATAATGATATGATATTGATTGCTGCTCTAGACCGATAAATCTACTCTTCAATGCTCTTGAAAATAATATTTTCTCTTGTGAAGTTTGAATTATGCGTGTTTTGTTTGATTTGATAAAATAACTATGTATTTATAGGTGTTTATCTAATTTTCCAAAAAATAGGCTCCAAAACATGACATGAACACACATGAAATTTGAAATAATGATATGATATTGATTGCTGCTCTAGATACCGATAAATCTACTCTTCAATGCTCTTGAAAATAATATTTTCTCTTGTGAAGTTTGAATTATGCGTGTTTTGTTTGATTTGATAAAATAACTATGTATTTATAGGTGTTTATCTAATTTTCCAAAAAATAGATTCCACAAGTTAATTTGAAACTTGAATTTGAATCATTAAAATGCCATCAAAAACATATTAAAAATTAGCGAATGGGTCCTAGGAATGGGTCCTAGGACCTAAATCTAGGACACACAATTTCCAAGATGTTTTAATTAATGTTAGTATTTGTTTAATGTGGGTTTGCCTTTTGGAAAACGAGAATAATAAGGCTTTGGAATGCATAATTTAGGTAATTAGAAGCTTAATTAAGTCCAATTAATTAAGGGGATGCAAACATAGTGTGAAAATGTTGTAGAGGAGGGGGGTCAACCACACCAAGGCTCCAGGTCATGGAGAGCTGAGAGCGGAAGGCTGCAATGATCTACTTCAAGTTGGACAATTGTTTTAGGTCAAGGATAGAGAATGAAGAGCACTCTTAGTGTCTTTGTCACTCTACTAACCCGAGAGTTAAGTTAGGACTAAGCGAGCAAGTTTCTGGAATCCCAACTATACCTCAAATAACTCTCTGCCAGAGGACAACAATGCATAACAGGGACGATAGCACAATGTGTTTACATTGGCATCTCACAGATGCACTAGTGTCTGTATGGACAAAAAGTGCAAAAGGACAGTGAAAATAATAGAATACCTACTAATAGCTTAGATGTTGAGATGTAAGGTGCTAACTAAAATGATAGAAAGATGATATAGAAACAACAAGAATGAAGGTGGTGGAAGTGAACTCACAAAGGGTCCAATTCACCAACAAGCTCCACACGAACGCATACCTACACACAACCAAGAGAGGAAAAATGTTGGGGCTGTATAGGGGTTTGCCGCAGTCAAACCCTCACTTTGGTGTTTCCACCTCCACAGACAACCAGATAGATATATATGTAGAAATACGATAAATAAAATAATGTTGGAACCGAAATGAAACTAAGCACTACGAGAGACACTATGCTACTCAAATCCAACAATAAAGTAGTAATACAAAAGCGTTACCACCCTTGACCAAAGGCACTCAAGGCCAATGAGAGAGCAATGCAATTCCACAACTATGGTAGAATCGACGTAGCCACAACAACACCGAAAGTAGTCTCACAAGACACCAAGCTGCAACTTCTGTGGTAGATGTGAAGAATGTTGTAATTCTTGGAGTTGTGAAGCTAATAAGTGCAACAAGTAGCTTGTGAACATGATCAAATTAGTGTGCAAAAGCTCAAGAATTTCCAAGAAGATCTCTGAATGTGTGAAGAAGATAGAATGAAGATGAAAGATAGCCATTTGAAGAAGGTTTGGGAGGGAAAGAGTCATTCAAAGGTTGGCAGGAAGGCGCAGGGGTGTTATGTTTTGTCTCCAATGGAGAACGTAACGCTTCTGTAGATTCCAGAGGTAGGAATCCTATTAGGACGGCAGCGCGCCGCATAGATGTTTGCACACCATGCTCGCGTCCCCGACAGGAATTCCCCCACCGAAACTAAGAACAAGTGCCAAGTGGATGGGGTATAGAATGAGAACATGAAATTACTTGGTCGGATTTTGTTTTTCTAAGGTGGAGGGTGTAAAAGGGGAATTTGCAAGAGGGGTGCAAATTCACTCTACATTTTTCCCCCACTTTAGCGAACATGAGTGCCAATGAGTGTTTGGTAAAGTAGGTTGAAAGAGTTTAGAAATGTATACTTGAACCATCAAGGAAGCAGAATGCAATTTTGCGAGCTCGAAAGCGCAAAGCAAGTAAATGGCTCCACAAGTACTCCCTCATGAGGAGGTTCGAACAAAGTGCACCGAAGGCCCATAGACCAATGATGGACAAATCCCGCAGGATGCAAGCGCTTCACAGGTCCTCAGACCTACAAAGAAGGAACCCCCAAGTACTCTCTCCTGAAGGAAGCCCAATGTGAGGGACTTTGTAGAGTCAGATTGGAAAGCAGCTTCACAGGCACACCTGCAAAGCAACATGTTAATCTACAAACAAAAAATGTTAGAAATTTAAAAGTAGCCACACAGGCAGACAAGCAGACAGTCACATAGATAGTCAAAAATTGAAGGAGAATATTTCAAAGGGGTCCCTCGGGAACCCTTTAAAAGAAAATGGGTTCACTCAAGGGATGCTCAGTTTGAAAGTGCAAGAGTATTCTTCGTAAATCAATTCAACATTAAGAAATCCTTTTGAAATATTTCACTTCATTAAGGAATTTGAAAGGAAGAAGGCCCCTCACAAGGGGAAGGTCAAAACTTCACCCATAGGAGAAGGTGCTCCCTCCTTGGAGGAAAGTTTTTCAAATTCTTTCTTTACGAACCCATGATGAAGGAAAAGTATTCCGTTAGGGGTCCTTGTTGAGGAATGCAATTTTGAAAAATATTTTTTAAGATATTTTCAAGAAAAGATTCAGTGGCCACTAAATGCATTTTTTGAAAATTGAAGTGACATGATAGCCCCCCCTTAGGATGGTGTGTGCCAAACACAAAGGCGTGTGACATCCTAAGGAGAGAAAAGCAAGAATGAAAAAGTGATGTTGTGGCCTACGGAACATAACGAGATGTAATCGTGGTAATGTTGTTGCACACGTGAGGGACAACACATGAGCACCACAACATCACAAAGCAAGCAATAAAGATAAGTGCAAAGAAAGAAGAGACATTAATATTATGAATAATGGACAAGGGCGATTTGATATTTCGGGGTCCAACTTGCTCATAAATATAGATAAATAGATATAATAATATATAAATGAACTGTCATCAACCCCCTACTATATCAGATCATATGAAGAAAGGCACGTGAAGACAAAATGAAAATAAAAAATTAGATCAACATGGAAGGGGAGCCTAAATGCCCTGAACACTTGGCATTGTCCCCAATTGTTGAAAATCAATACACAATAGAGGAAGAATGATGTGACAAATAGAGGAATTTTTACAACACAAAAACACTCATGTATCCAAGCACCTACAAGGGTGAGAAGGGTCATCCAAGAACACATAACGCTAGCACGAAGGAACACAAACACACACACAATCTAGTCTACAGATAAAGAAGAGGCACCCCCTAGTCCTCATCAACCAAGAGGTCATCGTTGTCCTAGTATAGATCATCATAAGGGGAGGGAAAATGAGTCTACAAGGGTGGAATATCAAGGGGGGAGCTCTTCGATCCTCCCGCAACAAAATCCAAGTAAGAAGGACCCTCAAGGTCTTCTCTACTCAATTCCTGTGGGGTGAACATCAACAATTTCGTGAAGAACATTGATAGGGTTGAGACCTCATCCACAGAATTAAACATGCACTTCACAAGAGTGCCATGTGTTAATTCAACGGGTGAGGGAGGCGATGCCCGAGATCCACTGTTAGGCTCACCAAATGACTCGAGAGTAGTGACGAACTCTGAGGACGTCAGGGATTCTTTCGTCACTAGGACAACACAAGCCAATGCAGAACCACCCTCCGAAGAAGGTGAAACCTTCTTTCAACCCCCATTGCTAGCAGGGTCATCCTTCATCTTTTGCTTCATTGGAGGATGTGAGATCCCCGTGGATGAACAAAAGGTGCGAAAGAAGAGGAGAAAACCACAGCGGACACCACCGATGTATTCGGCATGTCCATGAGTTTCAAGAATGGCGGGATTTTCGAGAGGGACATCAAAAAGGGTGACTCAACTGAAGGAGCAATAAATACCTACACCCTCTTCGGGTGAGGATACTTACACTCGTGACGGGAGTCGAAAGTAGAACAGAGGCTGAAAGAACTAAAGCAGAGAGGATGGAAGAGGAGGACACATCAAAAGGTGTCAAAGCAGGAGCTGTCGGCTCCTCTTCCATCTTTTGCAAGGTGACTTGCTTAGTGGCCAGAGCCTTTCTCTAATGCTTGTGGTCAAGTGTAAGGAAATTTCTACGACTATAAGAGCTAGAGACCGCAGGCTGAGAAGGGATGTAAGACTCCTATTTGACCATCGAAGTATCCATCACAACCATTTCCAAAAAAGTAAGGGACTCCTAGATGGGAATAGGAGGAAGAGGTTGAGAGGATAGTGGAATAATAGTGGAGGCATCCAACTCTAATGCCTCAGTGATAGGCCTCTTCCCATTCACTGCCTAAGAGGCATGAGCAGTAGGAGGCTGCATAGGCTGAGACATAGAGGACGCCCCACGGGGACCCTTCCCCTTACCATATGCACTAGGCCTAGATCCCGTGGGTAAGATAAGAAGGTCAGATACTCAACACTTGGCTTTCCACCAAGCGGGCACCATCAGATTCCTTATGTGAAAGCCAGGAGTAGTAACCCAATGTTCATATATAGGGAGGGAGGTAGAGGCGAGGCCTTGAGCACGGGTAGGCTTCCCCTTTTCCTTTTGAGAGGAAGAGGCAGCTTGTTGCTGGGCTATAGGGTGAGTCACTTTTGGCTGTCCTTTGCCCTTGATTTTGTACTTTATATAATTTTGGTAAAGTAGGTCCATTCTAGGAAGGAGCGGACCAACTAGGGCTGGCCAAAAATGATCCAAAGAATAACCCCCACGGGATACTAATGGTTGGTATCCAGTGTCATGCACAACATGCATGACACTTTCGTGAGAGAACTTTAAACATTTATGAATCACGGAAGTGATTCCATTCATGGAAGCTAGCCACAAGATACCCAACTTCACTATGAATAGATCGGATTCTGGAATGACATCAAAAGTTGTATCCACAACCCTAGGTCATACTAGGACGAAAAGAGTTATAGATCCATACAGCATAAGAGAGAGACCATCATGCATACGTATAATAGATTTCATTTTATCGCATTCATCCCTCTATAATGAATTTAGCCACAATGTCTCTTCCGTGATAACATTCAACCGACTTGTGGGGTCAACTAGGACTCTTGTCACAATGTTTCTATTGAGGGGAGTAGGAATTTATAGGGGAGAGGGCTTGCTATTCAAAGGAAAGTACTGCGAGGTGAAAATCATATCTAGCGAGCCAGTCGTAGGTTGTGGGGGAGGAGTAGGAGTAAACAAAACCACATTCACGTATGTCGAGGCTTTAGGAGAGGCATCAAAAGGATCAATAATCAAGTTTGTAGAATGAGACGAAAATAGGTCCGTATAAATTTGGAACTCCCTATTTGCCTTTTCTACTGACTTATTCATGTTTTGCTTCTTCCATCGAGACAAATAGTACCGTCATCAATGCGGTGTTGTATCTCATGACGCAAGCACATGCAATGCTCATTATCATACCCGTGAACATGATGGTACTAGAAAAATGTGTTTCCATCATACCAATCAAGATAAGGCTCCTCAAAGGTCAAGGATTTTCGAATGTTATAATCTTATCCTTCAATAATTTTTATAAAGAAGAATAAGATTTAGATAATTTTGTAAACTTTTTGTTGTGCCTGAGGTAGTGATCATTAGTTGTGACAACTACGTTTGCAACAACCTTTCCTTTTCCTGAAAGGGACAATATAGATTTTCCTTTGGAGCAGGAGTGCAAGGAGGATCCCCCGAACTGAACCACCATTTGCTGGTACTCCCGCAATGCAACATATAGATGTCATCAAGTTGTAATTTGAAATAATACACCATTTTTTAAATGTTTAAATATCTTTAAGAGGTGTATTTATATAATTGGAAGAAATTTGAAAAAGGTTGTAATGATTATAAAAATAGTAAAAGTAATAAGTGTATCATTGTAAATTCAATTAGAGTAGAGTTCAAATCAAATTATACAATAGGTGAAGTATTAAAGACCAGAAAAAATGGATTTATTTTTTAACAATTTGATTTCAAAAATTTACTGTTATAGTTTTCAAGGAAAGGGCTTCAGAAAAATTCACTACCAACAATTCACCATCGGAAAATTTTCCGCCAACAATTCACTATCATGAAAAATTCATCTCATGGAAAATTCATCACCAACAATTAGCCACTGTAGATAATTTATTGCATTAACATTTTTTAATATATAATTCAAAGACATTATTTTTTTTGTAAAAGAATAATTTCCACCGCATTAATTTATTGCATTGACATTTTTTAATATATAATTCAAAGACATTGAGATTAGTCAAAGACATCATATGCCCTTATATTAATGCTCTTTCCTTTTTCTATCACATCATCAAAATACCCCAACTGTTTGATGAATTTTAAGGTACAGATGTTTAAACCCTCACCATTATCTATCAAAACTCTCTTGACCATGTTCTTGTGAACACCAACCTCTATGTATAGAGCTTGGTTGTGGAATGTCCTTTGTGAAATATATTTCTTGGAAAAGACCAAATGATTGTTGGTCATGATTTTTCCAACCATGGCTTGGAATTGATTAGGATCGAGGTCGTTAGGGACTGATGCTTCCAATGCTTTTTCCAATATCTCCCTATGTGTGGGTGATAGTTTTAACAGTACTAGGATTGAGATTAAGGCAGGAGTCTTCTTCAGTTGTTCCACAATGTTGTAGTCATTTGATGACTTAGTTGTGGGTTTGGGTGGGGCTCCTTGTATTGTAACTCTCCCTCGATAGGTAGTTACATTGCGGTCATTGTCTCCATCTTGTATAGTCACTACATCTACCCTAGTTCCATTTGCTTGAGAGAGGGTACCTAGGACTGTGTCACCATACGTGTAGTTAGCATTGTGGTAGTCTTGGTTCTTTCCTTTTTCATTCCTTTTAGCATGGTTTGGGATTGGGTTTGTGTATATCCAAAGGTCCTTGTTTTCAGGATGATGTTCGACATCCACTTCTCCTTTGTCTATCAAGTTTTGGATGAGGTGCTTGAGTCTCATGCAATTGTTTGTTGTGTTTCCTTTGATTTCCTAGAATTCGCACAAGTCCTCATTATACCATGGTATTTTGAAGCTAGGATCCTCATAGTTTGGGCAATCGTTAAGCTTGATGAGGTTTTGTTGCACTAGCTTACGAATGACTGTCTCAAGTGACTCTCCTAATATAGTGAACTTCCTTCTTGGGTTATCATATTGCCTTTGTTGCCCTCCTTGATTCGTTTGTTGGTTGACTGCTTGATTATTTTGGGGATAGGTAAGTTGGCGATTTTGTGCATTATTAGGGGCATAGTTTTTTTGTGCCACTTGAAGTTTGTTTTGAGGTACATTAGGATTTTGTATATTCCATACTGCTCTAGCATCTACTACCCCATTATTTGTAACGTTCTTGTTCTTGGCCCAAATTTTTGGTTTCTTGTTTGAACTCGAAGGACTGTCTCTTGGGTTGCTTATCTTGATCACTCCTCTTACTATGAGGGCCCTTTCTATGTGTAGTCCCTTCTCAATGGCCTTTTCCAAGTTTTTAGGACACAACATGGTAAGTTGGTAGTTGATTTCTACTTGGACATTTCAAATGAATATGTCGACCAAACATTTGAAATGAATATGTCGACCAATCCTTATCGGGAATAGGTGATTTGCATCAACTAGCCTTATGTCACCATCGTTGAAAATATGAGGTGAAAGATTCACCTTGATTTTGTTTGAATTTTTATAGATCCGTGATGGTGATGTCTTGTTCTATATTAAAAGACAAGTGTGTTATGAATTTTGTAGATAGTTCATCAATGATTTTAACTCCTGGTTGTAGATGAGCAAACCACTCCATAGCATGACTGGTAAGACTTCATGGAAAGAGCCTCATAACGTAAGAGTCGTTGTTTTGCACTTCCATGCATGCTACTAAGAAGTCTCATATGTGTTCTACTGGGTATCCCTTTCCTTTGCATTTGTCAAACTTGGGTATTTTGAAATTCTTTGGGAAGAGAAGCATAGTAATGGAACGATCGAAAGGAAATTGACATATATCCCGAAGGGTATAAGTCTTCTTTGGTTTCCCTATCTACATATCTGATATCTTTTTATTTATTGCTTGTAGTTCCATTTCCCTTTGTTTTTTGTATGATTTTTTGGGGACCTTGCGTATAATAACCTTGTTGTCCCACCATATTTTGGTCATAGATTGGATATTGTGAAGGTACGAGACCTTGGTAACCATGTTGGGTGGAAGGAGGGTTAACTCCTTGTTGGATGTAAGGAGGATTGGCTCCTTGTTGAATGTAAGGAGGGTTCTCCTTGTTGAATATAAAGAGGTTTAGCTCCTTATTGTTGGGGCGAACTATACTGAAGGTTTCCTTGATGGTGTGTTGACGGGTTACCTTGTTGGTGGGAGGAATTGGGAAGGGTACCCTATGGTACACCTTGTTGGTATGAACTATGCTGAAGACTTCCCTAATGTTTCATTGGTGGGTTACCTTGTTGATGGGACGAATTGAGAAGGGTAACTTGTGGTACACCTTGTTATTGGTGCAAATTATTTTGAAGGCTTCCCTGATGGTGCATTGGCGGGTTACCTTGTTGATGGGACAAATTGAGAAGGGTACCTTGTGGTACACCTTGTTGTTGGTGAAAACTGCTAAAGGCTTCCCTGATGGTGCATTGGTGGGTTACCTTGTTGGTGGGATGAATTAGGAAAGATACCATGTGGTACACCTTGTTGTTGTGAACTATACTGAAAGTTTCCTTGATGGTGCGTTGGCGAGTTACCTTGTTGGTGGGATGAATTGGGAAGGGTACCCTGTGGTACACCTTATTGTTGGGATGAAGTATACTGAAGGTTTCCCTGGTGGTGCATTGGCAGGTTACCTTGTTGGTGGGATGAATTGTACTGAAGTTTTCCTTGATGGTGTGTTGACGGGTTACCTTGTTGGTGGGACAAATTGTACTGAAGGTTTCCCTAATGGTGCGCTAGCGGGTTATCTTGTTGATGGGACAAATTGTACTTAAGGTTTCCCTAATGGTGCATTGGGGGGTTACCTTGTTGATGGTATTTTTGACTAGGAAGGGAGTCGTATGACCCACCTTGTCGATTGAAAAGGGTGCCATGTGGCACACCTAGTTGTTGATACTGTTGTGGAAATTGCCCTTGTTGGTTTGATACATTTTGGGAAGGGTCAATATATGACGTGTTTTGAGGCATGTACTGTCCTGGTGGTAGGTTGTTTCCTTTCAAAACTTACTGGGATGGACCTCCTTGATACTGTTGGGCCATTGTTGCTTGTTTGATTTGAGTTGGTTTTCTATACAATGGGTTTTCCATGGGTTGACTATTGTTTTGTGAGAATATGGGTGGCATGTTTGGAATCTTCGTGGGTTTGGATATCTGTCTCACAACTAAGTTATCCCCTAAGGAAATAAGGATTGGATCTTTGAGAGCCTCAATGTTAAAGTCTATTGGCAATTTAGCACCACTTTGTGCTAACTTGAAGAAGAATTTGGGTCCTTTTTCAACAATTTTTCCATCAGTCAGAGCACCTTGGGGTTGTTGGAATGTTGAAATAGTTCTTCATCATTTATTTCCTCCTTAGTATCCACTTCTTCTATGACTACTCCCTTTGGGTCCTGGTTTGATTGTTACATCACTTCTTGTTGTTTGCAGTTTATCTCTTCCTCACTAAATGTTTCCTTGTACGTGGGTATCTTTTGAGGTGTTTCAAGGTCACTTGGCCTATAGCCCCATGGGCCACCTTCGTCATTCGTGGTGTTTGTTGGTGGGATGCTAGTGTTGTTTTTTTTTTCTTCCATGTTCTTTCTATGTTGTGATCTCGTAGTTGTCATAAACAACTACCAAGCCTTTGTGAACGTTTTCGTGACTCCTAGCTATGGAAAAAGAATGCTTTTTTTTTTGAATTTTTTTTGTTTTAAGGAAAATGAAATTGCTTTTGTTTTTGTATTTCCTATTGGGTATTCAAGTCTGGTTTTCCCAATGTTGAGAAGCATAAATAGAAATGTCTTAGTCGGTTGTCACGATTGCGGTAAGTTCTCAAGATGTGCCCTTTGGAAAACTTTAGACTAGGACAGTTTTTTGAAAGTTGGAATATGGATTTCCGCTTAAGGATTTTTCTCTTGCCGAAGATCATGAAGGATGGACACCTATTTCCACGTGGGAGGTGGTAATACGAGTCTCCCGACTATGAAATCTACTTTCTCCTCTTCTTTATCTAGAATGTTTGTTGTGTTTCTCCACTAGTTTGGTGTTTCATTCTTCTCAAATATGAAGGTCCTTAAACTACTAATGATATCAGTTTGTTCAACTTCAATGTGTGTGAGACTTGGTTGTAGGATTGGTGCTATAAGGTTTGGTTGTTGGACTGGAGCAACTAGACACCAAATGGTCATAAGGTGAATTTGTGTTTTTGATATGGTTGTTATGAAGTTCAAGACCTTGAGGTTTGAGTGTTGTTTTGGAATGACGTTATTCTTGGATCTCAAAATGCTGAAAGGCTTGGACCGATACTTCACTTCTTCTAGATTAGGATATGTTGTAAAAAAGCTCACTTGAACTAGCCTTGAGGTTCAAGCAACTTTTAATATCTTAGAAGTGTGGGTGAGGGAATAATCCAGGTTTATTTGTTTTGATTTTGATTTCCAAAAGTAGGATGAAATGTGTAGAGTGGGTGAAGTGCTATATGATGTATCTGGGTTTCCAATTGTTTCGTTCTAACAAGGATCTTGTAACCAGCTTCGATTCATTTTTCTAATTGTTAGTAAGATAAAGCAAAAGCAATGGTTTTTTAGCAAAAACGGCCAATTTCTGAGCAAAAGCGACCGATGTGGTCAACTGCGAGCAAATTGTTGTCAAGTGCATTGAATTTTGGGAAGCAAGTGCATATAGAAATTTCAAGTGCAACCAGTTTTCCAGCAAGTGCGTTGGTTTTGTCACATGCAACATATTTTCATCAGTAGTTGTTTGGAGACAGAGAGCAAAAGCGAGCTTTTTCTGGCAAGTGTGACCAATTCTTTGTCAAGTGCGACAAAAACATCAACATAAGCGACCTCTATTCAAATTTGTTTTCTAGTTTCAATATTTGGCAGTAGCTTGAATGATTTTTTGCAGTTTTTGATGATTTTGTTTGATATGTTTTAAGATTTGGCAAGTGATACAATAGTATTTGAATGACTGAAAAAGCATATACTTGTGTGACCTGCATGTCTATGGCTTTAAGTTGTGAAATCACAATACCCAATCCATAGTTTCCAATGTTTACTTTGAGCCAATGTAGCCTGAAATTAAAGTCTGAATATTCATAAACCTTTAAGGAGATTCTTAAGGAGTGCAAATATAGGGCTTCTCTTAAAAGCATACACTAATTCAAAGGGTTTGTGATTCAACTATCATGTTTAGTGTTTGTTTCAATATGTTCATTTTAAATTCAAGCATAGTGTTTGATGTTGAACAGATTTGACAAAAAAAATTTGTGAAGAAAAAGTACACCCTAGGGATAGACACTTCTTCCTAGGTGGGCTTACCTCATGCCCTAAAGGAATGATTTTACATGCAATGAATGGAGAGGCTTTTTACGCTCAACCATAAGTCGGACTTGCTAAGTAACTTCTCAGAAGTAAATTCTAATGCACCACTTCAGAGTATGATTTGGATAAAAGGGGTAGCTTGTACAAACATTTGGTTCCTAGTCATGTTTTGGGGAGATTATTTTCTAATGTCTATATTCACTCAATTAAGAGGCCTCCCAACCCTTGTGGGTTTTGATGTATCACACAGATACTGGGGGATACATTTGTCGGCATAGAACAACAACACTAGGTGGGTGAGAACTTTCCTCACACCCACAATAATTTATATAGCAACCAAAATAGAGTACCACTTGGGTTGCCTTTGAGTTCTCCAGCGCGGGATGTGTCTCAAAAGGCAGACCCTCTAAAAAGGTATGCTTTGAAGTAAAAAGTGTGAAACTCAAGATGATTTTCATTACCCAAGATCGCCAAAAGGCACGAGGGGAGAGGATAGTAACCTAGTTTTCCAAACATGGAATACAAAATATACACTTCATTGCAATGTTCTTTTAAAGCCCTTGAGCAGCGCTATCCCAAAAAAAGTGAAATCAGGTGTGTACAATATAGCAGTGGTTCTTTTTAAAGCACCCAATAGAAGTGTTCTAGATATCAATCAATGAGACAGCAAAGGTGCAAGAAAAAAATTGATTTGTTCATTTTATGCCCAAAAACTGAGTGTTTGTTCTAAACCTTGTCTTAGTGGTCAACAAAGTAAATCAAGCATTCGTCAACAAATTGAAATCATTTGGTCAACAAAAGAATCCAACCACTAGTACACAAACAACAATATATGACTAAATAAACTACTAAAAATTGCATATAAATGACTAATTTTAGTCACGTGACTATTAGTGGTTTATTTGTAATCATTTATAACACCACCAAATTTATGACTAAACTATTTTAGTCATTTATTTAGTCATTGATTTGGTCATTGATTTGGTCATTGATTTAGTCGTTAATTTAGTCATTTATTTAGTCATGGTAGTGATTTATTTAGTCATATATTTAGTCATTAATTTAGTCATATATTTAGTCATTAATTTAGTCATTGATTGTTGTTCATTGGTCATTTATTTAGTCATGGTAGTCATTTATTTAGTCATATATTTAGTCATAAATAATTCATATATTTAGTAATTAATTTAGTCGTATATTTAGTCATTACTTTAGTCATTTTTTTATTTTTTTAAAAAAGGGTAAAAACTTTATTGAATTGAGAAAGCATTACAAAGTCAGAAGAAGGAAGCCACAAGGGGCCAAAACAACAAGAATTAATTCACACCCAAGTAGCACCTCATATCCTCAACAACCCACTCCTCAAGAATAAGAGCCATATCTTCAGGAAGACTGTCCCAATCATCCACACACCAAGAATCAGTCTTTTCTGACGCCCATCTAGCTAGCCCATCAGCCACCCTATTCCACTCCCGTGGAATATGACGGAAAGCAATGGAATCCAAAGTATCGCTCAGAGAAACAATCTGTTTAACAACCACAGCCAACTACCAATTCACATCCTCTAAATTTTGATTATTCAACATATCAATAACCACCTGGGAATCAACTTCATAGACAATTCACCGCTATCCAAGGGCCACCGCACGCTCCATCGCCATGAGAATAACACTCGCCTCCATAAGATTATTAGTTTACAAACCACGATATGTGGAAAAGAAGAAGGCCACCACTCCAAGGCTATCTCTACCAATACCACCAACCCCAGCATGCCCAGGATTACCTCTAGACAACCCATCAGTATTAATTTTTAGCTCCCCTAAAGCAGGTGGGCACCAAAAGCCCTCGCGAGCAACCCTTTCATGCCCATGCCTACGATGCACTTTGCACAAGGTACCCCTGTCCCCAGTGGCAAGACCCAGGGCATTTACAACACCCAGGTCCCTAGGAGCAATCGGCACTGACAAGTCACACTTCGCTGTCAAAGTCTCTTGCAAAGCTCCAAGAATTCGTCACCAAAGTTGTCCCATAAGCAATTTTTTATCTAGGAAAATTCTTTTATTACGCTCCAACCAGATTTGCCAGACAATCAAGCTAAGACCAATGCTCCAAGCAATTTTTAGAAAGGAGGTTGTGGCAGGAGAAGAGCCCTGTCTTTTCCAAAAATCCTCCAAAGAAGAGACATGGCAACATGGTAAGCTCCAAATATTCCACCAGTGATGCCAGATAGTCCTAACAAAATAACACTAAAAAAAGAGATGTGATAAGCATTCCTCCTGTTGACCACGCAAAATGCACATGGAGGGGCCCAGAAACCCCCGTTTGCAAAGGTTGTCCCAAGTAAGACATTTACCATGAACGACGAGCCAGGAGAAAAAAATACACTTGGGCCAAGCAAATTTATTCCAAACATGCTTCCACCAAGAAACCTGGGAGTTCCCGAACGCCTGTTTATCCAACACCTGATAGCTAGAAGCAACCAAAAATTTTCCTTTCAATTCAGGACCCCAAGCAAGAACATCTCCCCCATGGAGAGAATTACAGGCACGACCTGATAAGATCTTAGCAAGCTCTCGATGATCCTCCACCGAACCACCAGGCGGCCAATCCAAGGGATCCTTCCACCTAGCCACAGAAATTTGCCCCAAAGATTGTTGAAATTTGAAATCCGCCACATGACTCCAACCCGCCTCCACAAAAGACTAACATAAATCTTGGAGGTGGGGGTGAGAGGACACAATGGGTGGGTATCCATCCCAAGAATCATGCTAGAAGAGAGCCTCCTGACCCCCATTACAAATCCAAAAAAGTCCCTGTTTAACCAGCTTTGCACCTCGTTTAAGGGTATTCTAGATCACTGAGCCTTTCCCCTCCATACTGAATCTTGCAACCTCCCTACTGTCCATCGCCCCCAAATATTTGAAGGTCAGAATTTTAGCCAAGCACATGTGTTGTTGAGAGCACCAGTGCCAATATAGCTTAGCAGCCAAGGCCTGCCCATTCAAATCCACCTACTGTAGACCAAGACCCCCCTCCTATTTTGGCCTACAAACAAGATCCCACTTCACCAAACTCCATTTTCTATGAGTAAGATTACCAGCCCACAGAAATTGATGAGACAATTTCTCGAAGTCTTTAATAAAACTTGAAGGAGCAGAAAGAATAAAGCACTTATAAATAGGGAGAGCCTGGACCACCGACTTTAGAAGAGTCACTCTACCTGCTGAAGAGAGCCACTTGCAAGTCGAATGACTGACCAATCTTCTGAACTTATCAAGAGTCTCCTGCCAAAACTGTTTGGGGATGGAGAGAACCACAAGAGGGATTCCAAGATAGGAAAAAGGAAGCGAGCCAATCTGGAACCAAAGGATACCAGTAATTCTCCTTTGAATACCCTTAGGAGTGTGGAAGAAATATATGAAGGACTTCCCCTCATTTATGCGCTGCCCTGAAGCCGCCAACTAACTATCCAACACACTATGCCAATTAAGAGCCTCCTCAACCTTTGCCCTACCCATCAAGGTAGTATCATCAACAAACTGCAGATGAGACTAAGGTGGAATATCTTCTCCCCAACTCCATCCCTGGAGCAAGCCGCTAGTAACCTAAGCACAGATGAGCCTTCCCAGGCCTTCAGCAAGAAGGATGAATAAGTAAGGAGATAGGGGATCTCCCTGCCTGAGACCTCTAGAAGCACCAAACAAGCAAGTGGGCTCACCATTGATAAGCACCGAGAAGGAAGAGGAAGTGACACAACTCCTAACCCAATCAATCCAGCCCTCAGCAAAGCCAAAAGCTCTAATTATTTTAAACAGAAAGCTCCATTTAACACGATCATAAGCTTTAGCCATGTCCAACTTGATAAACATAGATTTCTCCTTTGAGGATTCCATAGAGTGTATGGCCTCAGCAGCAATAACCACCCCATCCATGATTTTCTTACTAGCAACAAAACCCCCCTATTCTTCAAAGATTAAATCCTCAAGCCAAGGTTTCATCCTTTCCGCAATCAACTTACTAATAATTTTATATACAACATTACATAGTGCAATAGGTCTAAACAGATCCAAAGAGTTAGCTCCCTCCACCTTAGGAATAAGAGCTAAAAAAGTAGCATTAAGGGATTTCAACATTTGTTTATGCATAAAGGATTCCTGAACAACCTCCAAAAGGTCCAGTTTAACCACTTCCCAAAACTCCTAAAAAAATTCAACTGGGAACCCATCAGGTCCAGGCGCTTTACCTTTCTTCATCTGGAACACAACATTCTCAAGCTCCGACAAGGTAATAGGAGCAAGCAAAGATTCATTCATTTCATTAGTCACCAGCTTCGGGATACAATCTAAAATCCTTGCTTCATCCTCCTCCGCAGGAGGTGAATCCTCAGAGAATAGGGTAGAAAAATACCGAATGCATTCAGTAGAAATAGAAGCTGAAGATGACAAAGTCTCCCCATCAGGCAACAAGATAGAAGAAAGAGCATTACCTTGTCTCTGATCCTTAACTGAGTTATGGAAAAAAGAAGTGTTCTGATCACCAGCCTGAAGCCATTCAATACGAGACTTCTGTTTCCAAAAAATCTCTTCTCTTAACACCCATTCCTCAAGTTTTTTTAATGCAGCAGCCTCTAACAAACTCAACTCCTCCGAGAGGCCTTGATCCCAAATATGCCTGGTGATTAGATCTAGATTATCCTGGGCCATCTGTTTTTCCTGAAATAAATTACCAAAATGCTGCCTATTCCATCTTTTCAATCTGTATTTAACATACTGGAGCCTCTTCAAGAAAGAGTACATAGCAGTGCCATATGCTAGCTTCCCCTGATCCCACCAACTAGGGCACAAATATGAAGAGATTCATCCCTAAGCCACATGAGTTGGAACTTAAAGGATTGTCGAGCACAACGTTGAGGCATAGCCGCCACCAGCTTAATAGGCCAATGGTCAGAACCCCGACTATCAAGAATTTCAAAGCTTGTCATCCACCTGTCCCCCAACCAAAAACTAGACACCATAAATCTATCAAGTCTTTTAGAAATAGAAGCATCTCCAGTTCTCCTATTATTCCAAGTAAAAAGACCATTGCCCGACTTGACATCCACAAGATTCAAAGCAGAGACATTTTCCTGGAGCAACAACGCGGAAGCCTCCAGCCTTGCTATACCACCCCTCTTCTCAGCAAGCTCCATGATAGCATTAAAATCACCTCCAATGATCCAAGGATGGTAAGGAAATAAGTTGCGAACTAAACGAATGTTGGACCACAAGAGTTGCTTTCCCGGCAACTCCACAGGCGCATACACATTGGAGAAAAGTGTTATTTCCCAGACATAAAACAAGAGGCCACCATGGAAAGGGAGGACTTAAAAGACACCCACCAAAGGGGGAAAATCTTCCACGGGTTCCATAAGCACGCCACCCCGCCAGAAGACCCTTGAGCACCAATGCATTGGCAGTCACCATTCCTCCATAACTTAGGAACTAAATCCATCATACCCTCCACCGAAATCTTAGTCTCTTGCAGAAAAAGAACATCAGGCGAATGACACCCAATCAAATCTCGAACAACTTTTTGTCTAGGGCCACTGTTCAAGCCCCTTACATTCCAAGAGAGAACTATCATTTTGAGGGGCATGAAAAATGCAAATCCAGAGTCTTGACTGACCCCGACTCCACTAAAGTCTCCCCTATCATCCTAATCTTCTCCTCGTCCTTCTTCCTTCCCAGCTTAGAGTTTTTCTGAGGCCCCCCCTTCTTGAGGGATTTTTGCAAAACACCCAACTAAGAGGACGTCTTGATAATCTTCTTACCCACCTTTGAACCCACTTTCTGCAAGAGGTGATCCTTGTCCACACTATCTTTCACTACCTCAGCACTACCACCCAACTTATCCTGAACCTCCAACTGTCGATCTGTCCCTAAAGCCACGATCCCATCAGCAAGCGGAGTCATAGATGCCTCTAAATTGAGCAATGCCTATCCAGGAACTTTCCCGACCTCATCAAAGCATGGTACTCCCACACCCCCCCTGATGGGGAGCATACGAAGCCTCAACTGAAGGGTCATGTAGATCCATATCCAAAGTCCCCTGATCCAGATCCAAAAATCCTGGGTTCACCTCCTGCTGACTAAGATCCTCCAACACCTCAAACCTGTTGAAAGTGTCCTCCTCCTACCTATCCTTTAGAGTCCTTTTATGACCTTTATTTCTGTTTCAGCCACTAACTGGAATAAAACCATCTTCCCTACCACCAAAACCCTGAAAGGGATCCTTGCCCTTGTCCGTGTTGGGCGGGTTAGCTGAAGGCTGAGAAGATTGAGTCTCCAAAGGCTTGGCCTTTGGACATCTGCGCAGAAGGTGACCATATTCATGACAGAAACAACAACGAAAAGGAAGCGTTTCATAATCAAGCTGCTGCACCCATGAGTAATCTCCTGCACTCACTTCTAAAGAGTCTAGCAATGGTTTACTTAAATCAATTTCCACACAGAACCGAGCAAAAGTCATTACCTTTTTGAATTGTGTTTGTTGTGACAGACCCACGGGTTTCCCCAACTTCAAGGCTAATAGAAACAACACATCCTCTCACCATCATTCCACTGGGAGCCTTGGAAGACGAACCCAAACTGGAACCTGATTCGAAAGCTCCTCCGCTGGGTTGAAGCCAGCATGCCATGGCTTAATGAACAAGCCCACCTAGTTGTAAAAGTACGAGCCTCCTTCAAAAACCCTATTCCGATCTGCCAAACAATCAAATGTAACCATGAAATAATTATTTACCAGGAGGCAGATCTCCATCTCTCCTTCAGGCATCCATGTCCTTTGAGCCCACCTCTCCAAAAATTGCAAAGAAATTTTCAAACCTAAGAATTTGCAGTAAAGAGAGTGCCTTGAATAATAATCAATGTCTTTAGCCATCATCTCCATCGGAATGACTACACTTAGCCTCTCTTTACATCGTTTGAGGCACCCATTAATCTTTGGAATTCTAGGCCCTCCTGCCGGACCCAACGCAACATTTTCAGGTTCCACCGAAAAAAGATTATTCTCAAAAACCTTCGAGTTCTGAAGAGTTGGTTTCGAACCAATCGTCGATTGGAAATCCATTTTGGGGCCAACCCTAGAAGATTCCCCGTGCAACATAGAGGGAAAAAATGCCCTACTCTGACATGCAAACCCCCGGAAACCCCAAGAACAAGACGGACTTCCACGGGAAGACGCACCTCACAACCCCACCCCACCACAGATGAAGGCACACACCTATTCTCCTGTCGTAACACCAATACCAGCTCACAAACCCTGCTCCACACCCCACACCAAACCCCACCCTCAACTTGGCAAAGCACACCTTCCAACACACGTATCCCTTAACAAAGAACGTTCACGTCACAGCCATGTTCTAACCCCAGGTCGCATCCACCAAATGACAAAGGGAAAGGAGAGCCAGCCATGAGCAGATGGGGACAGCCAGCCACCGAACGCCCACCAAAAACACAGACCAAGGTTTGCATAATACCCGCCCCTCCCTGCACACCATTACTTTAGTCATATATTTAGTCATTTTTATTTACTAGTTTTCATTAATTGGTAGTAAATATAGTCATGAAATGAATAATTTATTAAATATCATAAATTTTATAATGCAAAACTAATATAATATTAAACTTGAACTAAAACATAAAAGCAAATAAAAATATTACATATACGAACAAGCTACAACATGCTAAAATTAAAAGATTGATTCAACATCATGATAAATAAAAGTAATCTGCAATAAAAAAATTTAATGCAAATATATATATATATATATAAAGTTACAAGATGTCAAAGTTGTCTAAGAGTATATATGTAAATATAATGAAAAATGTCAAAGTTGTCTAAGAGTTTCCAACTTTCAAATACACCATGATAATTAAGATCCCTGAACAACACATTCAAAATACTGCATAAAGCAGTGAGCCAAGATGTTTAACAACTAGTACATGATAAACATGTTCAACTATGTCATTTTTTGCAAATATTTTAGTGGCCACCGTGTGAAGGTTCCCTCTTTCACTTTCAGACGAACAACTCCATCTATTTTGTCTTTATAAACAAGGAGTATGTTATTTGTGACCTTTAAAATGTTTACATTTGCATCCCCTGTTCCTTTCAAGTTGACTCCGTGTATAATATATAGGGAGTGAATCCACCCAATGCCCACAGCATCACCATCAAACGGATCCAACACCCTAACTTTATCCCCTTCTTTGAGTTTATCAATACATTTCTGCAAAAAGAAAAAAGAAAAACACATTATATTACATAGGTAATGATTACCCTTGTTTGCATAATAAAACAACCATTACTTACTTAAATAGTACTTGTATGTGTGTGTTAAAATAATTGCAAAAGGAAATTTTCAAAAATAATTGCAATGATCAATCTAATTTACTAAAAAACCAACACTCATAGCAGTGCTTACAATGTTACTATTAGCTTCATGCTAATCAGATACAAAGGCCACAAATATAAACACTACATTACCATGCACACATACTAGACACATAAGGTTATGACAAAATTGTTACACATAAAAAAGGTAGCTAATGCACAAAAACAAAGAATGCAATATGAGAGCACTAGTACTACTGCTGCAAGGTGAAGGTGAAATACATTGGGATGTACAAAAATAGTGGCATTAAAGTTCTAAAACATAACCCCATGCAGTCAACATAACCCTGTCAATGATGACATATAAAAGAACAAAGAAAAAAATGTATCAAGGCAACATGTGACAACCATTAAGAGCATTCATTGAGGAAACAATGCAGTCTTTCTTTGTGGCTTTCATAGCAACAGTAAAGGAGTAACAAATAAGGTTGGATGTAGAGGTCACATAAATAATAGAGAAAGAGCCTTTCACTGTTAGAAAATAGTGTAAAAGTATGCAAAAAGAAGTAAGGAATGATGTCCAATGAACAAGTAGTAGTAGCAGTGAGTTTCATGGCTGTAGCAGTGAGTTTAGTGCAAGGACAACAAGTTTTATGGTTGTAACAATGAGTTTAATGGACCGAGTAGAAAATATCATTACTAAACAACAAGAAGACATTAAGAGAAAGTGGCAAGAATATCAAAAGAAACTTTTTTTTAATAACAACCATAATGAAGAGTTAACAACATATCTGTGAAGGAAAGAACAACAGGTATCATCCAATGAAAGAAGCAGCACGCTAAGTTCAAGATGTTGACAAGGTCAATTACAATTCCCTAAAACATAATCAAGCATCATAAAGTATTGAACTGCCAGCAATCCCCATTGAAAAAGTGACAAAGTAGGTACAATGATTGTTCTATGAGTTACATTCAATGTTTTAGTTGTCTATTCACTATTTTGTAAGCGTGTTCACTGTTTGGGATCATAACAGTCATTAATACATGAAGGGTTTCATAATCAAGGAATAGTAACGTTTCATAGCACTCACCTCAAGTTCAACACCACTAGTACTATCAATATCATGCACATACTCCTCGAATTCATCATAATCACTATCAACATTGTCCTGAAGTTGTGTAGCTTTTCCAAGAGCTCTATTGACAGGGCCTTTTCCTTTTTGTTCTTCTTTCATATAATTGCCTTGCATGTGGTTTAATCATCATGCAAAGTTAATATAAGTCAAGTAAAGAATGCAAAAGCTATAATTTTTTGTCCACAACAACTATTATATTACCTCAACTTCAACACAACTATGACATCAAGGCGTTCTTGTTTTTGTGTTGCTTTGATAAAATTGCTCTACATGTAGTTTAACCATCAAGCAAAAAATAATATCCAAATGAGGAGTAATTCATTTAAAAAATAGTCAACAGAGTCTTTCCAAGCATAAAAGTCACGGTATACAGTCATATTTCATGAATATCCTAAGTAATACAAGGCAAAGGGTAGCATGCTATAGGTCACTGTCATTGGGCCACAATCATACACCCCCTTGATAGTAAGAAGCAACTATAAAAACATACAAAGTAATACAATTATTAAGAGAGACAATTATTAAGAGCTTAGCAAAGAAAAAACAATAATAAGAGTAAGACAATTAATAGTATTTTTTTCACACCTCAAATCTAGCAAGGTAGGAAAAATGGAATTTCTTGTGACAAGTCATTGAAAAGCTAAAATAAATGATGCCAATTTTTGACTCACAAACGCCTCACCTTTTCAAACACCCATTATTATCTACAAAAACATATCAAAAAATCTATTTAGGTCTCTTTGGACCAACAACATCAAAATTGGACTTCAACATTGTCCTACTTGGCCAATTAGGCTTGTTTTGCAAAGCAACACCTCTTTAATCTTCCTCTCAAACCCAAAACTCAATTGGGAACTCTTAACCAGGCAACAAAACCTCAAATTTCCCAACTCTTACATTGAGACACAACCTCCAAGTCTCCTATTCATGAAACCCTCATTTTTAGTCATTCTAAGGGGGTTTTAATGAAAATCTGGTTTCCCAACCTTCCCACACTCCAACAACTCCTCAAAAACCTCTAATAAAGTCTAAAAAAACTTATTCTAACATCAAAAATTTCTGCCCCCAAGTTTCACAAAACCTCAAATTTCCCAACTCTTACATTGAGACACAACCTCCAAGTCTCCTATTCATGAAACCCTCATTTTTAGTCATTCCAAGGGGGTTTTAATGAAAATCCAGTTTCCCAACCTTCCCACACTCCAAAAACTCCTCAAACACCTCTAATAAAGCCTACACAAACTTATTCTAACATCAAAAATTTCTGCCCCCAAGTTTAACAACCATTACCATGCTCAAACCTCTCAATTTCACTCAAAAACCACACTTTTTCACCTCTAGGGCATCATGCCCAAAGCCTCAAATGACCTCCGTCACCCCTAAAACCACTTGGACACCTTATTCCTACTTGCTACCCACCCATTCCACTGAGTTATAGTGATTACAATAGGTGGAATGGGTGAAAATCCATTTTTGTAGACTCACAAACCCTCAACTCTGTCTTTACAGTCCCGTTTCAGCAATTTGACTACAAAATGCACAAAACTCTTCAAGAATCCACCAAATCATAAAAAAATTGAAGTTAACTCACCCAACCACCTAATTCAATGCAAAAGAGAACAAGGAAACCCTATACGGGCAAGTACAGAAGCTTGGAACTGTAAATAATCTGAAATTTCTACAAAAAGAACATAATTTCAAGAGTTTATTATTGCTTTATCCATAGCAGCAAAAATATTTTGGGGAAAAAATCGGCAAACCAAAAGTATAAGATTTTTTGAAAAAATCAGGAAAAAATCTGGAAAAGATTGAGAAAAAATCGGATTTTATAAAAAAAGGTAAAAAATTATAGAACAAGAGATAAAAACTATTTTTTTTGAAATTGAAAGGCATTTCCATAGCCTAGAGATATAGAGAGCAAATAAAATAAAGAGTTTAACTAATGAATTGTAAAAAAAAGATTTTTGTAGTTTATATTCATATCTTTGATTACATTGCATTGCACATCTTTCAAACTCAAAGCATTACTTCACATTGCATAACTAATAACTAGATGTTCATAGATGACAAATTTTCAATTACAATATAGTTTTTACAAAATCAACCTAAGTAGTTATGCAATTACTTCACATTGCATAACTAATAACTAGGATCAGCTGCCAATTGCATTTGCTTGTCATGGGATTCTATGAGACCACATTTCTTTGAGGCATTTTTTTAAACAATTCACTACCTTGTCTATGCTACCACATTTTCCATACATGTCTACCAAAGCATTTTGTCAAACAGTTCACTATCTTGTTGCTATGGCTAAAAGCCTAAAACAAGTGCTTTCAAACAAGCTATGGATGCTTGGAAAAAATCTATCAAAAGCATAATAGTAAGCATGAGACCATAATAGTTTGAGACTCCATAAATCTTTCCCTGTCCCTAAATAAAAATTAGCACTATCGGCCTAACAATGCCTCATCGGCAGAACCCCCATTATAGCCTCGTTGATGGCCCAATGAAAGCAACTCATAACCTAGTATCGATGTAACAATACCCTATCAGGCTGACTCCTAAGGTGCTCTCCCCGATAGATCGACAAAGTCAACAAAAGTAAGCACGTCGCTGTGACACATGAACATCGATGGAACAAATGTTTTTATTCCCCCGATGGCCTGATATAACCATGGATTATCAAGTGCATAATGTATATCGGTGGAGTTGGGGTGCATAAGGGTGATGTTATCTGGCGTCCCGCCAATAGACCTAAGGAAAGTTGTTCATCAGTGGAGAAGGTGGCTATCGGTGGAAGAAGAATCACAATCTCACCGATACAACAATAATGATTATTACTAACTAATGTGACATCCCAAGGCATCATTAAGATATTTAAAATAAATGTTCTCCCCTGATGACAAGACTGAAACGGGTGGTGCATTTATGGGCCAGAATTGAAGTAAATTACACCACAAGTTGATCACATAGTTGTTGCAAAATCTGGAAGATTTCGCTAAGGGCGGGAGTAGAAAGGAAAATCTTGGAGTTCTTACGCAACAAAAACTAGTGGAGACAAGACTCAAGTAAGTACATCAATCCTAGCTGAGAAATTATATTTTTCAAAAGCTTAAGAATTCAAACAATGGAGGAGAGCGCATAAAAACCCAAAGCTAAAAAATAGAAAATTGAAAAGAGACTCCTAAATCAAGACCTAATAGATCAATGCTCTGGGTCGGGGCTGAGACCCAAGAGAAGTGCTCAAACGAATCCTTCAGTGGATAGACTATGGGACAAACATAAGGGCTTGGAAGATATTTGGACACCACGATGCAGATATGAGCTCTTCATGTACCATTACAGAAAACAATTTAGGTTTCAACTAGTCTGCAACCCATGGAGGTTGAACTTGGGGAGACTCGTGGTGCCCAATGTGTTCATAAACGTAGAACTAGTTAAAGCTCTTGCTAGCAGATATGACCCCAAGAGGAGAGTTATTCAATCACATAATGGGGCTGACATACTTGTTATTTTTGAGGATCTAATTTCTAATGTGTTTTAGTTGGAGTGTCCTATGAACTTTCCATTCACGGTCAGAGACCTCTTGATAGAGTATCTCCATATGGATACCAGCTACAAAAGATGGAAGCTACCCTTGCATAGGCCCAAGAATGAAGGAGGTCAACTCAGGAGGTTTTCGAGCAGCGAAAACCCTCCTTTTCATGAGGATTTGTTTGAGGAGTATTTTTGATACACTTATTATTCAGCTAGTCAGGTTTTGGGGATAGAGGTTCCACCTCTCATGTCTATTGCCCCAATGGTCTTAGCTGCGGACATACAAAGCACGAACGCCAAGTCATGTAATTATGCTAGATACTTGGCCAATGCCCTAAATCAAGAGCTTGAAAATATTAAAAACAACAATGATTATATTCATTTCAAACACTATTCTCTGTTTATGCATTTGCTTTTGCACGAGGGACATGTTAGAGGGGTCTGGAGTGAAGAATTGAGAATAAGGGATACATATGCAAATGGAAATCTCAAACATGTACAAATGTGGACTTCATTGTGGGATAGTCGATTTGGCAGGTCTCATTATCTTTATTTTGAAGAGTTTTTTGTGAAACCGTTGATGAAGTTGTTGGGATATCCCCATGATCATAGCTTATCCCTAGAAGTACAAAAATTCCTAAGACCAAAGGAAAATGACCCAAGAAATAAAGTGAACCATAACTGGGGAGATTGGTGTGCTTTCCCAGATTGTACAGCGATTAGGGTCTATGGGTTCGAAGGAACTCCCCACTTGCTACCATGAGTAGTTCTTGACAAAATTGCTTATTTAGAAATTGTGAGGAAATTGGCAAAATCTGATGTCAAACACCTCAAAGGACACAACAAACAGTCAATTATGCCCAACACATTATGTTTTGGAGACTTTACAGTGGTTGCAAATGAGGGATATGAGGAAATTGATGCTAAATTAGCATAGTACAACCTCCCTCAAGGCAATATAAGGGAAAAATTTGATGCAAAAGGCTTTATCCACAAAGCAATACTATCACAAGGGCTATCAGGGTATGAACATGTGTTCTTAGATGAATATTCTACCATTGACAGAATGACTGCATACAACAAGATTATGCTTGCAGAAGAATGGAAAAGAAAAAATGTCCCATCTTATTCAAAGGAATTTGGTGACATGTACATGATCCTCTAACAATAATTGAGCAACTCATTGCTCATGTGAATGAGTTGGTGAAGTATGTGCCCCCATTTGTTTTTGGCGTACTTCATGCAACCTATCCAAGAGTATAGGCTGAAGACATAGAGCCCCTAGATTACATACGTTCACAGCCTACTCCTGAGGTGAGTTTCTCTGTAGATACTGATATAAATGAAGAAGAGGAGAGTGATGAGGAGGGTGAACAAGTAAAACAAATAAGTGCTCCTATAATTACACAGTATGAGCCCCCTCAAGACATTAACCTCATTAATGATTATTGTGAATTTGTGCATGAGGAGACACAATTAAACATTATAGATCTTCTTTTAATTATTTTTTAATTTTTCTGGTTACCAAGAGTACTTTATTTTATGGTTATTTTAATCTAAGTTATCCTTTAGATTAAATAAACAAGTACAAAGATAAAGGTTCTCCTTGTTTGAGGCCTCTAGACATTGAGAATATAGAACTTGAAGGAATGTCATTGATTAGCATAGATAAGTAAGTTGAGGTAACACAACTCATCACCCAATTAACCCATTCTAAACTATTAAAACTAAAAGTTAAAATATTCTTTTGGAGAAATGACCAACTAACCCTATCACAAGCCCTGGACATGTCAAGCTTAATAAACGTAATCTTTTCCTCAAAGGAAAACATGGAAAAAATTGATGCAGAGCAGGGGCAGAAACTAGACTATTGATACCATATTTCACAACAATGGGTTCATGACCTTCTCAAAGTACAAAGGAACTCATGGCAGGGTAGACTTCTTGATTTGTGACAATCCCTTCAACAATTAAGGGTGCACAATGTTGTAAGATTTGAAGCATTAGATGAACTATCTAATGATGTTAGGGTCAAGGCTGGACAAGAGTTCATTTCTGATGGAGATTTTGTAAAACCTTTTGAGTTTAGATCATTTGTTTATGAATATAAAGGTAGGAAAATGAGACAAAATATGCAGGATATCACTCCTAAACGAGAGGCTGCTTCTTTGGAAGAATTGAAAAAGGAAATAGATAAAGAGATGAAGTCCATCACTCCTAAGAGAGGGAGAAAGTTGCTTCAAGAAGTTTGAGTGTTGCTTCTGCCAGGGTGGGACATTAGTTCTACAATTATATTTGATAGCTTCAGAAAGAGGGGAAAATAGTGAATTTGACAGAGGAAGCAAGTGACAAGATGTATTTAGGATCTGGGTACAACCCAGACGAGGCCACCTTACTTATTCGGTCACTGTACCCCCATGACAAATGACCAATTGTGATTGACAATCCAAACCAAATGTTTTGGCACCTCTTGGTCCAAAGAGTAGGGGATACCAATCCCATGGAGACAGCAGAATTGAATGTCAATGTGGCAAAATTCACCAAAGCACATATTGATAAACTGGTTAAAGAAAATGACAAGTTGAAGAAGGAACTAGCACATCAAAGAGAAAGATCATCTTCCTCTTCCACATCATATTTGTATTCCCCATGGATTGAAAAGGATAAGAGAGTATTGGATGCATTGGATGATAAAGCTTATTGGAAGAATTGCCACTTGAAATCTCAGGAGAGATGTAAAGAACTGGAGAAAGAACTGAAAACCATCAAGTATAATACTACATTTGAAATGATCAAGGAGATATTCATTAAAATGATGAAATGTGTTGGTGAATATTGGAACAATTCAAGCAGGTATACTCAACACTAGTGGAGAATGAACAACTACAAGGGAGAATAATTGAAAAGAGAGAGGAGCTCCAAGACAAGAAAATCCTGAAAGGACAAATAATGCAGACACATAACAAATTGGTAGACTCACACAATGGATATCATAACTGGCTCATTGAAGATCTCAACCACTTCAATTCGACTCCAACAATTCATGATGATATGGGGAATCCTCGAGAGTATGATGATTGGAAGGAAGAGTTTGATGCACTTCTAACTATTGCATTACAAGAAATCAATGATGAGGATATGGTTTTACAAAATACTCACAAGCAGCTCGAAAAGATGATGTATATGGAATATGATATGAGAGAGGTGATCTCCAATACAGACACTTATGTTGAACAAGAGTACATCCATCATCTCTCTGCATTCAATCTGTTTCTTAACCAAACTGTAGATATACCAGACACAATGGGACAACCATCTGAATGAAAGGAGTCAACCGATAGCATGAATGAGCACCCTATCATAAAGTAGAAGCTTTGAATAGATCTTAGGTAGTTATGGGTTTCTGCTTGGAGATTAACAGATTGGAGCATTCACTTGCAGCAGTATTTTGTTTTTAATTATGTTTAGTTATCAAACAACATGACTTTTTGTAACGGGTTTGTAGCTTGTTGCCTCTCATATATATAAGAGAGACCAAGACCTGCAGAATATATCATCACATCATTTTCCATTTAGGGTAGGCATTAGTAAGAAGATAGATTGCACCAATTCTCCCATCCATCTCACATCAGAAACTATTGTTATAATGCATATTATTCGAAGATAAATATAATGGAGAACATTATGCATAATTGTTGATTTTCTTTCAAGTGTTCAACTGTTGTGTGGATTTATATTCTTATATGTTATCTAGCTGTCTCCAAAGTGGCTATTTATGTTATTCGAATTAAGTGTGTGAAAATACATTTAATTTGTCAATACACATTTATTGTAGTTGTGTGATGTTGTTGATTGGTTTCTATGTGTAGAAAGAATTAATTTCCTTTTAAGCAATCAAATTTGATAGGTTCCTATTTGGATTAAATTCCTTTTGAATAGGTTGTCTTAATTGGTTTCTCTCCACATTCAAATTAAATCCTTTCACAACTTCACAGTAGCATAAGGGGGATATCACTAGGATCACTAAGAAGAGTCCAAATAACTGACATACTTGCACGTTTGCACAAGGTGCAAACATTCAAAGTGCCCAACTGTTTGAGTTAAGTTGAAGATTAAATCTACCCATCTTATAGAAGCCTATCTCCTAAATAATCATTCACTCCACTTCGTCCACCCAATAGAAGTAGGCATTGGTCATCCTTAGGATAATATATACAACTTACAACTCACAATCTTAAACTCTCAATTACTCTCAATAGAAGATAGCCATTAAAATTATGTATCTGCTTCTTCTTTGCATGCCATAGTACGTAGATTGCTTAATCTAGGAACAATATCCAGTTGTAAATCTACCTAATTGTTCAGGTATACCCACCTAGGTTTGGCAGAGCCTGAAGAGAAGAAGGTAATTAGTCTTGTTTACCTTGTTCATGGGCCAAAGGTGTATTAAGGGATTGGCACCCCCTTATGGTTTAAAAACCTGCACTTCTAAGACCTAACAGATCATTCATTGATCTCATAGTTATTTTGTCAAAACTCACAGTCACAACATTTAAGACAATCACAATGGATTTCAATGAAACAAAAGGAAAAATTTCATAGATTCACTATTATATATATGATCGTAATACTTTGCCTGGAGATCACAAGAGTAATTTTATAAAGGCATGTTGTGGAAAACATTTATGAAATTTGCAGACATCTTTAGAATTCAATATAAAGATGATATAGTTGAGAATCAAAATATTGAGGGGTAGCCTCTTAGCTAATATGAACCCATGGAATTATGGTCATTCCATGCAGAAACTATAGGCTTAACAGAGGCAGCCAACTGCAAAACTTTCTTAGTGAGACAGTATAAGCAACTCATTATATGTCAGTACTCTTCATTTGAGTTGACATGATTTGGAGAGGCTCTTACTGGGTGTCCAACAGATGGCTATGAAATCTCTATTGACAAAATAGATTTCCTCTTCATACTAGTATTAGATTTAGTACGATCTAGTGCTACCATATAATTGATGACATCTTCTACACCTGCTTCTCTATTATTATTTTCCACCTAAAATACAATGTCAATTTCAATATATAATCAGTTCAATAAAAAATTGAAATAAATAATGCAATGTAAATTGAACCAAAAATCCATACACTTACTCCACATTTTTCCATTTTGGCCTGCAACCCACCTCGACCAAATGTATATTCAGTCCTCACATTATCTCTTGCTCTCTTTCCTTTGTTACTCTTTGTCAAATATTCTTCGGAACACATACTTTCTTTCAATGCCTCCCATTATTTGGGAGATAGAGTGGAGTCTAACGTCTCTTTTCCCTCCATGATTGTTTTTCTGCAGTTGTATCTAAAACTGTTCATCAGAAGTCTCATCTTGTGCTTGTAATATTTTCTAGAGATTTTTCCACCAACAGTGTCAAAGGAATTTTCCATTTTTTGTATAACATATTCCACATTTCATGGATCTTGCTTTGCAAAATTTGATTTGCAGATATCCAAATGGGCCCAACATCTTACGCCCAACTCGAAGGCCCACCTTGCAGCATTTTTCCCAATGGGTTCACCATCTCTTGTTACCTCAACCAAGAATGGCTTCTTCCCTTCTAATATTCTTTCTTTTGCATTCCTCTCTATAGATCTGTATAAATCTTGACTCAATCTTTGTCTTTTAACATAAGTAGGCACATCTTCTATTGAACCACTACAAATATTTTTGTCTGATCCACTAATTCCATGAAAAGTTGTAGATGCAACAGGTGCACTCTTAGGCACATCAGATGCAAGCGGACTCTCTTCATGACTTTCATTAATCGGAACTTCATCCTCCTTGGCCACATCATGTGTGGCATGAGTAGGTAGATCAGTATTGGTCTCCGTAGATTTCACTTCATCACAACTATTTTTTCACCAACTACATTTGTTGAATCACAAAAGCGTTGGCTTCTACGAGCTGGCAGCACTGTATCTTTACTTTCTTTTTGTTTTTTCTCTGCATTTTCTCTACACTCTTTTTCTTACCTGTAAAACAAAAAAAATTATCATATCATGTCTTATATACATAAAGCTCTTGCCTATAAAATTTCATTAAATAGTATTAAACAAATAATATACTACTTAGTGGATTTACAATGTGCATGTTTGTCAAACCAAGACGCGATAAATATTCATTATTCTTGGCCACATGTTCTTCACAAAAGTGCTCATAATTTGTCACTAGAATTCAGCATTGTTATCACTATCATCTAATTTGTGCCTTAAATTATTTTTCTTCATTTCCTGATGTCCAAAAAACAATAATGTATAAATTAGCAACTTGATACAGAGATAATTAATCGTAACAAAAATTGCATAAATACAAGTTTATGAGGTCTCATTTTTAATGAACATTCATTAAAACACGTGCGAAGTCTAAAGCACTGCAAACAACAATAATCATTAGATGTTGTGGGTATTTCAATCAATGGATAATAAATAATGGTGCCCTACAGAAATGTCAGTTGCATAAAAAACTTAGTAATGTATTTGAATCAATCCATCAAATCTTTAGCAATAATGTTTTCATTCATGGTTCAATAAAAAAAATCTGTATTACCAAATTTTAACTGGACATGAACTTGTAGCATGGCAACCACTTTGTACAACTAAAGCAATGCTTTGCTTAGGTGATAGCACCATCACTAAGAAATGTCTATGGTATTTGGTGATTCTTACTTTTGTTGTTCTGTTACATAATAATTTGTTCATAACATCCACATACATTCATGAAGGGGTAGATTTCATGAAAAAGAACAGATATGTTGAAGTGGACAGTGAGTTACAAACAAGGAATGCCATGATTTGAGGACTAAGTAGTCAAACAACAATGAACTTCAAGATATATGCAAAACAGTGAAGAACATTTTATCAAAGCAAAAAAAAAGCAATGACCTTACAGTATATAAAGATACATATGAGACAGTGATTTCTAGTTCATAAAGTTAGAAGCACAAATGTTGATAACAGTGATATCATTGTTAAAAAGAATGTGAAGACAACAAAGGATGTGAGCAACATGTAATGCCAAAATAGTGGGGATATAATGAGGAAATGCTTCTATTGCAATGGGGAATCATTGTATTGATGCCTTGAGCATTGACAAAAAATAGTGATCAATCATCAAGGATTGTATACTACTGCTATAAATAGTGAAGGAATAGAGAACAAAAGACCATATCAATGAGGAAACGAGTGCCACAATGGGTGAAAGATCTAAGAAATGAAGACAACAATGAGAAATACTTTCATGGTAGTGAAAAGCCAATGCCAAAGTAGTTCACAAGGAAATGGTATACAATAATATTACAAAACAGGGCTAAAGATAATGCCATATGTAGGGAAGACAATGCTATTTTAGCAAAAAAGTGTAAAAGAAAACATAGAAACAATGTTTAACAATGCTTTAATGATGGCTTTTATAAAGGATACTAGAACAATGACATTGATAAAGAACATATATAAAAGCAGTAAATAGTCCAGAGGAGTTGTCAAGAAAAGATCATTGTCAAAGTAAAGCAATGATGGTATACATATTCATATTCATATTGCATCCTTGTTTATATACGAAAACATATTCATATTACATTCATATTGCATACAACATATATATATATATATGAAAACATATTCATATTGCATTCATATAGAAACTTTGTTCAACATTAAAGCTTTGAAACAGGTATTATTCTGAAGATCTGTGTCCTTAAAGCATAAAATAGTCTTAAAACAACATAAAAGTCTTACATAAAAGTTCATAAAATGGGGCTCATCAATAATCATCTGCATTTCCAACAAGATCAGAATCCTAATCACTCGTGTCTACATCTACTTGATTTTCTTCCTCATCCTCATTTGTGACATGCAATACATTCTCTCTCCCAATTTCTTCATTGGTAATCAAAATCTCTTCTTCAAATAGTCCCTCATTGTCTTCATGCACTTCTTGAAATGTTTCTTGTAAATTAACATATTTTCCATTAGGCATTACATCAACAACTTCCATGAATTTTTTTCTCGAACGAGACTCTGTTTGAATGACATATGACCAACCTGGGCTTCTTACATCATCAATTAGAAATGATTGGTTAATTTGAAGAGGGGAAACATACGGCTCATCTGTCTCTGATAAAAATTTTCGTGTATTTGCACGTACAAATCCATACTCATCAAATTGTACTGCAGATGGTCGGATCCACTTACATTTTAATAATATAGGACTATTTTCACCAAAATCCACTTGAATAATTTCTTGGATGAATCCAACATAAAATTTCTTCTCAATTTCATGAAGAAATTCAGCACTAACAACACAATCACAATTTGTCTTTCCTTTGTTTTTTTCTTCCACTCTTAAATGACTACCATAGGCCCACATTCCACTAAAATGCATAGCCCATAAATGTGGAGGTCGTGAAAGCTCACTTTCCTCTGTTGTTATATCTTGACCTTCTTCTTTTGTATCACTGATTGCATTAGCAATCCATTCTTTAAATTTTGGAAAAGAATCACCTCTAATCAAATCACGACATTTGCGCTTTTGAGGTCGATGTTGCATCCAAGTTTGATTCTCTTCTTCATATTTTCTACATAGAATAATGGCGTACAAATAGTAAGATTAATAATATAAATGTGTAAATGCAATTGAGTAAATAAATTATTGTGTAATTTTTTTTTACCTGTGCCACTTATCGAATGAAGATGTGTTTTGAAGAATAAAGGCATGTATTGCACTTCTTTCTTGATATGATAGCTTGAAGTGACATCCATTGCCTTATAATACTTCACCTGCAACTCTCTCATCTTCGTCATCATCCCATACACGTCAATTGACATTTTTAAAATCCTTCATATATTTTGTGCAAAATCCCATGGCATCTTGCATTGAATATCCCTTATACTTGCTGCCTTCTGGTTTTGCCCTAGTATGGACAATTTTTTTCAAAACCTTCATATATCATTCTATAGGATACGTCCATCTCGTTCTTACTGGCCACAATGCTTTAGTTCATATTCTAGATGTATCAAAAGATGCATAGAAATGTTAAAGATTGCTTGTGGAAATTCTCGTTCCAATAGACAAAGGACTTCAACAACCTCCTCCCTCAAACTATCAAAGTTCGAAGGATCTAATACATGTAAACTCATTCTCTTTAATATTAGGCCCAACCTTATAATTGCCAATCTTGGCCCCTTTGCCAAAATTGATATATTTACCACAATAGGTAAAATATTCTCAATTATGACATGATAGTCATGGGTCTTGAGGCCTCTTAAGCTATTAATGTTAGTTTGGCTTCTGATGCTGCTACTTACATATCCAGTGGGAAAGCGAGTCTGAGACATCAATTGTAAGAATTGTGCACATTGTTCCTTTGTCCAGACATAAGGAGCACTAGGTTTTCTATATTTTTCATTATCATAATTTTCAACCCAAAGATTTTGATGATTCTTTATTTCTTGAAAGTCTTCAAGTGATGAAATAGTATCAAAAGCACCAAAAAGAGTTTCTATAATAGCATAAGCTATATTTTTCTCAGTATGCCTAATGGCTATATCCTTGAAGTATGGAAACTTATGCAATATGCACAACCATTTTACACCGCTTTCATTACATGGATCATATCTACTACCAACAATCCCATCATTTTCAATAAATGACATTCTTTTTTGTCCATTATCAACAATTTAATCACCTGTTATTAGCAATGGCACTTCACGATTCTTTTCTTGGCCATTGAAACGTGTTTTTTTTCGATGATATGGATGATCCATTTTAAGGTAAGCACGATGTCCACAATAAATACACTTATAGAAACTTCTTGAGTGCCTCACAAAATCCTTAAAGTTGCAAGCAAGACATCCAATATGGTATCCATGAACAAAGAGACCAGACAATGTGCCATATGCAGGAAGATCATGAATCGTAAATAATAAGGAAGCTCTTAAAGTGAATTTGATTGAATGACCATCCCTTAAAGATTGAATTGCTTCAATTCCTCTCCATAATTCCATTAGCTCATCATATAATGGCTCTAGATAAGCATCTATTGTATCTGAAGTCACACTTTTCTTTCCTGGTATAATCAATGATAACATTAAGAAAAATGGTTTAGTTGCTAACCATGGAGGCAAGTTATAATTTATTAGAAATACTGGCCAAGTTGACCATTTAGTACTTTGATTTGAGAATGGGTTCACCCCATCTAGAGCCAAACCCAACCTTATATTACAAGGATCTTGAGAAAAATTAGGCCATCTATTATCAAATTCCATCCACGTCTTAGAATCAAGCACATGTTGTTTTCCATCAATGCTCTTATTTTGGGCATGCCACTGCATAAGTTCAGCAATGTCTCTGCACCTATACATTCAGAGTAATCATCGGATTATTGAAAAGTGTCGAAGAACCTTTCTAGGAACCACAGCTAATTTCAACCCTTGTCTATACCTCAGTTCATGACATTTCGTACATTCACTCTCATTTGCAAGATTTTTGTGAAATAATACACAACCATTCATACATGTGTGGATGTTTTCATACGCCAAGCCGAGCTTACTAATGTGCTTTTTACATTGACTTCATTTTGTTGGCAATGTGGATTCAGCTAGTAACAATGAACTTAATAATGCTAATAACTGATCTACACTCTCATTTGTCCAACCATGCACCACTTGCAAGTTAAGAATTTGAAGGATTGTTGTCAAATGACTTAACTTGCAATTAGCATACACAGACTTTAAATCATCGCCCATTGACTTGACCCAATCATCGTTTAGACCCTTATTCAACATTATATCAACTTCAAACCCTTCGTCAAACATTTTTGCCTCTTCATCCATGTTTGGTGCCACTTCATCTACGTTTGTTGCCTCTTCATCTCTCAAAGTCTGCCATTCTATCATATCTTCATAATAATTGTAAGCCCAAGGGCTTATACCACTATGTCCATATCTTATCATATGTCGATAAATCATATTTATTTTTTCACCTTTCCACCAAGACAATTTTTACATGGACATGGATATTTGTTAATGTCTCTCTCATCAGCTACTCTCTCATCATATGCATTATATTGATCTATAGTCAACATTTGACACTGATCCATCTGTAACATTGTGCATTCTCGTATTAATTTGGTTTCTGATTTAAAGAAAAAAACATAAATCTGAAAACAGAGATGCCAAAACATTGTTGAAAGTAGTCACTTTTAGTACAGACCATAATAGAAAGAAGAGGATATAATGAGTCATTGTTCTGAAATCTATCTTACATTCATTTGAAGTTTATCTACTGAGAATGGAATATACCTGTGTTTTGTATTAGCTTACTTTCGGCAATGAGGGTTTCAAATTACCTCTGAATTCGCTACAAAGGGCCTTGTTGACTTCAAATTCCTTGCTCGCCTTTTCAAAAGTATTCAGGTCCTATCCAAACAAGCTTTATCACCCATTCAAGTGCTTCATTACCTATCCATGAGAATAACAAATGTCAACAACAATCCAATTTCATTCCCATGCCAACAATTATACATTTTACAAGTTGTTTGACTTATAAATATAGACAAGTTATGTAAACCACTAGATAAATAGCATTTAAAGGTTTGTCGTCTCTGACTTATAATTTGTTTTTGAGTTCAGCTAATACAACTATTTTTTTTGTTTGTTTTCATGGTTGTTACTCATGTAACTTGTACTTTCATATCCCTTTGAGCTACTTTATGTATTTCTTTCTTCTGCATTGGCTGTGTTATGAAAGTAAAACTTGAAAGTGCCCCTGCTGATAAGATTTGATTCTTTAGTTGTTTACTTATTTTTGTGATATTTGACTTTTGAAGTCTTGAAATCAAAACAAACATGTATGAAGGTTGAGTTGCATCTAAGGATCAGGTGTTCTCATGTGAAAGGTTTTCTCTTTGAGTCTTTAGTTGTTTCAATTATATTTGAGTCTTAAAATAAAAATAAAAATATGAAGGTTGAGATGTGTTTCAATATAGTTATGGAAGAAGATTTATTTAATCTTTTGAGCCACTCTTTTGACACAACATTAGGACGAGTGATGGATAAGGATTTCAACCATGAGCTCTTTAAATTCATGTACATTAAGAGGTGGCGAAATCCAAACCAATTAAGATCAAGTCGGAAATACAAATTATGAATTGAATATTAAATATTTTTTTAAATATTTTCTCACTGTGACTGGTTACATTTATAAAGTGCATGTTAACAAAAAAAAGTTATTGGATTATGAGTAAAAAACTATCCAAGTAAAAATTGAAGTTTATGGCATGTCCAGGATACAATCTTAGGTGATTTGTGGGTCTAGTATTTCAAGGCAGAAAACGAATTGTAAAAATCTAAAAATCATAACTTTAAGTGTGAATTAAATCAAAAGGTTATGGGTTTACCACAACACTGAGGCTAGGTACTTTCTTTTTGTAAGATAATTGGAGTACCCAAAATTTTTATAATTGTGCTTCTGACTTTCAACTTAGTTTTTATTTGATTTTGTTGAAAACATCAAAGACTGAGATTAGGTTTTGAAGAAGTAAAACAACATCAGAAATAAGGATGAAAGCTTGGGAAAAGACAAATGATTGAATGCTTTATAGATTGGTGCAAACAAATGGGTTTCGCAGGGTAACCTTACCAAATTTGAACATTTATGAGACTTAGACATTGTAGATTTTGTCTCTTCTTATTGTGTTGATCCTATCTAATGTGCTTTGAGTTCTCGATCATATCCGATGTTTTATTATTTAAGGGATTTACCCTTTTGATTGACTGATCTAAGTTTGAAATTTAATGATAGAAACCACACTTGAAGTTCAATTATGTTGAATGAATTTGCAAGCCTATGTGGAGTTGTTCAAGGTAATCCTTGATTACCTTTGTTTATCATTTTGTTGTCCAATCTAGTTGGATATTAGCCTTATTTGCTTACTTCTCTATTTGATGAGGGTTCATTGAAATGGTCATCTAGAAAACATATCTTAAATTAGTTGATTGGTTGAGTGGCTAAAACTCCACATTCGATAATTGATTAGACCTATCTTTGTTTCTTAAGGATTTGAGCTTGTTTTCATAATTCTGATATTGGCAAATGGCAAGCAAATGACAGATGCATTTGAATTCCTACTCATAACTTTGTATTAGCTGGTTGGGAGGTTTTAATAAGCTACTGCATTGGAATATTTCTATAACAACAGAAGGAGCAACAATAAAGAATTGATTTTAGATGCTTGATATTGTCTTTGTGAATTGCGGCAATGTGAGGAATGCTGGTTGATAATATATAAGTCCAGATGTTTATCTAGATTGATGTGGATCTTGCAAATTCCAGATACTTAAAGCCAAAACATGATTGAGCCTTGAAAGTGGATTGATCCATAGATAACATTATGGAGAGTGATAGAATGTAATGTTCATTGTGGGTCATGAATGAGTGGAGGTGATACAAAATATTTAAATATACCAATAATAGTCATATGGTGTTAATCAGTTAATGTAAATGTGACATAAGGATTTATTATATATAAGTGAGTTAAAGGCCAAGAGTCATTTGTACTTTATTTAGAGAATCAGAAGGATTATCAAATTTGAAAAGTCATGTTATCATGTCAATTATCCTTCATGGTTTTATTGAAGAGTCTTTCATTTATCTCAAGCACTCTTGTTTTAAAAACTTTATCATTTATGGTTGATTTTTGTTTGATTGTATTTAGTATAAATTATTTTGTGTGATTGTCAAAGAGGAAAAACTTAGCATAGCCATACGCTCATAATTGATTTTGGGTCACAAGTGTTTGTGTTCAAAATCATCTCTTAGAATTACATGATATATCTCTTCTACAAGTATTTCTTGACAAGCTTATCTCTAGGTTCACCTAACTTAGAATTACATGCTAGATGCTACTATGTTTTTTCCTTGGTGAGTTAGTTGTGTTCCTTTTTGTTCATAAGGAACATCTTTGTAATTAATGTGGGTTTGTCTCTTTTGATGTGCATCCATTTCAGGCCTACAGTCAAATGGATTCCAGAGAGGCTGTGTTTGGTGGAGGCTCATTAGGTAATATTTTGGAGTAATTCTTTAATCGGAAAATATATCCTTATTTTTTATAATTTTATTCTATTTGGTAGAGTGACTCTGGGGACAAGGATTTTAAATGTTTACACAACTCTTTGAAGAAGTCATGCTTTCTTTATAAGAGTGTCTCCAAAATTTACTTCCAAATTATCATGAGAGATCCCTTGAAAACTATGGTTATAGGAGGGTGTGGGAGGTGTGCTCAGTGAATGTGATGTATATGTTGTCCAGAAAACAATGAGTTGGTTCCTGCAGAAGTACTTTGGACAATTCGACTGACTAGATATGCATGCATTAGTAGTTTCAAGTGTAGCAGAGCCTATTCAATCATGGGTAATGTTAGGAGATTAATTTGTCTCTCTAACAAAGAGTTTTTTCAACCATTGCAAATTTGCAACTAGCTTGAAACAGTATCTTCGTTATTGAAGAACTAGCATTCGTCTTGTCATAATTCTTTGGCAAAACTGTAGTAACATGGGGATATTGTAAAGAATATTATAAATTAAAGGATTAACATTGATCTGGACAAGCTAGGTAATGAACACCATATATATGTGGTATTTGTCTTCTTGGAGACAACAAGCTTTATTCAGTTATCCATTACTGATTCTTATTCTCTCTCTTTTTTTGTATGATCTATGCATGTTATTTTTCATTTTGCTAGTGATGATGGCCCAAGCTCATTTTTTCATCAAAATATATGCACGACTTCCATGGTTTAACTACATCTCACTGTCCTTGCCATGATGAGAAGGTAGAGGTAGATTTCAACAAGAGCCTCCATTGTTTGAATTGGCATCAAACAATACCTTCAACCTCAACTTATGTCATTACATATAATGACATTTCCCCAATTGTCTGTATTGTTTAATCATAAAATAAGGGGCCTTTAGAGCCCAACGGTACTTGCCCAATCTACATATACCTTCGATGTTAATGAAAATCACAAGTAGAAGTGAAAGTGTTAGGAAGGTAGGTCTATTTCATCTAGATTTTTTTCATTGTCGAAATATGTCTACCTTAATTGATGCAAATCTGTTCATGAGATTTATGCATGATCACTATTGCTATCTATGCTCTACTAGTTTGATATGCCCATGATTTTTTGCCTACAGTACTTGACTAATGACTCTCTATGAATAACCCAAGTATAGTGCTTTTCTTTCAAACATAAAGTGGGCGGTAAGTGTTGCTTTATGTGATAACCATACATGACTTAGTTAAGAAATGGGAATCTCACTTATAAGATTTTCTCAATGAATTGGGATCCTATATGCAAATACATGATGTCTATCTTTTCATTTTTCCCTTTTCAAGAGCACTCTTGAAAGCTTCTAAGTGGTTGAAGAGACCAGTTGGTTTCAGTTTTGGATTTGGAGGAAAGCTTACTTCATTTCGGCCTGGTACAACGTCATAGAGTGATGCTGGCTCTTCTAAGGTAGAGTACAATTTATTCTTTGGTACATGTCATTAAGATGATATATGGTCTTATTTTTCTGCTATTTTCATAGGTATATATACACATTCTCGTTACCGAGGATAGTCTGGTGCTTCATTCAATAGAGTTTGAAGCTACAATAGCAAATGGTGAGAAATCATCATTGTGAGCTTTGTGCGATAAGAAGTCTAAGGATTCTCAGTTAGTTATTTACGGATACTTTTGAATGGGATTAATAACAATTTACATTCATTTGTATTGTTTCACTTGCAAATTTTTGGTTTCTGCATTGATTTAGTTTGGAAGAAGAGAGGGAGACATGGAATTTCCTAAGAGTCATGTTTGAAGATGAAGGAAATGCTAGGACAAAGCTACTTGAGTACCTTGGATTTCAAGTGCATTCAATAGAGAGTCAAGACTTATAGGAAGCTCAATCTGCCAACATTGATGATATTAGCAGTGAAATAATCAACAATGTCACTCTTGATGATACAACACAATTAGATTCATCAATTCAGTCAAAAGGTGGACAAGATGTTACATCCCCTAATGAATTGGGATCTTGTATGCAAATACACGATGTCTATCTTTTCATTTTTCCCTTTTCAAGTGCACTCTTGAAAGCTCCTAAGTGGTTGAAGAGACCAGTTGGTGTCAGTTTTGGATTTGGAGGAAAGCTTGCTACATTTCAGCTTGGTACAACATCACAGAGTGTTGTTGGCTCTTCTGAGGTAGAGTACAATTTATTCTTTGGTACATGTCATTAAGATGATATATGGTCTTATTTTTCTACTATTTTCATAGGTATATATACACAATCTCGTTACCGAGGACAGTCTGGTGCTTCGTTCAACAGAGTTTGAAGCTGCAATAGCAGATGGTGAAAAATCATCATTGCAAGCTTTGTGCAATAAGAAGTCTCAAGATTCTCGGTTAGTTATTTGTGGATAATTTTTGAATGGGATTAATAACAATTTACATTCATTTGTATTGTTTCAATTGCAAATTTTTGGTTTCTGCATTGATTTAGTTTGGAAGAAGAGAGGGAGACATGGAATTTCCTAAGAGTCATGTTTGAAGATGAAGGCAATGCTAGGACAAATCTACTTGAGCACCTTGGATTTCAAGTATTATCAACAGAGAATCAAGACTTGCAAGAAGCTCAATCTGCCAACATTGATGATATTAGCAGTGAAATAATCAATAATGTCACTCTTGATGATACAACACAATTAGATCCATCAGTTCAGTCAAAAAGTGGACAAGATATTACATCCCCCAGAGATAATGGCGAGGAGTTTTTTGATAATTTGCACAGTCCGAAAGAAGATTCCTCACTTCCTCTCACTAAAAATGATTTTGTTGTTGGGAAGGATACCCTAGGCAATGGAGAAGAGGTGCAATATGAAGCTACTAAAGATTCAACTGAATACTCAGAATGCGATGAATCCATTCAAATTTCTTTAGTTGTTGGTGATTATAAGGGAGTAATCATGTAATGCTTGTCAGCAAACAAGATGGAAAATGCACTTCTCATTGCTGATGTCGGGGGGAGTTCTTTATGGGAGAAAAATCATGATGAATATTTAAGAAAAATGAAATTGTTCCTATCTTAATGTTATGCTTCTAGACTAATTACATGGAATTTGCAAGGCCTTAAAGTCTTTGAATGTTTTATGCTTTACCCTCCTTCTTGTATTCAACTATCTAGATTTTAGAAGGCTAACTGGCTCTATTTTTCTAAAATATATTTCTTTTTGTGGAACATTTTCTGACTTAACACTATTAGTGCAGGTGGTTTATGCTATGGTCAATAATGATCTTATTGGCCTTGTGAACAACAGGCCTTTGAAATCCTGGAAAGAAACTCTTGCTTTACTTTGTAAAGTAAGTGTTTTTTCCCACAAAAATTAGTTAAACAAAAAATTATGTAAATTGGATAATGCAATTTTGATTTGGAGCAAATTGTACTTGACAATAAGTTTCTTTTATAACTCATTTCTAATTTATGTGAGTTGTAGTTTGAAGTTTTTGATATAATAAGAAAGCGTACAAATTTATGCATTGTAGCATATAGTTGTGTACAATATTTTCAAACATTTATCATAGTTGTATCATAGATACAAGACTTGGATGTAAAACAGTCTTGGTAGGCTAATTTTTGACTTAAGACTTGGAGGACTCGACACGGACTTGGTAGGCTGACTTTTTGACTTGGACATTGAAGGTAGGTTTTCAAATAAAATAAACCCTACCCCACAGAGTGATGTGTGTTTTCCATTATATTTTCATTGAATTCTCTTGGAAAAGAAATAAAATTAGCTATGATGGTTTTTTGTTCACTGTTGCCAATTGATTCTAAGTTTTCTTTAAGAGGCTTGGGGTTGTAAGATCAAAGGGGTCTCTTCTAGTCAATAGAGAAAGAAAGTTAGTCCTTAAAGAGATTGTAACAAAGATGTGATAATCACAAAGCACAAGGTTCAAAGCAATGAGATCATAATGTAAAAACAAAAGAGAAAAATTATGTTTTTATCATAACAATGATTTTAAGGATTGACTATGAAGAACAATCATCATAAGATAACAGTGAATACAAACAATGATAGTGCTAATGAGTTATCAATACAGTGAATAAAGAGTTCCAATTTTTAATGCATGATAGCAGTAGTCCAAGGCATGCAAGGGATAGGAATGAAAGACAATATATAGAGGGAAAATAGTTGCAAATGATCACTGTTATATCAAAGCATATGAGTGTTAGAGGATCATAGCAAAATGAAGGAGTTAATAGCAGTTGTTATGAATTCCATGTGACCCGATATCATGCACAAATAAGATGTAAAAGACCATGGAACATAGTGAAAAGGGGTAAACGTCAATGAGATTCATTCAATGTCAAAGAGCATTATCATTATATCAGTGAAAACACAAGATTGTAACAACAATGAAGCACTGGAATGCAAGAACAGTATATGCAACATCAGGATCACTGTCATAAAGGATGAAGATCAACATGACATTTCAGGATTCAAGATTTTCACTCACCTTTAGATTGTAACCTTGTTTAATGTCCTGCCATTTCTTGAATGATAATGGTTTTACAACTTAGAAAACACTGCTCAACAAGCTCTGGCATTACAAAAATGGAAACCACCACTCTTTGCATTCAATGGTTGTTTCTTTTGTCAGAATTGCAATGTACTCTTAGACCGAAGCTTTTGCTTGATATCTTCTGTTATGGAAAACCTTAAAACACGTGCGGGAGTTGAAATACCAAATTGTTGATTAAACTTTGAAACTTCCCTCCAACATGCAATCACAATGTTTTACGCCAAAAATCAACTGCCTAAGATTCCCTCCAAATGCATACACGACTTGATCGACCAAGGCACCAAAAATACCTCTTTTTTTGTCTACCAAAAATACCTATTGCTAAAATGCACCAAAAAAACCTATTGCGTGGAAGGCATGTGAAAATTAATCTTCATTTTTAGGGGAAAAAAATTCATCTATCTACATTGTCATTTTAAGATGGGTTGTGAAAATTAAGATAAGCATGATGTGCTCCCAAAATTACTAGAGTTCAAACTTGTATAAAAAATAACATCTATAAAAATGATCAACACACAATTGATTTCATAGATTATAAAATAATTCTATTTTTTAAAAATAATTAACAATATAAAGCCTGAAAGAGAAAATTTTCACATACCAAAAGTGATCATTGTTATTTATATTTCACATTATTAAGATGGTCGAGTATATCAGCAAGCGAAGATAGAAGTGAATCAATCTTCATTTTTATTGCAATTGGATTATTTAAATCATATTTTATTGGTGAAATTGACCACAATTTCTCTTTGATACATTTGACATGCTAACACAACAGGAAAATCAAGCTGGCTTCAAATCATAGTTAAAAACATTAACGATTTATTAACATAATGAGTAATAAAAGTTAAAGAATGTAAATGTTTATAAATTTTTTTATAAAATATGTGAAGGCCTTAAGACTACATCGAGAGGCAATGCCTTCCACGCAATAGGTATTTTTGGTGCACCAAGCAACCTAGGCGGCCAAATGGCCCACTTAGGTAGGGGTCCCATGAGGGGGGCTTAAGCTCTATGGATTATGATCAAATTCGAAAGAAAAAAAGAATAGAGGAGTAATAGTCATTTATTTAGCTATATATTTAGTCATTTTTATTTGTCTGATATTAGTCATTTATTTAGTCATTTTTATTTGTCTTATATTAGTCATTTATTTAGCCATTTATTTAGTCATTTAGTTTTGATTTTACCCAATGACCAAATTAGTCACTTATAAATGACCAAATTAGTCATGTATTTGACAAATTCTACTAGTGTTAGTCACGTAGCCATTTATTTGCCAAATTCTACTAGTGAAAATTCAAAATAAAACCAATTGAAAACTTCAAAACATCCATTTTAGAGCACCAATTTGAAAGCGTTTTGTTTGTTGGGTTCATATTAAGCACCAAATTGAAAGTATTTTTCTAACTTAGAAAGCTTGAAAAAGATTCATTTTAGAGCACTAAATTGAAAGCGTTTGTTTGTGGGGTTCATTTTAAGCACCAAATTGAAAGTATTTTTCTAACTTAGAAAGCTTGAAAAAAAATCATTTTAGAGCACTAAATTGAAAACATTTTGTTTGTGGTGTTCATTTCAAGCACCAAATTGAAAGTATTTTTCTAACTTAAAAAGCTTGAAAATTCAAAATTCTTTGATCGTTCGTCTTCCTGCAGTAAAAGGTGTTAATGGTTTTTTGGATAGATGCTTGTTATACCTCTGCAAATCCTACATACACAAACATTAGTACCTATTACACATTCAAATCAGGCACCTATTAGCATTAAGAATCAAAATTTAACTTGCAGATCTCAAACACAGGAAAAACAAGCAATAGTAGCCTCTATCAAAGAGCAAAGGTGCGAAAAAATGTCAAAAGCACACTCTATTAGAGAGTAAAGGCACCAGAAAATGTCAAAAGTGCCCTCTGTCAGAGAGCAAAGGCGCTAGAAAATGTCAAAAGCACCAAAAACCAGGTCAAGTGCGCAAGAAAACAGGTCAAAGGCGCCAGAATTGTGAAAGCAAATGCAAAAAATTTCTAGAATGCATGAAGATTTTTCCAGAGCATTTTCGGGACCTATAACTTCAAATGTAGCTCACAAAGTTGTTAGTGTTAAGGACCGAGGTCCCACCAGGTGTGCCAAATGTTGGGAATATGATGCCATTTAATTGCAATCCTAAACATATTTCATGTATCTCCTAAGTCCTTGGAAAGTGTTCCCCAACACTAGGATTAGAAAGAGATTAAATTTGAATGAAATGAACATGTAAATTGACATTTGCAATTAATTCTAAATGATAGGAACATGTGGAGATGCCCAAGAAGAGATCCTACAAAATAGGAGCACATGGGGCACCCACATGGAAGGTGGAACCCACCTTGAGTTCAGTTAACTGTTTGGAGGAAAGATAACACTTCAGTAATGCATGTAAAGATTCAAGAAGTTAGGAATTGATATTTACATGAGTGGAGTTCAGTTCAGTTCAGTTCAGGTTCAGGTTCAAGTTCAGTTATCTTTAGTTGCATGTAGTTAGTTTCAGTTGAATTCTAGTTGACTTCAATTGACTTGGAATGCATGACTAATGACTTGAGTTGCATGACAAATAACAGGTGATACATTCAGTTAAGTGGGGATCATCAATCATGCATCATGTTTGCATGAATTGATGGAGAGATATGTTTTTGTTAACAAAGATTGAATTGGACCCACCTTGGGCACCCAAGTTGGCATCTTGGAGTTAACACCTTTTGCATGAGAAGATATTTACAAGGCTGAGTTAAGTGGGCCCATTCTTGGGTGAAAACTTTGAGGAGAAGCTTGGAAGATATTTTCTTGACCAACGATCAGTTAGGAGTTCAATTTGGGGCACCTAAATTGAGGAGATATTGGATTTGACTTCTTGTTACACATTGAAACTCTACTTGCAAAGAATAGGCGTAGGTTTTTGAGAGGAAGATTTGTGCTTTGTAATTAACAACTCTTTTGAGTTTTCAAGGCTCATATTGTCTATTAATTGTAGCAAGTTGAAGAGAGTTTTAACAAAGTTTATTGCAGGTTGTGAAGAAGAATTGTTGAAGGAAAATGAAGCATCTCAAGCAAGGATTGATAAAGAATTATTGTAATCTTATTCTAAGGTTAAATAATACAAGCACTATGGTGGTGGATTTTTTTCTTGAAAGGGTTTCTCCACGTATATGTTGTGTCACTTCTATTTTCTGGTCTTATTCTTCTACAATATTTTGTCTACTTCTACAATTGGTAATAATTGATCTAACCAGATAATCATCCACAAAGAAATTGTAACAATGAACACTTAATTAGATCTACAATCTATAGTTTTACAAAGTTTGAAGCTACATAATTACCTCCATTTTGAACATTTGGTATCAGAGCTAATGGTTGGGTAGAGTTTGGGACACCTCTCTCTTAATAGTTTGAAGGTTTTTTGGCTGTAGTGGGAGCTTTTACTATTGTGTTATTGCTGATTTTGTAAAAGAAGTGTGTTACAATGAGTTCTAATTCTCGTTTAGATATTGAAAGATTCAATGGATCTAGTTATGAGATGTGGAAACTAAAAATGGAGGATCTCCTTGAAGAGAGAGATCAATGGTTAGTTGTTTGTAATGAGACAAAGTCACCTACAACGATGTTAGATGAGGATTGGGCTAAGCTTGATAAGAAGGAAAGAGGGACCATAAGATTATGTCTTGTTGATGTTTTTCTCTTGAATTTTTAGATGAAACAACCACATATAAACTGTGGAAGAGGATAGGTGATATCTATCAAACCAAAATTCTTACTAATAAGTTTTATTTGAAAAGACAGTTGTACTATTTAACGATGAAAGATGGTGATTCTATTGCACATCATTTAAATGCTTTTAATTTGATTCTAAGTCAGTTAGCATCTGTAGATGTAAAGCTAGAAGATTAAGATAAATGTATTTTGTTACTTTGTTCTTTACTAGAATCTTGGGAAAATCTAATTGTTGCTATCAGTGGTAGTGATGCAAATCCTAAGATGGACAATATAATTCCCACTCTCCTATCAGAGGAGATGAGGAGGAAGTCTAAAACTGGATCCCAAGATTCCTTGTTTGTAAGAGGTAGGCCTAAGGAAAAGGAATCTAAGGAAGACAAGAAAGGAAAGGGTAAGTCCAAAGGACGGTCTAAAACCCCTGGTAAGAGTAAGGTAAAGTGTTGGAATTGTGGGAAACTTGGACATGTAAAGAAGGATTAATGTAAGAGTAAGAAAAAGAAAAATGACGCTTCTACAGAGAAATCCTCAGATGACAATAATGATGCATTGGTCATTTAATTTAATACTCTTGTTGATAACTCTCGGCTTATTGATTCAGGTTGCTCCTATCATATGACTCCTAACAAGGAGTGGTTCACTAAGTATATTGCATATGATGGAGGGAATATCTTCTTTGGAGATAATAGCACAATGAAGGTTGTGGGAAAAGGAGAGGTAAAGTTGTGTTTCAGTGATTGTAGGGTTAAGACCCTTAATGATGTTTTACATATTCCAAGATTTGCTAGAAATCTACTTTTTGTCTCTAAGTTCAATGATTTTGGAATGCATATGACATTTGACAAAGGTGGTTGTAGATTGGTGAAAGGGAATATGGTGGTTGATAAAGGATCTCAGATTGGGACTTTGTTTAACTGAATGCCTCCACTTTGAATAAATTAGCCAATGTAACTGAAGCTGAAATTACATGTATGGTGTGGCACCATAGATTGGGCCACATTGGTGAAAAAGGTCTTAGGACCATTCTTAATAAGAAATTGGTTGACGGTATTCCTGATTATAATATTGGAAAAAATGATTTTTGTGAGCATTGTGTGTTTGGAAAGCAATCTAGATCTTCATTTCCTAGTGGAACAAATAAAGTTAAAAGATTATTAGAGATTATTCATTTAGATGTAATGGGCCCTGTGGATATTGACTCTATTGGAAAATCTAGATATTATGTCACATTTATTAATGATGTCTCAAGATACACTTGGATCTATTTTATGCATAACAAATGTGATGTGTTTAATAAGTTTAAAGAATTTAAGGCTTTTGTTGAGAAACAATCAGATCATAAGATAAAAGTGTTGAGATAAGATAATGGTGGTGAATATTGTTATAGGGAATTTGATGATTATTGTAAGCATGTAGGAATTGTGAGATAAAAAACTGCTCCATATACACCTCAACAAAATGGAGTAGCAGAAAGGATGAACCGAACCTTAATGGAAAGAGCTAGGAGTATGTTAATTAGTGCTAAGATAGATTGGTGCCTTTGGGCTGAGGATGTAAGTACTTCTTGTTATTTAATCAATAGATCTCCTAGTTCATCTATTAAAGATAAAACTCCTTATCAAATGTGGTTAGGTAGAAAACCTAGTGTTGCACATTTAAGGATCTTTGGTTGTGAGGCTTTTGTTCATGTGCCTAACGAAAAGCGATCTAAGTTGGATCCAAAACCACATAAATGCATATTCATAGGTTATGGTGAAAATGTAAAAGGTTACAAGCTTTGGAATCCTCTAACCCAAAAAATTACTTTATTTAGAGATGTGATTTTTAGGGAATTTAGAGCTTATTTAGGAGAAGAACAACCAAAGGATAAGGATACTTCTCGGACAATACATTTTGAGATAAATACTAAGAAGCAAGAAGATGCACATGTTGAAGAACAATTGGATGGATTGCATGAGGAGAGTTCACAGAGTTCTTCTGAGATATATGCTCATGATGAGCATATTGAGGAACAAGAAGAAACCCCTTTGAGAAGATTCACAAGACAACGAAATCCTGCTGATAGGTATAGCCCACCTAATTTTTGTTGTATATTTTCTTTGATGAGTACTAATGATGAACCAAATTCTTACAGGGAAGCTTTATCTTCAGATGAGAACAAGCTTTAGTCACAAGCTATGCATGAGGAAATTGAATCCTTGGATACTTGTGACACATGGGATCTTAAGAGTTTTCCCAAAGGAAGAAAGGCCATTGGTTGTAAATGGATCTTTAAAAAGAAAATTGGAGCAGATGGTAATCTCGAAAGGTACAAGGCTAGATTAGTAGCCAAGGGCTACTCCTAAAGAGAGGGAGTTGACTTTAATGAAATCTTCTCTCCTTTTGCTAAATTAACTTCTATTAGATTCTTTTTATCTATTGATGTTGCTTATGATTCTGAGATAGAGCAAATGGATGTGAAAACTGCTTTTTTGCATGGGGATCTTGATGAGGAGATTTATATGAGGCAACCTGGTGGTTTTGTTGTAAAAGGAAAATAAGAATTGGTTTGCATGTTAAAGAGATCTTTATATGGATTGAAACAGTCACCAAAAATGTGGTACAATAAGTTTGACACTTTTGCATTGAAAATTGGTTATGTTAGGAGTGAGGAAGATCACCGTGTTTACATAAAATGTATTGATGATCAACTTTTAATTATTATCTTGTATGTTGATGACATGTTGTTTATTGGTAACAGCAAGGTAATGATCAAAGAATTGAAAGCACAACTCTCTAGCACATTTGAGATGAAAAATATAGGGGCTACAAAATATATCCTTGGTATGGAGATCAACAGAGATAGAGGTAACATAAAGCTTTGTTAAAGTCAAAGCAACTATATTGATACTATTTTGAAACGGTTTAACATGTAGAGGGTGTTTATATATTTATGAGGTACTTTTGATTACTATTTTGTTTATCATGGTACTAATGATATTGATATTATGCATAGATCATTGGACATATAGGGTTTTGTTGATTCAGATTGGGTAGGAGACCTGGACAGTCGGAGCTCGACAAGTGGCTATGTGTTTACTTTGTTTGGAGCTGCGATTAGTTGGATGAGTAAGAGGCAACCCATAGTTGCTTTGTCCACCACAAAATTAGAATACATGGCTGCTACACATGCCTCTAAAGAGGCAGTTTGGTTACAGAAACTTGGGAAAGTTATTGGTTTTAATTGCAAGCAAATTAAACTTGAATGTGATAGTCAGAGTGTTATTTGTTTAGCCAAAAATCCTATGTATCATGCTCATACTAAGCATGTTGATGTTCAGTATCACTTTGTGCGAGAAATGGTTGAGAGTGGGAAGGAATTGATTGAGAAAGTTGACACTTTGATCAATGTTGCAGATTATCTTACGAAACCAGTTCCTACAGATAAGTTCTCTTGTGGCAGGAAGGCCATTGGCCTTGAGTCTTGTACTTGATTTATAATAATGATTCCTTGTTTAGAATAGCCAAAATGTGTAAGGGGGAAATCTACAAGTATAAATGAGATAATTGAACTAAAAAGAAGGTAATCTAATTCATAACAATAATCTAGATCTATGCCCATTACTCACAAAATGAAGTTAAACTATTAAGGAAATGAAGAACGTAATTGAAAAAAAGCAATAATAATGAAATCCAAAAAAATAGCATTACCATCCTTTGTCGAAGTGTATTCGTGAAGATGTGGTTGTTCATATCAATGTGAAGCCTCTATTATTGTGTGCAAGATCTTTGAAGAATGTGTGTGTTGATCAAAGATATTGATTGAAGCTTTTGTGTGAACCCCAATCCTAATACCTGCAAAACAAAGAGAACAAACACCTTAAGTTAGATATTGCAAGCATGAACAAGGATTCCCCATGAAATCCATTTACAAACTTCAAATTAGGAAAGAAAACAATGAAGAACACCATAAAATAAGAAAATATAGATTCAATCCTAATTAGAATAGCAAACACATAATCGCATGGGGGAATTGGTGCCAATTTGATGTGAAAATTAGCCCTTTCCCAATTCCTAAGATGCAAGCTTGATATGTTGATGATGATTGATCCACTTTGTTGATGAAGGATGGGAGCTCCAAGCCAAAAATCTGTAAAATCCTAACTAAGAACTCAATGGTGATGGATGGAAATGGCTAAATATTTTAGCATAATAACTTTGCATAATTTGTGAATATCGAAATGAGGATATGAGCACTTTATTTATAGAATGCCAAGATGGATGAATGTCCAAATTTGAGCAATGTGGGACTAGCATTCATCCAATGGCATGATGCCACCTGTCAATCTATGAGTGGATGGAGGATGTGCAAGATTTGGGGATTGTGCCAATAAATGCATATTTTTGAATTTCAAATTTGTTGAAATGACTTGCAAGAGGGAAGGGAAAATGCAATAAATTCCACTTAGCTCAAAACAAAGGACATGTAAGATGAAGTTATTGCCTTGTTGGATGTACATGTTGACTTGGAATTTTTGAATTCAAATTTAGAGAATATTCCAAAAGATGCCTTGTGAGGAAAATAGAGATTTAATAAATGAATTAAATCTATTGTCATGTGCAACTTGCAAAATCTAGAGGATGGGACATGATTCAGAATTAAATTAATCAAGGGTTAATTAATTTAATGAGAGGTTAGATGATGTGACCTATTTGACTCAAATTTAGGGATTTCTTTAAATCAAATAAGAGAAGAATATGATGAGAGAATAATTAAATAAGGATTTTGATTTATTTAATTAAAAGAGATGGTGTTAGATTAAATCAAATAACATTTTGATTTATTTAATTTAATGAATATACTTTAGAGATTTAATCAAATAAGATTAATTATTTAATTGAATAGGGATAATTAGATCAGATGGATTGATTTAATTAACAAAAGAGATTGACCTAATTAGATAAAATGATTTATTTAATTAAGAGATAAATATTGATGAATTTAATTAAATAAAGAGATTTGATTAAATGGTTAGACTGAGGGATGATTCAGGAAGAAACGATGTTAGTAGTCAGGATCAGATGCACAATGTCAATCGGTATATTTTACGTGTCTATATTTTGCCCCTCTTTGAAGCAATGTACTTGTTGCGTTGGTTCAAAGAATAAACGATCTCAATCAAATCCAAAAAAAATCGTTATTTAAAAACTTGCCCCACTGCTGCCTAGCGAGAGAAAACATACCATTATAATGCCCCCTCGAGAGATTGGATGAAAATTTCAATTTTTGGGTGATCTTGCGAAAAAGAGAGGACAAAGTACCCGACAGGTTTGAAAAGGCTCCAAGAGGCCAAAAACTTGTCTAAACGCAATAAAATGATGTAAAATAGGCCTCAATTGGACAAAAATAGGTTCGGGGGCCCAAAACCCTAGCAGGACAGCCAATTAGGGTGAAAAAACCCTAATTTTTAGGCTTAAAAGGGGCCCGAGGGGTCACTTTCAAGTCATTTTCATACATTTCCAATAGTAACCTTGAGATTTGAGCTCTGACCTTTTGACGATATGGCACAACGACAGCTTCCCCTACACATTTTCAATTGAGTTTAGACGTACCAGCAACCACCTGGCATCGGGGCACCGGTATGTGACCCTTACCTGAGCTTCATTTTTCATTTATTGCTTCATTTAATGCTTTTAAAGGTCGGTCCGTCTACAGCGGCGCTATATAGTGCCACTCAAAAATTAAACTGTGTCGTACAGTGTGATATAGCGTCGTGGTGGTGTAGTTTGGAGTTGAAAACTCTGACGCTGAGCTCAGGGTTGGCGGGGCGGTTTGCAAAGTGTGACACAGCGGTCCTGATTCTGCTCAAAGTGCGCCACTAGATGAGAAAGTGCACCGCGGCGGTGCAATTTTGCTCTTTTAAGCCCTAGCATTGGAGTTTGATTAGAAATCAAACTATGATGCCTTCACAAGTTGCACCGCTAGAGAAATTTTTTGAACGACCGACGAAGAATTTTTTCAAAAATTTTAACATGGTGACCTTCCTTGATGCAGGATGTGGCGAGGGAGCTCTACTCCCAAGAGCACAGGTCGCGGGACTTGCCTGGCTTTTTGCGGGACTTGTGCGACAGGGACTAGGATCGACTCCGGATTGCGGGGTTATGGTACATTGCCTACGCAACACCCATTCGCACTCACCTAGGGATGCTGTCAGCACTGACTGAGAGATGGCACAGCGAGACCTCTTCATTTCATCTTCCCACTAGCGAGGCCACAGTCACCTTAGAGGACGTTTGGCGTATTTTGCGATTGTCGATTCATGGCCGACGGGTCATTTTTTACATGGACAAGGGGCGTGAGGCCTTCCATAGAGTCCTCGCCACATAGGACATCATTTTCTGCGAGGGACAGATAGAGCTCGAGCGGCATAGGATCCTAGCACCTCCCTACCGCTGGGTCATTGCATCCATCATTTCGGGTCTCGTTGCCCCTGACAAGCGAGGCTGATACTTCAGTCCTGACTGGGGATATTGCTGGGAGTGGATGGTTCGAGATAGGCCAGTTTGTTTTGCTTGGGAGCCTATGCTTCTTGCTTCATTATACAAAGACCTGCATGAGTACATGTACATGGACGACAGAGCGTTGGGAGCAGGGGTGACACTTCTTCATGTCTGGGCGTGGGAGCACATTGTTGTGTTGTGTCCACGTGTTGTTTCAGTTCCGATGGTGCCAGATGATCCCCTCATGTGGCGTTACAGAGGCGGTGTGTCCTTCACACACACCAATGAGCACGGGATCCCCTACTAAAGGAGGGTCTTGGACGAGATGCAGGTTTCCACCTGGCAACCATACCTTAGTCAGCCTGGATGGGTCGATGATGCTGATCAGATGTTCTATTGCTGCCAGGACCATTTTATGCAGGGGCGAGAGCACACCATGATTGAGAGGTACTTACCCAGGTGCATGTAGTGTCAGTTTGGGGAGCCTCAGGATTGCCCCGATGATGATTACGTAGCTGTCTTCACCCGCACCATGACACAGGTTTCATGGGGGTGGTATATTCCTGCTTCGAAGGTGGTGGATAGCTTCAGGCAGTTGGTAGCCCGACCATGGGCTTACGATCAGGGGCCTATAGACCCAGGCACTACATAGGCTTATAGGGATTGGTTTCGACCTCCGCTTTGATTGACTATTCCAAGAGCAGCCCCAGATCTGCGAAGAGTTAGAGGCAGAGGAAGAGGATGAGGACGGCGGGCTGATGTTCGATAGGATCAGCCAATTGCATCGCTAGTCTAGCCAGGGCAGTGAGATGTTCTGATGCCAGACCTGCAGTAGGTGTCACCAGGTGTACCACCACGAGGTAAGGATTAGCCTCAGGTGCAGCCACAGGTTTAGCTAGCAGCACAGCCGACAGGACAGGTAGATCCTCGGGATACTTTGATTGCATAGCTGCAGGCCTAGGTGCAGACTGTGACAGCCGAGAGAGATCAAGCTAGGGTCGAGAGAGAGCATCTTAGGGCCAAGAGGGATTAGGTCATACAGCAGAGATAGGTTGCAGAGCCACAGGCAGCCATAGAGCTAGGTAGGAGACAACAGCTAGAGAGCATGGCAGCCTCCTCCTCCTAGGGTACAGTGTCCGTGCAATCCTACAAGAATGTCGTCTGAGAGGCCGAGTACTACTAGAGGCATTATCGTGAGGCCGTACCTAGAGGACGGGTCCCAAAGTACTCAGAGCGGACCAGCTACAGACCAATAGAGGGTCACGGTGACAGAGGCGAGGGCAGCATACACGGGGACAGAGCTTGACCGAGATTAGCTTTTTTGTGCCCTATGGGCTCCTTTTTGATAGCCCGATGGGCCTTTTGTACTGATTAACATACATGTACAGTGATCCGATTTATTCTTTGTACTATGATAGTTGCGTTATTGATGATATATGTATGAGTCGATGATGATTTTGATGTGATGTGATGTGTACCCTTTATTTATGCATGGATGATTTTGCTTTCATATGTTGTGCAATGATGTTTTCATGGATGCATTTATTTCTGATAATATATGCATTATGATTATGACTAACAGATCTATGTTATGTTAACCTATGATATGCAAATGTGATGTGCAATGAAGCTATCTATATGATGATCTATTTTATGTTGATGCAAATGATGATGTGTTTTCTATTTATGCTTATGTGGAATGATTTATGCAATGAATGATTTATGATGCTATTTATGAGATGATGTGGATGATGTAATGTGAATGCGATGGTCATGATATGATGCAAATGAGATGGTTTTATGTAATGCAAATGAGATGGTTTTTTAAGATGCTTAGAATAACAAATTTTATTATCCTAAATATATTAAATGATGATGTAATGTATGTGATGCATTTAATATGATGTAGTGATATGCAATGATACGATAATGTTTTATGCAAGATGAACCTAATGTGTGAGATGGCTTTATGATGTTATGCAAGTATGTATGTGATGGATTATCTTATAATGCTTATGTACCTATTATGTATGATTATGCAATAGGTGGTAATGTGAAATGGTTATGAAATGCAATGAAATGGATGCACCTATCTATGAAGAATGCCTATGATAACCTATTTATATGATGATTGAAATGTAATGCATGTGTTTCCTATATGATATGTTTATGCAATATGCTAATGATTTGTGGATGCAGGATCGATGACGATGGCAATGGTGATGGTGATGATCAACTGTCATAGTACCTTGTTAGTGCAGTGAGAAAGAAGAGAAAAAGTCATTTCAACAAGACACAAGATGATGCAAATGCAAATGATGATGATGATGATGATTACTTGCCGAGGAATTGGGATTTTCAAAGGGCCAATTTCCTTATGTTTGATAACGCACGTGGTACAATGCATCAAGGTATAGAAATCCAGGATGGTGTTGTACCCAGTGTGATGGACTTCGACTTGACAAATAGATAGGAGTATCCTTGTTCACACCTGACATACAGAAACCTTGCTAGGATGCACTTTAGAAGTTTCAAACACCTCAGACCAAAACACGGAAAGGTAAACCTTTCAATGCAATAGTCAACAAGTTGTCCAAGACCTCCTCTATACATACCTAACAAAACAAGTATTTGCCAAGGTTATATTACAAGTACGTCCAACAAGCATGGCAAACAAAAAGATAATGATTGTTGCCCCATTCCTATTTCTCTAAATCCTCTTGTTCGGATATCATCGAGAAGTCCTTGGAATGAGCGCAATAAGATAAGTCAAAAGATAAAGACAACATAAACAAACAAGCTGATGCTCTTCAATACCACTAACAAAAAGGAGATGTTTTCTAAGGATAAGAACTAAAACTATTGCCAAAAGATAATGCCCATTGTAGGAAGGATTCATCCTAGGACATATTAGTGGATGGTGGCACGTCATTTCGTTTATCCAAAGCGTTCTAAATGATGATTGATATGGGACCAATTTGGATGATGAGTTACCGATACAAAGAGATGACCAACTTGCTTATGCACTGACTTAGACCTAAGACTTGATGTTTTGAGTTTTCACTTTCGCCCTGCTAGACTTGTTTATGATTGTCTTACCAAAGATTGAGGATGACAATCGTTTATTACGAGTGATGTTATTGCGGGTGCAAGCGAGATGAGATGGATGGATTTTTTCAAATATTTGGATGTTTTTGACCTTTTTGAGATGTTTTGAGGCTATTTTTTGGTATTTTTGAGATTTTCAAATGTTTTGATTTTTGATTTTCCAAGATTTTGACCAAGAGACTAACCTAAAGACCTATCCTAGGGGGCTTGGGGGCTGATTAATAGATTAGCCTTGCTACGTTATATACGCAGAGACCACGTAGTTCGACTAACGAGCTAACTGATTTACAGATGATGATATACACGATGAGATGTCTGTTTATTATGACAGACTCCTATAGGACTAACCTAAATGTCTCAGGGGATGATCAAAGATCAACCTTGCCTACATTCAAGCTCAGAGACGTAGTTTGACAAGACGACCTTGTTTTTGGATTTTTGATGATTTTTGAATGTTTTTGGATTTTCTAATGTTTTGATTTTTTGGATTTTCTAATTTGAGAATTTTAAGGATATACACGAATCTGATCTGATGAGAACATGCCCCTAGTGCGGTGTAATAGACTACTTCGATAAAGGTAGGACAAGCTGACCTTGAGGATGAGTCGAGTAGTACTAGGAGGAATCATGATACGAAAACAACACCAAGCTATGGTGCAGATGCGAGTGGCTGAGTGATGGATGGAAATATGGAATGCGATGGATGATGGAAGCGTGATGGATGCATAACAAGCCGTAAAGATCCTGGTGGATAGAAAGTGCTTATTTACACAAGGTGCCTGTTTGCCAGGTTTTCACCAAGGTACTTCTCCAAAGTGCCACCGAAGTGGTTTTCACTAGAGGACGATTTTTCTCTTTACTATTTTCAATCCTTTTTCTGATTTTTTTGGAATTTTTTGCCTTTTTAATTTTTATTGTTGTTACCAAGACGCCTGTTTTCCAGGTTTTCACTGAAGTAACCATTTTTTCAAGACATTTTTTGATTTTTTTGGATTTTTTGGTTCTATACCTTGAAAGATTTAGGCATAAAACTTTTTGAGATGAGAACTATTCATGGGCTCTTGCAGAGGTTCCCCTTCGTGTGTTGATAACTAATATGCCCATGAGTTATAACTTGTGATAACGAATGGTCCCAACCAATTGGGTTCAAATTTTCCTTTAATTCTTGGGTTTGGGACATTCTTCTGATTTTCTTTTAAGACCAGTTCTCCAACTTGGAACATCCTGCTTCTAATCTTCTTATTGTAGCTCCTTTTGAGTCTATTCTAATAGACTTGCAAATGATTCAAAGCATCTATTCGTCGCTCATCCAGTAGCTCCAGATCATTCAATCTTGAAACTCGATAGTCTTCATCAGTGATGAGGTTTTGCAGTGATATCTTGAGTGATGGGATCTCGATTTCAATGGGGAGTACTGCTTCTGATCTGTAGACCAGGGAGAAAGGGGTGGCGCCGGTGGGTGTGCGGATGCTGGTTCGATAGGCCCAAAGGGTGGGATTAAGCTGTAAATTCCAGTCACGACCTGCGTCATTGACTATTTTCTTAAGGATTTTCAAAATGGTTTTGTTTGTAGCTTCTACTTGGCCATTGCTTGGAGATAGTATGGTGTGGAGAAGTGATGTTGGATTTTGAATTTTTCGCATAAGTCATGGACCTCCTGATTCTTAAATGGTGTCCCATTATCTGAGATAATGGCTTGTGGAACACCGTATCGGCAAATGAGATAGTTCAGGATGAACTTAGAAATCTGCTTCCTAGTTATGTATGTCATGGGTATGGCTTCCACCCACTTAGTAAAGTACTATGTTGTGGTTATGATGAATTTGTGGCTTTTAGATGAAGTGGGTGTGATTTTTCCAATGAGATCAAGTCCCCATTGTGAAAAGGGCCATGGTGTAATGATAGGATGAAGCTCTTGAGTTGGAGCATGGATGAGGTCCCCATGCTACTGACATTGTAGACAATTTATGGCATGATCATGTGCTTCTCTTTCCATTGTGGGCCAATAATACCCCATCCTCAGCAGTTTCTTGGCTATGGTCATTCCACTCGAGTGTGAACCACATATACTGTTATGTACTTCAGTTAGAGCGGTTAATGCCTCCTCAGTGTTTAAGCAGCGCAGTAGGGTTCCTTCAATGCTTCTATGATATAGGGTATCACCTAGGATGACAAATCTGGATGCCTTTTTGACAAAGGTTTGTTTTAGATTTGAGGGTAGGTCGGTGGGTATGACTCCTATTCGAAGGTATGTGTAAATTTCATGATGCCAAGGATCACCAGGACCAATAATTTTGCACACATATTCTGATTCTGGTACCTCGAATGTAGGCACGAGAAGCTGCTTAATCAGGAATTCATATTTTGGAACGTTGTCAGGGATGTCGAGCAAGGATCCAATTGTTGCCACGACGTCTGCTGCTCTGTTGTTGGTTCTAGGAATCTGTTCAAATGTTATTTCGATGAAGGATTCTTTGAGAGTCTCCACCAATTTTTTGTATGGAGTGAGCTTGTCGTCCTTGGTCTGGTATTCATCGTTCACTTGATTTATTATCAATTGGGAGTCTCTGTATACTCTGAGAGCTATAATGTTCCACTGCACTACTATTCTGAGACCTATGGTTAAAGCCTCGTATTCTACAATGTTATTGGTGCAGGGAAACACTAGTTTGTAGGATCTTGGTATGCAGTCCCCTTGTGGGGTGATGAAGAAGATGCCAACTCCTGATCCATGCTACATGTATGAGCCATCGAAGTACAGTTTCCAGTGGTTAGCTATGTTGAGATTGAAAATGGATTCATCTGGAAACTCTGAGACAAGAGGGTTCTCTAAATAGATTGGTGCTTCTGCAAGTTGATCTGCGATGACTTGGCCTTTGATTGCTTTCCTCTCCACATATTCAATGTCGTATTCTAACAGTATCATCACCCCTTTGGCCATTCTTTTTGTGAGCATTTCCTTTGATAGTAGATGCTTGAGAGGGTCAATTTTGGCAATGAGTTTTATTTTATGTGCCAACATGTAATGTCTGAATTTATGTGATGCAAACACTACTGTGAGGTATGCTTTCTCGATGAATGAATATTTTAGCTCATGTCCAACCATTGTTCTGCTGATGTAATAGATAGCCCTTTCTGTTCCATTCTTGTCATGCTGAGCTAAGAGAGCTCCAAGGGCTGTTGTTGTTGCTGACACGTATAAAATCAATGGTTTTCTTAGGATTGGTGGCATTAAGACTGGCGGTGTTAGTAGATATTCTTTGATTTTGTTGAATGCCTCTTCACACTTGGTATCCCATTTGTACGCTACTCCCTTGTGGAGTAGGTGAGAGTATGGGTTTTGTTTGTCTGCTAATTGTGCTATGAATCTTTGAATGGATTGGAGTCTACCTTGGAGACCTCTTAATTGTTTTAATGTTTTTGGTGCCTCCATCTCGAGGATTGCTTTTACTTTTGCTGGATCCACCTCGATGCCTCTCATTGACATTATATATCCTAGCAATTTTCTAGATTGTATGTTGAAGACACACTTCTTTGGGTTTAATCTGACCTTGTACTCTTCCAATTTGTCAAAAATGACACTTAGGGTTGCTATGTGATCTTTTCTCTTTCTGGACTTGGCTAGAATGTCGTCAACATAGTCTTTGATCGTCTTATGAATCATGTCATGGAATATCAATGGCATAACCCTTTGATATGTTGCTCCTGCATTCTTTAAGCCGAATGGCATCATGTTCCAACAGTATGTCCCCCATGGACAAGTGAAAGTTGTTTTATGTTGGTCCTCTTTAGCTATCATGATCTGATTGTACCCTGAGAATCCGTCCATTAGTGACAATATCTCATGTCCAGCTATCATGTCTACTATCATGTCGATGTTGGGAAGTGGGAAGTCATCTTTTGGACATGCCTTGTTCAAGTCTCTGAAGTCTGTGCAGATTTTGATGTTCCCATCGAGTTTTGAAATAGGTACCAAATTTGACACCCATTATGGATAATCTATTGGTCGGATGAATCCTACGTCTAATAGCTTTTTTAGCTCCATTTTGACTAATAATGCGATTTGAGGGTGCATTTTTCGAAGCTTTTGTTTAACAGGCTTTGCTTTTGGATACACTGCTAAGTGGTGAACCACAGTCTCTGGATCAAGTCCTGGCATGTCAGCATAACTGCATGTGAAGTTTATTTGTCTTTCTCTTAGGAATTCCGCTAGGAGCTCTTGCTCTTCTGATAGTAGCGATTCCGCATAGAATGTGATGTGCGGGGTTGCCTCTATTCCTAGGTTGACCAGATTGCATTTTTCTGCCAAGACTACTAATTTTTCTTGATGAAGGGCTCTTAAAGGAAGATTGAATCCCCCATCCTCGGGCGCCTCATAGAGGTTTTCACCGTTGGATGCATCCTTTCTTTTTACTTTTTTCTAGTCAGAGAGTGCCACAGTGTGGTTTTCACTCAAGGACTTGGATATTATTCTTAATTTCTCACTTTTGCGACTGAAGGATTCAATCGTTTCCCCATAATAGGAATGTATGTCCAACTCTATTATAAACCCTGCTTTGTGATCCCCATCTGGAATGTTATCCTGTAATCCCATGAATTCCAAGAGTGCTTCATCATTTTCAAATGTATCAAGAACTGGTGGTCCTCGTTGGTCGTAGTCGATGAGTTGGGGATATACTAGGCGGATTTCATGATTTTGGTGGTCTGATTCAAAAGATAGGGTGCTAATCATGCAAAGAGTGGCATCCTCAAATAGCCTAGGTAAGTTGGTCAGGTGATCCTCATCATCACTACTACTACAGACGTCGGTTATATCAAATGTAAAGTTATCTATGACTCTACCTGTAGACACTGGTAAGCGTAGCTCTGCTGGGATTGGATGAGGAGGATTATTAACTGTTCTAACCAGAGGACTTCAGCCACATATGGTTATACTCAGAGGGGTACATCCAAGGCCAAGATTTGTTATCGGTCGCGTCTCTAGCATGATAGGTATTATAAGCCCATTGTCGTTTTGTCTGAGTCTTTGATTTCTGTCATAGCCCATTGCGAGCATCATTTGCAGACCCTTACTTTTGTCATCCATTGGTAAGTCAGCTACTGGTCTTTCATCTTGATATAGCATATGAGATGGATCTGCCTCAATAACTTCTCGTCCAAGATCTCCCCAACTTGTGAAGGTGGGATAGTATTCAGGAGACATTTGGGATGTAGAGGCTTCATTTATTTGCGGTTGTCCCCATGATCTAGGAGATTGTGGTAACTCTCCTACCACAAAAGCATTATTAGGGAGCTTGTAGTTTCCACAACCATTATCTTGTATGATGACCTTGATGTCAAAGATGCTGGGGATGGCAGGAGACTTTGCCGTAGAGGTGGATGCGAGGGTGGCGGGATCGATGTATGGTGTGGATGGGCCCTCATCATTTTTTGGTACTTGGGGGATTTTGTAATACTTTGCTTCAATATTTTTGCAATAGGAGATGGGTTTAGGATCTCCATGGATGGTAACTTCTTGTCCCTTATGTGTGAATTTCACGCATTGGTGGAAAGTTGATGCTACTACTTTCATCGCATGAATCCATGGGTGTCCTAGGAGGATGTTATATGGAAAGTCAAGGTCCAAGACCTGACAAGTGGTTTCCATGATGGCAGGCCCTACTTGAATAGGGAGTTTGATCGTGCCCTGAGACACTCTTTCTTGATCATCGTATGCTCTTATTGTGATGCCCTTTCCTTTGTCGATATAATCTTTTGATATTTTCAACTGCTTGATGAGGCTGAAAGAATAGATATTCAAACCTGAACCTCCATCCACCAAGACCCTTTTGATTTTTCTTTTATGTACTATGGCTTCCAAGTGAAGTGCACGGTTGTGAGATGGTTGAGTGGGGAAATCCTGGTTGGAGAATGTGAGGAGATTTGGCGTAATGATATTTCCGAATGTGAGGAGATTTGGCGTAATGATATTTCTGACCATAGCTTGGAATTGCTCCACATCAAGATCTGCGGGGACAGTGGATGAGGTCAACGCTTCTTCAAGAATTTTCTTATGGGAAGATGATATTTTTAGCAACTCCATGATGGAGATTTGCACTGGCATTCTCTTGAGTTGATCTAGGACATTATAGCCATTAGGAACGGATCTAAATGTTGGGACTTTGTTTGGCTGGGATGATCCTGCGATGGTAACTTTTTCGCCTCTTGTGGTGACTCCACAATCTTCGGCATAGGCGCCCTTGATGGTGATGACCATGCAGTTTTCATTGAGGGAGGCGACGACTGTTTCATACACATGATTTACGTTTGAGTGGATGCCTTTCCCTTTATATTTGTTATTGTTATTCCCTTTATTGCCATGATTAGGCATCAGATTCGTGTATATCTTAAGATCTTGGTTTCCTGTAGGTTGTTCCACGTTTATGATTCTTTTATCGATGAGATCTTGGATTATGTTTTTTAATCTCATGCAACTGTTCATGGTATGGCCTTTGATTTTATGGAACTCGCAGAGTTGATTCTCATTATACCAAGGAGGTTTCACATCCGGTTCTTGGTAATTCTCAAATGTAGGAGCTTTGATGAGTTTTTCGTCTATCAGCTTTTTGATTATGTCTTCAAGTGGTTCCCCCAAAGTGGTGTACTTTCACTTGGGATAACTCTTGTTACTTTGGGGTGGTCCCCTTTGGTCATTGAGATTGTTGATTGTCGAATTGTTGTGTGGTCGTTATGTTGCGTGATGATTGTTTTGGTGTTGGATTTGGATTTGTGGTGAGGGTGTGTTTTGGCGAGGGGCACTAATGACCACCTTGGCATCGACGACACCATCATTAGTAACATTTTTGTTCCTTTCCCACGTGTGAGGTTTATCATTGTAATTGGATGGTGGGCAGTTGTTTTGTTGTTCGGGGTATGAAGTTGGTCCCATGGGTTGAGTCATGAGGGCTCGTTCAATGCTAAGTGCCTTGGAGATCAACTGATCATATGTGGTGATGCCCTGAACCTTGAGATGAAATGCCAAGAGGCTATCAAGGTTGGATATGATGGTTCAAACTTATTGTTCTTCGGGCATGGTCCAATTGCTCCGATTGGCCTTGGATCGCCATCGTTATAGGAATGAAGCGAATGATTCACCCTTTCCTTGTTTCAGAGCTGAGATTTCTTCTAGACTAACATCCATTGCAATGTTGCATGCATAGTTTTTTATGAATGCGTCTATAATTTCTTGGAATGTCCTAATGCCTAAAGGTAAGTGAGAGAACCATTCCATAGTGTGGTCTGCCAAACTCCTAGGGAATAGCCGCATCAGATAAGTATCATCATATGCGACTTCCATGCAATGAACCTGAAATTCCCTGATGTGATCTTCAGGGTTTCCCGTCCCGCGATATTTTTCAAATATGGGGATCTCAAATCCCTTAGGGAATGGTTTCATCACTAGGCTCCTATCAAATGGATAGGGGCACAAGTTTCTTGGTGTCTTTGTGGTTCGTCCTGATTGAAGATCGAGCACTTGTTGCGAGAGCAACCTGATTTGTGTCGTTACATCATTTTGTGGATCAGGGGTGGGATGAAGGTGTTTTGGGGTGTTTCGATTGTGGGTTGGATGGATGGGTTGTTTGATGTGTTATTCGATGGTATCTGTATGTTTTGTTGAGTTAGGTAGGCTTCCACCTATTGTTGTATGAACAACGCTTGTTGTTGCTGCGCTAAGATTTGGGCTTGTTGTTGCGCTTGTTGTTGGGCTACCAATTGGGCTGCTTCTTGCTGCTCTTGATATTGCTTTATTACTTGTTGATATGATTGCAATTGCACTGCTTATCTTTGTGCAAGTTGTGCTTGATATTGGGTGTTTGCCTGAGCTTGAGCTTGAGCTTGTGCTTGCACTGCTTGTGCTTGGGCTTGTGCCTGTGCCGCTTGTTGTTGTAATAGAGTTTGTGCTTGAGCAGCCTTTTGTGCTTGTAATGCGGCTTGGGCTGCTTGGGTGGCTTGCGCAGCTTGAGCAACTTCTTCTTGTTGTTGTTGTTGCAATAATGCTTAGGCTTGTTGCGCTTGTAATGCGGCTTGGGATGCTTGGGCAGCTTGGGTAGCTTGCGTAGCTTGAGTGGCTTGTTGAGCAGCTAGTTGTACAAATTTTTGTCTTTGCACTTGTTGGAATCCCCTTTGAAAAGTAGCTTGCAATGTTGCGTTGTATTGGCTTGATGTGGTGGAAGTTGGTGGTGGTGGGAGTGGTGGTGGATTCAGAATGGCGTTTGTGGTGAGCGATGATGTCATGTTGATGTTTTAAGTAATGGATGGTGGTGTTGATGTGGTTGGTCCTTGGGAGACCATGCTTTGCGATGTTAGGGGGGTGTTTGACGATGTAATTTCTTGTGCATTTATCGTTTGTTGTTGCGATATCGACAACAAATTTTGAGCGTTTGGCATAATGCTTTGATTGATATTTGGGATGTTGGTTTGATTGATAGTTGGTAGAGGGGGAATCCCTAAACCAAGGAGTGGTGTGGATGATGATGGCAATGGTGGAAGAGGTGGAAATGTGAGGGGTGCAAGTTCTTGCGAAAATGTTGTGGTGTCGAAGATGCCCCCTGGTCCAAACATATCTCCCTCCTCTTGTGAATTTGTGAGGAGAGAAGTTTGAGGTGTTGTGTGGAAAAATGATGATGATGGATCATGATGGAAAGTGAGAGGAACATTCTTATGTAATGGGTTTTCGAGTATGTTTTGTTCCAAGATGGTATTTGCATCCAAGTTTTGATTATTAACAAGGGGGTGTGTTTGAATAGCATTGAGAAATGCATTTCCCTTATTAACATTGGGTTGGGTTGGAGCAAACGATGTCGTGATTTGCGGAATGTTTTGCGTGATGCTTTGGGATGGGGGTGTAGATGAGATGGGAATGGTGGATGAGATTGGAGGAATTGATGTCTCCACTATAGTACTCACATCGAAATTCGAAGGTAACTTGGCCCCTTGTTTTGCTAGTTCAAGCATGTATAACGAAGGGTTAAGCCTCATCATGATGATGATTTTATGGTTTTCTGGATTTTGGAGCATTTCAGTTATTTCTTTGTGAGACATTCCAAAGGTAAGATCCTCTCCTTGGTTTTCCTCTTGCGGATTTTGTGATGATGATATGGTCAATGGATTGCTTGATTCGGCGGGATTCATTTCAACATTTGTTTGGCTAAGATCACTTGAAGTGGGTGTTTCTTTGTTGGCTTCCATACTCTTCTTGTATTGAGATCTAGTTTGAACCATAAAACAAGGATCAATTTTTGAGAATAGGAGAGATGAATCTCTTGGTTCTTTGGATTGATCTTTACTTTATGCCCAAAGTAGAGGATATCTTGAGGATCGAAAGGTGATATGATGATGATGTAAGGGATGGATGATGTGGATGTTTTGATCTTTTGATAAATCTTGAGGGAGATACTAGGATTTTAGGACTTTCAGATATGTTTCAAATTTTTTATTTTGATTTGATTTTGGATTTTGGATTTGTCCTTGATTTTGATTGATTTTGATTGCATTGATTTTGAACAAATAGACCCTAAGATGTTGGATGATTATCTAAGGGATAGATTTGTTCAAAGGATTATAATTTGAATATGTGCGGGGAGAAGGATGCATCTACCCACACCTATTCAAACAAAATGATAGTTTCACTAAGCATATGAAGAAGGATTCATCTACATATACTAAGCAAACCAAATGATTTTGACAACTGTTGTCACCTAGAAATGCACCCTGTGCAAAGTTTACAAAAATTGAGCATTCTAGAGCAACATGGGATCATCTTAAGGTTGTGGGTCACCTATAGTTGAAATGAACCTTCGGAGAAGGCCGACTTCCTTTGGGTATCACCCAAACTATTGATCTGTAAAGGGAAAGACATAAGAGATGCATAAATTAAAGAACTACACTAGGTTGATACACCGAACTAGTAAGAACAATGAGATACTCAATTTGCACTTGAATACTGGCGACAGCCAACGGACTGCACAACAAGATCCTGTAGATCACACATACAAATAGGTTTGACATGCAGATGCCTTCAAGAAGGAAAGGCAAATTTTCACATACTAAAAGATCATGTGCAAGATTAAGTAAACACAGTTTGCAACCTACATGATACTACTTCTGCAAAGAAAGGCACGACATGGAACAAAAGGTATAAGGAAAGAGAATATTTCACTAAGTAGCTCAATGAATCACTTAAAATATGCGCAATACTTCACAAGAATCAGAAGGGCAAAATGATGGGCCATCAATGGTAACCAAGGCAGATTTTGTATATTATGTTCCAAGTTGAATTACAGAATCCTGCTAGTCTGAGAGAGGACTACAAAAGGGTCACAAACTTCAGAAGAGCATACATCCAAACTCTATTACAAAAAGGCAAAAAATGCCTTATATATAGAAAAGATCTCAGCCCCTTAGGGCTTACAAAAAATATCGGTTTAGAAAATATCTATCCGCAAATCTTTTGGATGAAGTTAATGCAGAACCCTGCATGTCCATGTCGGTGTCCAAGATTTCCCTTTGGGGAAACCTTCTTGATCTTTCTACAACTAACGCATTTACTCTGATTCTGGCATCGTGTCTTGCTCAAAACACCTCGGCTGAATGCCTTGAATGCCTTGAGCTCACTCTGATTCGTGTGGCATTCATCTAGGGTTGACATTCTTTGTTCTGCCATGGCTCGCCTCAGCTCCCCCTGGTTGGTCAAGCGTTTTCCACGTAGGCTTTGCAGCTGGTCAAAAGTCTTTTTGAAAAGAATCGCATCTCAATGAGACACTGAAAGTGTCTTGCCGATGCGATTATATCATTTGGCAACAATTGGCGTAGTACGTGACAGTCGATGAGAGTTCATATCAAGCTCGATCAGTCATGCCGATACCACTGAGGCCATCAGCAAGACACAATTCTGTCGTTGAGATATCATGGCAAAAAATCCACGCTTAGCGAAGGCATCAGTTTCAGAGAGACCCACTACACTCGGCGAGACCTCCTGGCGATGACCTCATTCTCTTGGCGATGAACCTACTTTGCATCCTGTTGGGGAGACATCCCTACTTCAACATGACTTTATGCCGATGTCCTCGGTCTCGGAAAAATCTTTCTGCTGTTGGCGAGACTCCTTCTATCGGCCAAACCTCATGGCAAACTCCTTTTGTCTCTCAAGCTCACTTCATTCCGTTGAGATCCATCTTGTTGTCAGGGAGACATCTGGCCTTCGGCAAGACATTATGCTGAAGGTTAAATCTTTCGGTGATCCTACTGTCAATGAGACCCCTTGTTAGTCGCCGAGACCCTACGGCGCATTGATTTTGTCTTGGTGAACTCCCTCCTTTCTATCGGCGAGACTCCCGCCGAAGGAAAACATATCGGGGCCCCTTCTATCTTTCGGCGAGACTTAGGTAAGTCACCGGGACCTCATGGCGACGACTTCAACTCTTGGCGAGGCCCCTCATTTGATTTCTTCGATGTGACCTTTATCCTTCAGCAAGACATCCTGCCAAAGGCGATATCCTTTGCCGACACTGCCCTTGTTTCATTTTGGAGGCTCCACTATTCGGTGAGACTCTTGCCGATCCTTTCGCCCTTTGCGGAGATCTATTTCATTTCGGGGAGACATCATTGCTTTGGCATGACTTTATTTCGATGTCCTCGGTCTCGATGAAATCTTTCATTATCAGCGAGACATAATGCCCTCGCCAAGACATTCTTGCGAAGCTATCTCCTTATGCCAATCACCCTTTTTCTGTTGCCGAAACAAAAGAGAATGTCACGTCGATAGATGCCTGGAGATGAATCCCAATCGCTATGATATCAAATAAGTCTTGTCGATAGGCACCACAGACATTTCAAAAATGGATTGAGGAACCCTACCATTCTCACGCCGATATGTTCCCTGGTTTGGAGCATTCAGACCTAATGGAACCCCTGTCACATGATATTCTGCCTGATTGAGCTTGAGGGTGAAAATTAGGTAACAAAAACTTTGACTAAGCATATGCAAAAGGATGCATCTACACATACCTAGCCAAAGGTGATTTTGATAATGTTTTCAAGGATTTAGTCTCAATGATTTTGATGATTTTTTGATTTTTGCCTAAAATCCTAGCATTAAGGATGATTTCAAGATTTTCCAAAAGGTGATGGTGAGATGATTTTTGTTTTGATGTTTGAAGGATGGATGAAAAAGATTTTGATTTGCCTTGATCCTAAGATGAACCTAAAAAGGACACTTTGTTTTTCTAGACCTAGGTATTGAAGAGCATACAATGCTTCTATAAACCTTTGTAACCAAGAAGTGATTTCACTTGAACATACATTTTCATATTTTGAACCAATGATTTTTGTTTTGGGATTTGGACCTTTTGAGAATCGTGAGGCTTCAACACACATGAAAGTTCATTTTGCTTAGCTTTGCTTAATGGCTTTATTTTACCAAAAACACTTTCTTTGATTAAGTTTTCAAACTAAGATGTCCAATGTCTTAATTTCTTCAAACCCCACAATGTATGTTATGTGGAAATTCGATGAACTCAAAGCAAAGGTTTACCTATTGTTTACTTTAGTAGACAAATCGAGATGTAATCCAATGTTTAGAAACCTCTAAGGATGTAAATCCCAAGGGCAAGTAATAACATATGGATTGAGTCAATTGTATTTGCCTCCTAAAGGGTTTGAAATTTGGATGATGATGTTAAGTGTTTGTTTTCAAGATGTTTTCGATCAAACAATGCATTTTGTAACCCAAGAATAAGTACAACCCTATGGATGTGTAAGACAATATTTGTTGGATTCCCACTTGGACAAGTCTAGCTACGCTTATCTTTAGTTAATGGTTAGATACTTGACCCCACAAGCTCCCCTCCACGACACTCACTTATATGGGACAATGAAGCATCAACACCCATGAAACTCCCATGGCATGCTTTCCATTTCTACTAAAAGACTGTAAAAGTGTGGAGTGGCTTCAGAATGACCGTTCTTGCACCAACAAATAGATTAAAGGATTTTGGCAAATTATAGAACATGGGTTTTAATAAAGACTTTCTGTTCGTGGAGATTGACCCATACGGCAAGAGTCCCCTTTCGGATCCATCTTGTCGGAATCAACCGCGTGATATAGGCGTTTACTCCAATACCCACATTTATATCTCGGTTGGAAATACTCTTAGCTTTAGAGGGTTATCGGTTGAGTCATTCCCTTGGGTGAGTACTTTTTCCCAAAGGCAGGCCCTCTAGGATAAACAAAAGTGAGTAAAAACAATATTCGTAACTCAATCAATCTTTGTTGGCAACAAAGAGAGAGAATATACACAATAATGCCCCCACTCACACTCGCACAAGATTTTGTTCAATTTTTAAACCCAAAGATGAAGTGTGGAGGTGATTGCTTTATCTCAACCTAAAATCATGAAAAAGGCCCTTTGATTCTCAAGATCGCTATAAAGCTTGAGAGAAGCGCATATGTCCTTTTTCAATGAGGTTAGTTCAAGTAAGCCTTCACAAAACAATGTAGCACATGTTCATTTTAGATCCCATAAAACAATAATGAATTCATTTTAGAGCACCAAAAGACAAATGATAGACATTTTGTTCAATTTGTTAACCAAAGAAACAAACTCTAGTATGTTGTGATCCTAATATTCATTTTAGCCTTTTGCAAGAAATGAAAAGATTCTTTTTAAACCCAAATGAAATTAGTGTCCTAAGAAAGAAGTGATAACAATTTGTTAAAAGTGTTAAGCAAACACTAAAGTGTTTAAAAATACTTTAATTTGATGAAATATCCTCCTCATGCTTCTCCTTTTTTCGTTTTCAATTTCCAACCTACAAGGGAGAAAACCAGTCAGATTCTAGAAAATACAAAGATTAAAAAGTAGAAAATAGAAGACAAATTGATCATTAATCAAAAAGCACGTGCTAAAATTTAATTTCAACTTTTTACTCCCTCCCAGCGGCACAACCCGTGACTGCGTCGAAGTTTGATTTCTAAGCGATGCTCTCACAGCGCCGCTTACCAGTCAATGTCACTCTGTGTCGGGACAGTGACCTCAACTGCGTCGCAGTTTTTTTTAGCGTCGCAATTTGATGTTTTTGAAAATTCCTGCGAGTCAAACAGTCAAGCGGCAGAGTTTAGAATTCAAATTTTTTGGGCGGGAAGAGTCCAGCGTCGCACTTTGAGTTTCCTGCAGGCTATATGGCGACGTTGAAGAGTCAGCGGTGCCAAAACAGCAACACTGAGCTCTTAGCGTTGGAATTTTTCTGTGTATAAGCAAAAACACAATTTTTTTTGAAAAAAGTGATTGAGAATGAGATTAAGCCCTCCTTCGAGCGCCAAATGTGTGAACCCCAATCCTAATACTTGCAAAACAAATAGAACATACACTTTAAGTTAGATATTGCAAGCATGAACAAGGATTCCCTATGAAATCCATTTACAAACTTTAAATTAGGAAAGAAAACAATGAAGAACACTATAAAACAAGAAAATATAGATTCAATCCTAATTAGAATATCAAACAGATGATCCCATGGGGAAATTGGTGCCAATTTGATGTGAAAATTAGCCCTTTCCCAATTCCTAAGATGCAAGCTTGATATGTTGATGATGATTGATCCACTTTGTTGATGAAGGATGGGAGCTCCAAGCCAAAAATTTGCAAAAGCCTAACTAAGAACTCAATGGTGATGGATGGAAATGGCTAAATATTTTAGCATAATAACTTTGGATAATTTGTGGATATCGAAATGAGGATATGAGCACTTTATTTATAGAATGCCAAGATGGATGAATGTCCAATTTTGAGCAATGTGGAACTAACATTCATCCAATGGCATGATGCCACCTGTCAATCTATGAGTGGATGGAGGATGTGCAAGATTTGGGGATTGTTTCAATAAATGCATATTTTTGAATTTCAAATTTGTTGAAATGACTTGCAAGAGGGAAGGGAAAATGCAATAAATTCCACTTGGCTCAAAACAAAGGACATGTAAGATGAAGTTATTGCCTTGTTGGATGTACATGTTGACTTGGAATTTTTGAATTCAAATTTGGAGAATATTCCAAAAGATGCCTTGTGAGGAAAATAGAGATTTAATAAATGAATTAAATCTATTTTCATGTGCAACTTGCAAAATCTAGAGGATGGGACATGATTCAGAATTAAATTAATCAAGGGCTAATTAATTTAATGAGAGGTTAGATGATGTGACCTATTTGACTCAAATTTAGGGATTTCTTTAAATCAAATAAGAGAGGAATATGATGAGAGAATAATTAAATAAGGATTTTGATTTATTTAATTAAAAGAGATGGTGTTAGATTTAATCATATAAGATTAATTATTTAATTGAATAGGGATAATTAGATCAGATGGATTGATTTAATTAACAAAATAGATTGACCTAATTAGATAAAATGATTTATTTAATTAAGAGAGAAATATTGATGAATTTAATCAGATAAGGAGATTTGATTAAATGGTTAGACCGAGGGATGATTTAGGAAGAAACAATGTTAGTAGTCAGGATCAGATGCACAATGTCAATCAGTATATTTTACGTGTCTACAACTTTGTCAATGTTGATTTGGCATTACTTCGTTGCATGAGGTATGTTGATTCTCTGATCCTTTTTTGTGAGGAAATAGGTTTGTTATATAGAAATTATGATTTGAAATGGACGATCAGGATCACATAGTAGAATATCTTGATCGACGGTTGAAAGATGTTGAGAGGATTTAGATGGGCATAATCTATGCAAATTGATTGCATGATTAGTGTGATTGGAGAAATAGATTGAATAATTTGTGGGATTGAGAAATAGATTGATCAATCAGGAAATAGATTGATCAGTCAGGAAATAGATTAAGTAATCAATGATTCGTAATTTGCTCAATCAGGAAAGTGGTTGAGAATGATTAATTAATTGATTTAATTAATTAATTCTTTTTGGAGTTGAACGTGCAAATAAAGTTTGACTTTTGCAAACAAAGTTGCATTAGTTTGTTTGATTTTTGATGATGTTTTGAATAGTTTATTCACATTATTCAAATTTGGAGGGAAAGTGAGTTAATTAAATTATTATGATCTAATAATTTAATCAACTTAGGGGAATAAGGCGAATTAGTGACATAATTAAATAATTGACGTTATTTAATTAATCAAGAGGAATAAAGTTAGATTAGGAATTTATTAAATAAATAAAATTTATTTAATTGGTCGAAATTGATGAAAAAGTGAATTAATTAAATAATGTCGTATTATTCAATTAATAGCAAAAATTAGGGTTTTTGATGCCATTGATGTGAAATGCAGTGATATTTGATGATAATGATGTCAATGATGTGAAAATGTCATTTAGGGTGTGTGATAGGTGTTAGGTCAATTTTACATGTCTACAACTTCCAAATAATTATATGGGGTACGACTCCCTTATGCCCAAGCTTACAGATAAAAAAAACATACATATAGTTTTCTATCGGCATAATCCTTGAAACTCCTTTAGGTGCAAGTGCTAGTTATAATTTATGTTAACTATATTATATATTATAGAAATTAAAAATTATAATATTAATATTAGATATTATAAAATAACATATATAATAATTATAATTATTGTGTCATATTTATTAAATAAAAAATTATAGTTGATATATGTTTAATCTTTATTTATACAATTTAATTATATAATATGTCAAGTATATTTATTATTATATATTATATATTATTAAATAAAATATTAAATTAATAACTACATACTATATTTTTGTACATATTTTATTATTTAAATTAATTTATAAGAAATTTAACAATTTAACTACTTTTTTAGAGAGAGAGGTATTATACCATCCACTAAAGTTCAAATTAAATTTTGAAGCTAAATTTGTTTTGATTATACGAGAAAAGCAGGTTTTGAAGGGACCCAAAACCCTTTCCAACTTAAGATACATAATGCTGCTCAAAAGATACTACAGTAAGACACCAGCAGTAGACCACAACCCAAAACAACAAAAGAAACAAAGTGTTGCTCAAGAGATAAAACAGTAAACTATCAACAACACCCAACAACAACAAAAGGACAAAACAACATGAAATAAATTGAGACCCAACAATAAACAGACAACAGACAAAAAGGAGAACAAAACACTATTTCATACTTACTTAAGGTGTTGGCCACTTGAAGCTCCTAGCTCCTATGCATTTCAATCATGTCCAACAACTCTTTCTTCTCAACTTCAAAGGACTTCTTCTAGTCAGTTGACCCTCTAACAATAGGGCCTTTACCATCATCTTTTGCACCATTTTTTCCTTTACCTTTGGTTGAGTGATCTTTCTCCATTAACTCAGAAAAATACAATTGGTCCTCCCTGAGCTCACTAATTTTATGAAACAGGACTTCTAAAGAGTCTGCACTATTCTTCACTGAAATGTGACAAGCATAGAGAAGCTTCTTTATATCAGCATTAGTATCCAATATCTTGGCTTCTAAACCAGCCAAGCGCTCTTCACATAGGGATTTGAAATCATGGAAGGAGCCCTCAAGGTCCACAATTCTGTCGATCAGAATATCCGAAGTCAAGCCTTTCAAAATATTCTTCAAGTTCTCCTTCAAACCCCTTATTTTAATGTTAACCTTATTAAACTCCTAAAGAGTCCATTTAGCTAACTTAAAAATGCTAGTGGCCCCTGCCCTTTCCATGTTCAACAACTCAAACATAGAGGTGGAATCATCATTGAGATAGGAGAAGTCCTTAGAAAGGGGATTTACCTTTAGAGGCTTTGACTTTGCATGCATCTTCTCAACATCCTCCTCACCCTGACCCTTATTCTCGTTCTCCAACTCCACATTGGGAGTGCTATGAATCGGGGAGTCATCAATTTCCACCACCTTTTCAACAGAAACCTTCTCCTCACAGAGCACCGTGGTGTCTTTTGCTAAATCTTTTGAGGCCTGGTTCTTCAATTTGGCAATGCATTTGGAAGCCCTCCTTAGCTGATCCTTGGCCTTCATAGTCAACACATTCTCCTGCAAACCCTCCTCATTACCACCACCTTCAGATTCTCCTTGGCCAACATCCAAATCTACATTCTTGGGAGAGGAATCACCTGATCCCACCTCTGTATCCTCATTGTCATAAAGAACAAGGCGCTTAGTTGATCGATTGCTTTTAAGGCTACGCTTCTTCCTCTTTTTTGAGGAGGTAGTCACAAGGGATGGAGACCCTTCTTCGTCTTCTTCATTCCACTCCTCTTCTTCATCAATGTTGGTCTTCGAGCCAAACAAACCAGAAGCCTCCCTCAGAATCTTCTCCTTGCCCTTAATAGTAGGGGTAGGGAAAAGAGCTTTAACATGCTCCATGATTAAAAGAATGAGACCCTCATGGAGGACTGAAGCCCTCCTATTTTTAAATGAGCATAAACAGAAACCTCCATGGAAGACAACAAAAAAAATGGAAAGAAATAAACAACCCATGCCTGAAATGGCTTAAAAGAGTAAAATGGTGACCAAGGATTACAGTGAACCTACCTTCTAAAGTCACATACCACATTATCACCTCCGCAATAAGAAGCTAAATTTGTTATTAACATTAAATATATTTATTTATTATCTACAATATTTTAATTTAACATAATATAAATTATTATATAATAAATTTAATATATTTATATTAACTATGTTATATATTTAATATTTGTACATTTATTATTTAGGTTATAAATAAAATCTATATTATATATATTAGATGCTTTGACGAATCGAAAAATAATAATATATTAGATATATGATACATAAAAGGGAAGACAAATATATATAAAAATAGAGATTGAGAAAGAGAGAGAGGATGATAAAGAAAGAAAAAGGAAGATAGAGAACATGAGAGAGAGGGGATGGGAGCTAGATATAGTGAAACAAAGAGAGAGAAAGAGAGGTGGAGAGAGAGAATGAAAGAGAAAGATAAGAGAGAGATATAGATGAAGGAGAGAAGAGTGGAAAATAATCATATCTCTCTCTCCCTCAACTACCTATCTCTCTCCATTTCTCTCCCTTCCTCACTCTATCTCCCCCCCTCTCTCCCTATCTCTCCCTATGTCACTCCTCTATCACTCCCTCCCTATATTGGTTATTTATCTCTCTATCTCTAACTCTCTCCCTCCCTATCTCAACTATCTATCTCTCTATCTTTGCCTCTCTCCTTTCATCTTCTCATATATCTCTATCTTTCCCTCTCTCTATCTCCGCTTATTTCTCTTTCCCTCTCTCCATCTCCCCCTCTCACCATCTTGAATTGTCTATCTCTACTTCTCTCTGTTTGCATGTCTCTCTATTTGTTTCCCTCACTCTATCTCTCACTCTATTTCTCTCCCTCTTCCTCTCTCCCTCTATCTTCCTCTCTCTACCTCTATCTCTACATATGTCCCCCTCTCTCTATCCATCCATCTCTCTCCCTCTTCCTAGACCTCTATTGATATCTTTGTGCCTCTCAATATCTATCTCTCTATATTTCCTTTTTCATCTCTCCCTCTATCTCCATCTCTTCATCTCTTCATCTCTCCATCTCTCTCTACCCTTATATTTTTATCTTTTTATCTCTCCCTCTCTCTCCCTCTCCATATATTTATGTCTTCCATCTATATCTATCCCTCTCTCTTCTCTCTTTATCTCTCCCTCTCCTTCTCTCCACGCCTCTCTCTTTCTCCGTCTTCATTTCCATCTCCATCTCCATATCTCCATCTCCATCTCCATCTCCATCTCCATCTCCATCTCTATCTCTATCTTTTTGTCTATATCTATCTCCTTACCCCACCTCTCTCACTCTTCCACATCTCTTTGTCGTACCTTGCACACCATGGTGTTATTGCTAGTAGTATGGTAGCTAGGGTTTAATTAGACAAATAACTAAAACCAATAGATATTATCATTGGTAGGTCAATTGACCTAGCATAATTTAACCACTACAAACCATATAACTATCATGAGAAAGGATCATATAGGATGAAACAACCTAGAAGTAATTTACCATAAGAAGTCCTATTCATCACATATCAGTCATTTCTAGTCATGACTGATATACTCAATCAATAACATGCACTTGAAAATATATTAACATTGAAACCTAAGTTAAAACAAGTTGTAATGACCTTTATTGTGGATTATGTAGTCATTAGTCGTGATTGTTATATATAACAATTTAAATAGTTAAAAATAATATTTTTTAGATAAGACTGCCATATGCTACCATGCTCAATATTTTGTATGGTGTGGCTAGTAGCGGTACTAATACAAAAAATAAATTAAATAGTTTAAGAGAGATTTACCAATTCAACAATTATTCCCTACATGTTATGATGTAACCAAAAGTGGTATGGAAATTTTAAACAAATAATTACTAGTTAAGACGATTATATATAGTCAATACTGAGATTTTTGGCTTCAAACTGTGTGTATTTTTAGCATCTAAAAACACACATAGTTTTAAGCAAGAAATCTTAGTATTTACATTATCATGGACTGTGAAAACTACATGCTATTAATATATATAGTCATTTTAAATGCCCTATAAAACATATACCATTCACACTGAACACTAAGGGTGTAACCAACATGGGAAAATGTGAGATATATAAGTAAATTATTTAATCATAGACCAAATATAGGCAAACAATAGCAAAGCATGAGAAATAACAAGTCTTAGCAATTATCAATATGGCTAAAATATGAAGATCCATTGACAAAAAAATTATTAACTAATATAGATAGTAAGGTAACGACATACCCATCAACAAATGCCTCTCTCCTTCCTAGTCTTTCTTCATAGCTTCACCATGACCTCTCCTTTGGCACAGATAATACAAAATAAATCGTGCTTACTAAAATGCATAACTCAAGGATATCAAACCCCATGTGAACCATAACCCATATCTCTCTTGGAATATTTTCCCATTCTTTGCAAGGTGGTGAGAAAAGTTCCATGCCCAACTTCCATAAACCTCCACTACCTTGTTTGTTAGGGATTTCTTAATGATAAAAAGCCTCTTCAATAAAATTTTCTACTTATTTCCCTATATTTGAGTTAATGCAACATGCACATAGATACATAAGTCAATTACTCTTGATTATATATACATGCAATAAATTTGATGGTTGTAGTATTTATGTATTTTTTCTTTTAAATGCAATGATAGAGAAAATTAGGAAGACTAGATCACATGAAGAGAAAATTTTTATTAGACTACAAAATATTCTAGAGTATTATATAAATTTACGTATAATATTCTTAGAGATCATGATTAAAAAAGAAACATCAAAGGCTATATATGGAGGTGAGTATTATTCCAACAATCTTATTATAAACCCTCATTATTGTTATCACAAACATAATCATTTTAAAATTGAAGATAATGGGCATCCCAAAATAGTAAGATATGGTTCAAAATCAATAAAGACTAAAATAATCAAATGTATAATTATAAGTCAACCAATGATACTAGGATTACGACACTAAAAGGACAAATTAATTGTATTCAATCCAACACAACACTTAATGATCAATTGTATCCATTGAACACACACAATACTTATGGATCGTGCAAATGTGTGTGCATTCCCAAAACCATGGTTCATCTACCACATCATTGCCATCTACCTTCCTCTCTTGGATGATACTCTCCCTCAACATGTCACATGCCAAGATAATTTCATGCATGCACCTCACATCAATACAAATGGTAGTTAGTTCATCATTAATACCATAATCCAGAATCAAACAAATCAATACCAAAATAAATGTTTAAAGCAGGTGATTAGAAATGAGATGTGATCCTTGACAAATAAAATTGAACTTAAAAAAGTAAAACTTCGCTAGAAATTTAGAAGTGGTAATGATTTTAATAGAGGATGAAGAGTATGTAGTTATCATCTTTCATCGTCTTTATAGCATTAGAATTACTTCTAACTCTCTTCCATGATGATGATTTCTTTATCACCCCTATCACTATTTCTATTTTAGACAACCTTGTCATGTATCAAATCATCCATAACATCTATAATCTCCACCAAATTCATCGATCAAGGAATGATGATTGAAATGAAATGATAATATCTTACTTACAAGTTACAAGGATTGAACTAAGTATAACTGTGGCTCAACAAATAGTTTTTAATTTAAAAAATATTTAAAAATTAAAAAGATTGAAGTGTAAATAAATTTAAAAAATGATAAAAAATACATGCCAAAAAATTAAAACAAATTAATTTATTATAAAATACAACGGATCAAGTCTAACAACCCCTAATAAAAATTATTTAGAAATGATAATTTTTTATTTTTTTTAAAATTCTCATTACATAAATAATTTAGCGACGGCTTCACTTTAAGATTTATTCAACAATAAGATGGTTACAAAATTAAAAAAAAAATAAAAATAAAATATCCTTAAAATATTCTTATCCTATTCTACTTATTCTATCTTTGAGCGCATGCATAAACCTCGTGCTCTTAATGGTCATCTCTGTCCGAAGGGACAAGAATATTCATTTTCGAATATCAGTCACTTATATACGACTAGGATACGTCCACGTAGGATTAGGCGGTCTATCTCGAATAGCCTGTAATCCGGCCTCTCACATTTGATTTCCAATTATCATAACGACAATGGCAAATGCACAGGAAACGCTCCTTTCAATTCATCACTAAACTAAAACACAATGATATCACTGCTAATAGCCACTGCGCCACCTTCCCCCGAAACCCTAACCCTCAACTCCACCTTACAAGGGAAGGTACCCTACAGTTTAAGGGAGCGTTTCAAAACTGTACCAATTCACGCTACTGCTGCTCCCAATGGCAAGAGGACCTATAAGAATTTGTATACAAGATATGGCTCTGTTTATTTTAGAAGAGAGTTTAGTAGAGATAGAGCAAGTATAAACAGGCTGAAATGCTACAGTAATGGTGATGAAGAGCATGATGATGCGGAACATGGCAAGAGCTCTGCTTCCACAACTACAGAAGAACGGCCAGAAGAGCGGGAATCAAAACAGCCTGATTTGGAGCTGCCTTCTACGGTAAGGTCTTTATCATAAGCAGAGGTTCATTTGAATTATTTGGTCTACAGTAGAATTTTTGGCTAAATTTAAACTGCTTATTGGTCTACAGTGAAACTTTGGACATTTTTGGTTAGAGTTAGGGCAAATTTAAATTACTTCTGCTTTGAATGAACTTCGATTCGCAGCATATTAGGAGCCATAGTTTTTTGTTATTTATTCGGTCAAAAGTGGAGTCATCCTGAACAAATTCGTTCTCAACAGACAGAGGTCTTAAGGAAATTTGAAAACGTCCATAGAAGTGGTTTATTTCAGAAACTTAGATCAATTTTGACTAGAGCTAGGGTAAATTTTAATAAGGCACTTGTGGAAATTTTGAGCAATTTTGATCTAGAGTTAGGGTAAATTTAAGTAATTTTTGGTGAGAATTGACTCGTACTCTTAAATTGTTAGGCACCATTTACATTGGATTTGGTTGGAAATTGCATTGTGTTACATGTTTCAATGGAGATGTTGACAGATACAATCTCAATACTAGAAGGTTGAATTAAGTCTCAAGGCTTCAATAGAAGCAATGGTCTACGTATAAGATTAAGATCAATGTGTTCCAGAGAAAGGTCTTTATCCCACTTTTATCATAAGAAGAGGTTTAATGTTGGGTAGAGAGGTATTTATCAAATATTTCTAATAAGAATAGGTTTAGTGTTGGGCAGAGTTAGGGTAAATTTGAATTATCTTATTTCCGAATGAGCTAAATTTAGGATTACTTAGGAAATTTGGATTAATGTTGTCTAGATTCAAGGCAAATTTAAATTGTAATAATGAGCTAAATTTAGGATTATTTTGGAAATTTGGATTAATGTTGTCTAGATTCAGTGTAAATATAAATTGCAATTGCAGAGAACAAACTAATTTTGGATTCTTAAGTTATTGGTTCCATTTGCATCTGATTTGGTCAAATTATTAAATATTTAGTCATGTTTTATATTGAATTGGAAACATCAACTGAATAGAACATTGAAAATCAAATAAATCAGTCAAAGCAGCAATCTATTTAGAAAATTTAGATCACAGGCAGCTAGATTAAGTTGTCCTGGTAAGAATGAACTAAATTTGGATTCATAAGTACTATGCCTCATTTATGTGTGAGATTTGAAAAATTAAGTTCTAATTTAGTTTGTAACTGGAGGCATCAACTGAATTCAACATCATTTTGATGAGGAATCAACTAAATTTAGAGACCTTGGTGGAAGCTGCAGTCATTTAGATAAATACCAGCTACAGTAAGGGTAAATTTAAGTTATTGCTGGAAAGAATGAATCAAGTTGGTATTCCAGCCATCAGTTATGTAGGATTTTATCAAAAGATAAACTATTATATATATATGGAAACAGTGACAAAATTCAATGAAGCAGAATGAACAACAGTAGTCATGTTTATAAACAACATATGAGTGGATGAAAAAAGGTGAAATGTGTCTGAGCCAAATTTTTTGGAAACAGAAAGATTCTTGTATGGAGTGTATATTCCAAGGACCAAAACATGGAAAGTATCTGTCACCATATTCTAACCCACAAAATAGAATTTTTTGATGTAAGAGCATTGGTACATCTTAAAAAATTAGGACATGAATTCAGGGTATAAAAGGGCATTTTAATACATTGGACCTAACAGAGTGTAAAAATATGGCATTTTTTCCAAGACTGATTTTCTATTACTATGGAATAAATTAAAAATGGAGACATCAATGAAGTAGCAACCTGTTTAGGAGATTTAGACTCTTTGGCTAGAGTTAGGGCGATTTTAAATTATTATGCCCAGAATGTATAATGTATATTCTTAGAGTGGCAGTATGAGTAATTTACCCTAAATATGTAGGAGTTGGTCATCAGTTGAAAATCTAGTATTTGTAGAAATGCATGCCTGAAATTTAGGTTAATGTTGGTAAAGCATAGAGCTTGTGTAAAACTAAGTTTTTTGATTTTTCTGGTAAGGATGAACTAAATTCACCTCTACAATGTGAAGACCTCAATGGATGCAACATTCTATTTGGAAAATTCAAGTTAATGTTGGCTATAATTAAGAAAAATTTAGATTATCATTATTTAATTTATAACTAGGGCTTGGCATTAAGGCTCAATACCAAAAATTAAAAAAGGAGCTGCATCTCAGAAATGATCAAAACAGCTAGTCTATTACAAAATGAAAGTGTGTTTCACAATGTTTCGCCTTTTCGTCCAATAGATCCTAGTCGGCTTGTGACATTGTGGTGGGTTTGGATTTGGATACAACAACCCATAGATCTTTGTTCACAAGTATATCCTCCATCTTGAGTTTCCACAATTCAAAGTTAGTGTTGGTGAACTTCTCCATCTCTATTCTTGATGTGCTTGCCATTTTATTGCAACAGAATCTCCTTCTATGCAAGCTCCCATTCAAACCAAGATTAGAACATAAAACCTTACCCCTAACACCTAGGACCTGAGGTGAGCACGCTTACTAAATGAAAGGGAACATAGGTGCACAATATGTTTCCTACACTAATCTATGAGAGGAGTTATTTACTAAAAAATAAATTTATCCCAAAGTTACAAAGAAAAAAAAATACAAAAGCAATATACCGTAACACAATGATCTATGTAAGGAAAACCCATTTGGGAGAAAAATCCTCACTCCAAAGCAACTCAATGTATTATATAGTAATCAATGGTTACAATACACTTGCAGAATTTAAGCCTTTATAGGAGCATCACCAATAAGAGATCTAAAGCAATTATGATAGTATGATAGTACCTACAAAAATCAATATAAAACCTCCATCTCAAGCACCCATTAAATATGGGAAGCAATACATGAAACCATCAAATGGCAATTAGGAAACCATGAGCTAAAACCTCCCAAAGTGTGGCACCCAACTCCCTAGTCAAAATCCACTGCCCAAATCCCAACATGAGTTCATAGGCTAAAAATACTATATTCCTTCCACTTGTTATAAACTTGTCATAATTTTCTCACCAAATCATGTGCTCCATTTTGGATTATCTCTCTTTTACAATGAGACATATAGACGCTCATGTATTTTCAATTTAGGAGGCCCAACTTTTGGAGGCTATAACTTTTGACCTGAGAAAGCAATTAAACCTTTTTAAAAAATTGAAGATCTCGAAGATGTCCATGTTGCTATAACCTGCTTGCTCTAGTTAAGTTCTGTTTGAAGATGTGTTTAGGGCCAAAATTGACCTCTAGAGCCCTGAAAACTTCATTTTTGTGTTCTATAGCCTGAAAATTGCATTTTCCCTTTTATTTTAGTTCTTAGCATTAGGATGCAAAGCTGAGATACCTTTCCTAACATAACATTACTAGATAACAGACTTGGTAATAATGAACATGACATTGTATAAAATGGTGGGGATCTCTAACCCTTCCTAGGAGTAAGGAGATGTGTTAGTGATTATGTTGAATTTATCAATTTTGTGATATCAACCATGTTGTTTGCTTTTTGGGAAAAATGTTTCTTTTACACATTTTCAATCCAGGTTTAGAGATCTGTTCCTTCGCTAAGAACATGTTCAAGATTCCAATTAGGACATGGCCTTGCTTCCACAACTTTTATTATGATTCAATCATAAGGAATTTAAAACCTAAGGATCCCTTTAGTCCTAATTCCTTCACTATGATCACAACCTCTACAAGATGGTTAATGTTGGTGCCTCAACTAGAGGAGTAGTCACTAATAAGGTTGCCCTTGTCATTTTTATCACTCTACTTGTCCTTGTGCTGCTTGGGTTCACTTTGGACACCCCACTAAAATTCAGCTTATATTGACCTTTGGAAGGGTATTTACAGTTAACCTCTTTTCTTAACACTTTATTCCTACTCACTCCTTTATTGCGGGAAGCTAAATCTTGGGAAAATTAAAACCTATTTGCCTATCCCTAGATGTGAGGCTCCTTCTAAACTTTAATTTTTTGTTGATTAGCTCTTATGTGGCTGATTTCATTTATACAACCTTCAAGATGGTTCTCTTCCTTGTCCATCTTGTTGTTCCTTTCTATTATGGGACTTTTCCCCCAGTCATATGATTATTCATAAGAAGGCCCTTATAAATATAAATAATTGAAAAGAAAAGGAAAAGGAATAAAATGTAAATAAAAGAGATGAAAAACAAAATAAAATTTAAGTTAAAAGGGGTAAAAATGTGAAATAAGCTTTTAAATGTTATAAATTCCTTTATTATTATAATAGCCTTTGTAAAGGGTGTGCAATAGTTAGATATCTATTTAAGGGTGTGATGGTTGATTACCACCATTTGGGTTAATATTTAAATCCATGGAATGAATGTAAAAGGATATGTGGGTGTTTTTATGGAGTTCACTCAAGGAAGAAGATGCTTTGGTGGGCTATGGGCATAGGAGAGGGTGTATAGAGAGCCTCTAACTTAGGGTATAGGATACAACGTAGGATTGTCCCAATTAGGTTTGTGGCGTGTGTAGGCATGTGTTTTTACACAAGTACCTCTGGAGTGTGCCATAATTATGAGGGCCAAGACCACTAAAATCTTCCTAGAGTGAGAGTGGCCTTTCGAAGAGATTTGAGTCAGATAAGTATTGAACTTATTGTTATTAAAAGATAACTCAAAATTATATACAAATGAATTGGAGTTAATCTAATTAAATTCTCTAAAGATGTTATTTGTTTACAATAATATTGATATCGTTGAATGTAAATTTATATATATTAATGATGTTGATCTTAATGTGCTAAAGTTTAAACAAATTAATTTTGACAAATAAGCATTTTTGTACACTTCTAAATTCTAGATATAATTTATAATCTTTAAAATCAGATAATAAGATTAGGAAATCTGCAGTCGTACTAATTTAACTTTGATACATTAAATCTATCATACTCTGGAGAAAATTAATATTTTGGTTAGGTCAGGGATGGTATGGGACTCCTTTGAAATACATCCATTTGAAGTTGCAGACTTAAAAAGTACGTGGAACGAAAAGAATGACAAGTTCACTGGTTACATAGGCAGTGAACATGGATTTGCCATTAGCAAACTCTCTGTTTGTCCTCTGTAAACATGTCACAAAGCAACAAAACATTTACTGGTAAAGCAGCAAACATATCTCTGTATGTGCAATGAGTTAGCAATTAGAATGCCAAACATTTCATCTTCAGTTTGCTGGTTAGGTTTCCATCTTCTCACCTTGGAGAAAGCCAAGAAGAGTTGTTATGAATTATGACCTTCACTATGCTTCGAAGCAATGGAGAAACTCTTGTTGGTGGGTGTAAAGTCATTGTTGAGTGAAAGCCAGTGTTTGCAGGTCTGTTCTGTAACAAAGGAGTATAGATGAGTTGTGTTCTAAGCTCTTAGAGTGGGTTGGAGCTTGTTGGAGCTAAGACAACTTCTATAACTCATTCTACTTTCATCTTACATAGTGGAATGGGGAGTTGTTGCTCCTTAGGCTAGAGTTTTTTGCCCAAAGTGTTGTTCCAGATTTGAGCTTGTGGTAATGTTTTTTCCACCTAGTGTTGATGTTTAGATCTCTGTTATGCTATTTTGTACATGCCTTTTTGTATGTTGTAATCCATTGTAAATGGTAGTTTGAGTTGTAATTTATTTAGTGATGATTGTGTGTGTGGCATAGCCACCCCAGTTTACGGATCACTTCCTGATCTAATTTGGATTCCTCTAGTTTTACCAAGATGGTCTTTGGAGTCATAGCTGAGCACCCTTCTTTTGTTAATCTAGGACATGCATCTCATTTCTTGTGTGGGGACCTTTCATCCTCGTGTATCTCATCATATAGATTAATTGCGATTGGGCCTTGTTAAATACTAAAACTACCCTACCAGATAATAAGCTGAAGTACAAAATAATAACAACCCATACCATGAGACTGTAACAATTGATGCTTTATTCCAGATGTAGTGTTCAATTACCATGCAAGTTATACAGGCAGGACCTAGCATAAATTCTAAAATTAGTGCCCTTACCCTGACAGCAACTGTGTTATATGAAGGGCCTACAGTTGTTAGTTAAGGCACGACTGTTTTTCCAACTGTTTATAACCACCACATAACTTATACCACCTAAGCTGACTAGTAATCAATACTATAGCAAAACTAGCTACAAAACATTTGGTTTATTATGTGCTGATAACCATACTTAACATGATGGACCATAGGGCCTTGATCCAATTTTTTGTGGGCCTCCCTTTGTAGTCTCTATGCTTTGATTGTCCTACCCTTTCATTTTGGAGCTTGATCAACCTCATGGTTTTTTCTTTTATTCTTAGATTGGAACATGGGAAATTGTCTTCTCCTTTAAGATTCTTTCATTCAAAACTAAATTCTGTGAGACCTGATTGGGGTGTAAATTTTCTTATCTCTTTGTCAAGGATTCTTTCATTGTTTGTCATGCTTCTATTTATTTTCCTTCTTCCTCCTTTGGATTACCTTGTTTCTCTTGACCTCTTGTGAACCTAAGAAATTCGTCGTTCTCCTCAAGTGGACTATTGTACCATGGTTCCTCTGACTTTTGGGTGATTGGTTCCATCACCATGGTTATCATTTACTAATTTGTCTCCTTTCAAATTTAGGAGGCTTTCATGACACCTAACATCTATCCTTTATTACATGGGTTACCTTGTTCCTCTAGACATCTTGGGAGCCTAGGAAATTCGTCTTTCTCCTTTAGTGGACTATTATGAAATAAACCCTAACAGAGTTCTGATTATATTTTTGATTGGTAAGAAAGGTATCGATGAATTATATGCAAAGTAAGCTGATCTCACAAGATAGATAACTCAGTAAATCATGCTACTGAAAACCTTTTCCTTTACATTGACGGAATCAAGCATACATTCACAAACTTTCCAAAATAAAATTCAATCTGAGTAGTTTCAAGACTTAAATATCAGATACACATGAGCGCACAGGGTTAGTTTGGATATTGACAAATGAACTCAGATTTAACCTTCTATAGACTGCTTTTATACCTTGTTCTGGGCAGAATACACTGAGGTCTGACCTAAATGAATGTGGTTGGCTGGTTCTGGATTAAGTGCGAGCGCTCTGGGGCAGATTCTCCATAAAATCTTGCCTGGATCTGGATGTGCAGCACTCAGATCTGCTGTTAACACCTCCAAAATAGTCCTAAGACACTTATTGTGGTCCTCACAGGTGGTGCTTTCCAGTTGCTAGTTTGTTCTTGCTGCTGTTCGCCTTTGTAATGGGGTAGTATTCAGTTTAGGCCTGTTGGAGAGATGCCTAGGGTTGCTGCAGATGATGAATACCTCCAGAATGACTGATTTGTGTGGCCTGCAGTCTAAGGAGAAAAAGTATCTAGTTGATCTTTGAGTATGAATGGATTTAGTCCAATCAAAGTCTACATCATCTGTCATTTGAAATTTGTTGTCCTTTTATAGAAAATGCCAAAGTCACAAGTATTGACATATCTCAACACATGTTTTGTTGCTTGCCAAAGAATGGGCTTCAATTGCGCCAAAAATAGAGAGAGATAACTAATGAAACAAAGATTTGGCTGTGTGGATGTAAGATATATTAAGCCTCCCATCCATGAACTATTTGTGGAGTGGTTCATCAATCGGTGATGAACTATCATAGGCTGACAATTTAAGCCTGACCTCCATAGACATAGTGGAAGGATTTTAAATTTTCATTGAAAACCTCTCCAAAAACTTCATAGCAAAATTGACTAATCCACTAAAATGAAATGGTCATGTTGCTAGAATTCTACACCTATGCAATATTGTATGAGGGCTAGGCCAGTCATGTCAGAAGCAAAACATAAGTCAGATTTCACTTACTATAGTGTAGTAGCTCCATTATATGTGTGGCAAGATCATCAACATAGACAATAAAAATCACCATGTCATCAGTATTGCTTTTGTTACATATTTGGGTCAAAGAGGCTTCTTTTGAATCCAAAATATTGAAGATGCTTGTAATAACCCCTCTTCTCAAGTCCCTTGCCTTATGAAATATAAAATAAAATATACATCCTAATTGGGCCGACTCCCATCCCTTGTGCCCAAGACAAGTTTATACATTGCTGGCCGACTATATATAATTTAAATTAAATAAATTTTTTCTGGCCAACTTAATCACCAAGTCAAAATATGATAATTGCCTGTATTAAAGTATGTATATATTAAAAGGAAGGGATTAACTAATGTACCGCAGCGATTAAATATATGTATAAGACATTGATTATATTAAGGGGTGCAGCAGCAACAAGAAATAGTAAAAGGCAGTGCTCGACCTGAAGAGGGACGTGCCCCTTATCAATGGAAAGATACGGTGTAAAGGCCATGTCTTTTCCCCCATTGTGGGGATATAAAAGGAGACCCATTTCAAAGAAGAGGCATCATCGAAGGAATCAGAAATAATAATCCGCACTCAGAAAAGCAGCGGACATTGCTATAATAAGTAATTGGTATGCAATTGAATAGACATGCAGTTAATATATAATTTTGATAGGCATCTGAATTTATATTTAGTTAATTTCATAATAACTAATATGCAGTAAGGAGAGAACTGTTTGTCTAATTTGGTAGATAAGGAAATAGTGAATCTATTTATATTATAAACATCATCCTTTTCTTTAAGCAATCATGTGTAAGGTTGGCAAGGAAACATATTAGGGAAGGGCAGCATAGGTTCTCTCATTAAGTACGCCAACCCTAAGTTGGATGGGATTGTCTTGGTTGGATGTTCCTTCCGCTTGGGGCCAAGGGGGGTATGAGCATGCCCTTGGGCTTAATTGAGATGAATAATGTATAGGTTCTCACATTGTAAGTACGCCAACCCTAAGTTGGACGGGATTGTCTTGGTTGGATGTTCCTTCCACTTGGGGCCAAGGGGGGTATGAGCACACCCTTGGGCTTTTACTTGTGATGAACAGTTTTTCTAGCGCCCTATCATGCGTTTCTCTCCAATCCGTACCATGATTGGTTATTGAAAAGAGTCTATAGATTGGATTCAAGTCTAAGTTGTCATTCATTATTTCATAAATATTAATAGTTGATTTATTCTTAAGTTTAATATTTATTATATAATTTACTATGGAATGTTATTGTAAAACAATTTTATGTTGTGTAAGTGTCTCTTAAGGCAAATTCAGGCATACTCCAAGTAGGGGACATTACGATGCTGATCAATTTTTGTGTACTAGGCTTAGAGCCTACTTAAGCTTGTATAGAGACTTAAGAAGCCTACAAACCAAATGATCACTAACTAATAGGTAGTTGAAAGTTGAAACTCTTTAGGCAGCACCATGTAAACCTCCTCAACCAAATCCTTTTTCAAGAAGGCATCTTCACATCCATCTGACGAACCTTTGAATCAAATTGGGCTGCTATGGAGAGAAGCAACTAAAATGTGACCATTTGTAATGTCCCCTTCTTGATGGCCACCTGAACATTATTTTAGTCTTTATTTATTTCCGAAGGCTAAAAGGAGAAATAAGGGAATAAATTATTAAATTAATTATTTGTGAAGTTATCTCAAAAATAAATATCATAAAATGACTTTATATTTAATTAATTTAATAAAGTGACTAAAAATTAAATAATATCAAAAGGTCACTTCAGTCAATAAAATAATATTTTATTCTAGAAGCTTCTTGGAGGTGATTGTAATTTCTTTAAAAGGAGCTTTTGGAGGGCATTTGAGAAATCTTGAGTTGCATATTCACATACTTGTATTGGAGAGCTTGAATGCTTGATAGCTTGCTTGAGGGTTTGAAGACTCTAAGGTACCGGTTTCGGTTGTGCAATATCAACCCTAGCTGGATTGGAGGAGGAGATATTTCAGTCTCTTCATTTGGTGCTAAAATTTTGTGGCCTTTGGCCAAATTTTGCTCTTGAAAAGAAATTGATTTTGGGGAGTTTACTTGCATAATTTATGGAGTCACTCAGTTTGTAATTGCAGCAAGGAGAAGTCGAATGGTTGATACTCCATCTTAGGTTTTTTTGAAGATATTTAATGAAGTCAACATTGTGCTTTGAGGGCCGAATTGTAGTTCATGAGAAGGCCGATTTTGTTGTGCTTTGAGGAAGAAAATTGCAGCTATGGGTGGCATGAGCTGGGAACGATTTCACCAGCTGATTGAAGACAATAAAGGCACGTTCAATTTTGTTATTGGCTGCAGATAAAAATCTGAATTTGGTTGGGAAAGTGGTGCCTGGTATCAAGGAAGAGAATCACTGCCAAGAAGGACGATTTGTGAAAGAGTTCAAGTTATTAAAAGAGGCTGCACCTACCTCAGTTGTCGACCTCCAGGTTCTTTATATTCATCGTCAGTTGTAATATCATCTGCATTTTAGAGTAGCTGGTCAGTAGAAGTAAATCGCTGTAATAGGCAGTGAGTCTTATTGTAATCTTTGCATAAGATATTAAGAAGAAGTTGCATTAAGAAGTTTGAGATATTTGGCATTGTAGTCCAATCATTAGCTTTGGTAGTTGGTATCTAATTGTAATCAGTTTGAAAATATACAGCAATATTTGATGTTTGAGTTCGCATACAATATGTTTGTCAAAATGATAAGTTGCTGCACCTTCATATCAGCTTGTGTAGTTTGCATACCAAGTGTTTGATTAAATGTCTAGTTGCTGTAGAAGTCATTTTCAGTCATACATATGCATTTGAAAAATACAAAAAGACTTGCATTTCATCCTAGTTATTTGATTTGTCATCTTTGAAAACATTTTTAAGCATCTAAACATCATTGGAACCCATCCAAGACAAAACAAAACAAACTGAAACCAATTACCAGCAAGTTTGAGGTTGCAAACAAAGTGTTTGTCAAAATACTTCAGGCAGAAAATCAGAGTTTTTACATCAGATTTGGCAAGCCACTTTACACCATCTTTGTTGCAGGAGCAAAAGTCTCTTCATGGTCTATCCCATCGTGAATAGCTTTTCACAACAAGATGAGCTTTGTACTCATACAAAGTATTGCTCGCTATACACTTGACTTTGTATTCCTATTTGTAGTCAATGAGTTTTACTTGGAGTTAATTTTGCAAACTTCCAACTATGATTTTTCATCAGGGCATCTCACTCTACTTGCATCATGGCCATCCATTTAGGTTTACCCTTAGTTTCTGCATATTGTTGTGGTTTAGACACCTTAACAATATAAAAAGTTAGAGATGAATGAACATGCTCATCTAAACTTGTAATTTGTTTCCCTACTCGTTGGGGTTATTCTTTGAATTGAGTAAGTTCATCCTCATCTACATCTTGGAGAATGGAAAAATATTGTGCTGGTCTCCTTTGTTGTGTTACCCAAGATTCTTGTTGTGTAGCAGTCACTTCTAGAGTTGAAGCCAAACCGAGCCTTCATTAGTGATACTCCAAAGGAGTAGAATAAATATCAACTAGAGGCTGATGCATTGGTGATTGTGATGGAGAACAAGAAGAATTAGAGTTCCCATCTTCCAAAGGAATCACAACATTAGTTCCCAACATATTGTTAATTCAAATTGTATGTTGGTTATAAATAGAATCAAAGAAAGGTTTTGTTTCTTTTACATGAACATCTCAACTTATGGTTACTCTACTAGCTGAAATATCATTGAGTCTATATGCCTTAGATTGTTCACCATAGCTAACAAAGAAATATTTTTAGCTCTTCGAATTGAGTTTACTCTTCTTGTTATTAGGAACTAAACATACGTAGTTGAACCAAAAGTGTGAAAATGTGCAACCTTGGTTTTTAATATGCTTCTAGATTCTTTGGGTGTAACATCATATTAGTTTTTGCATGGGCTTCTATCCAAGAGATACACCATTGTGTTCATTGCTTCATATGTGACATGTCTTTGTTGTGCATCATGCACCAAGGCCATTTCTATGATTGTCATGTTTTGCTTCTCAACTACCTCATTTTGCTGAGTAGTGACCAGGGCTATCAACTACCTTTGATGCCTTTGTATTCACAATTTTCTGTGAACTGCTTGGAAGTGAGCTCTATTAGAAATTAGTGCATGCCATAAAAATAATAAATTAACATATTAATGTTAGTTTATCAAATAAGTTGTTAGTATTTAATAATGTTAGGTTTGGGAGTATTTTACCATACATAATTTTGTAAGGGCAATGATGGCTTTATATGGCAATACATTGTAATGAAAAGGTGTGTAATGTTGACCAATCAATTTTCCTCTTGAGAGTAATCTCAAGCCATTTCATTATGGTATAAGAGTAGGTTTTCCTGTAAAACCTCTTTGCAAATTTGGCCTTGCCCATAATAAGACTAAGCAGTGTAGACCATGTGTGAAAGTCTTCACATCCAATAGGCCATTTGTTCTTGCTGACAGTAGAAGAGTAGTGTAGATCACGTGCAATCCTACTATCAATTGTTTGATTCATTCCAACGAATATTGAAGTGGATGTAAATTGTTCCCATAAAGCAGTGATTAAACCTTCCCAAAGTTGTAGTTATTTTGTAGCGCTATAGCACCTATATTCAAAGTTTAAAGGAGTTGGGAAGGGATTTAGTGGTATGATAAGGTAATGGTTTTATTATTTACCATTCAAAAGTAACTGGCTCGTTTGCTTCTACCAATTTTTGGTTACTCACTTCATATTTGTGCAGTCATTAAATTGTTCAAGAATGACAACGTGAAGTCAGGAATAGCAACAACCATGATTAAAAGGATATATTTTTTTTGATTGGTAAACATTGCTAAGGGGCAGCACCCTGAACGCTTTTGACTGGAGCTATGAACCGGTGAGACTTGTTGATGTGTTTTTCGTGACTGCACCAAACAGCGGAACAAAGTTTCGCAACGGATACCCTATTCCCTCTTGAACAAAGTATTCAACATGCTAAGATTGCGAGTAAGATCATGTTTTCAACTCCAAGTTTCCTTAAATGCGAATAGGCTTAGTTTGGTTGATGTGTTTTGCTGTGTTCTTACGAGGGGACTTACGCAATTGTTCAGGCTTCTCACAGTTAGCAGCTGATATATGACTTGAAGGGGTTCTTGCGCGTATGATTTGGCAATGTAGCTTGTTTTCCTAAAAACTAATCGGAAATATACGGAAAGTAAAAGAGTATAAGGCCTAAGAAACTTATATTCTACTCTAAATGCAGGATATGTGGGATCCAGTTTTGGCAGACTTCAACCAAATTTCACCTAGCCTCACGTCGGACAGCTTCAGCGAAATCAGTGCAATCTTCAAGGGGATAGCAAAAGATGTTCAAGTTATAATTTAACATACATACACCATCAAAATGACGCATATAAGTATGTAAACCACAACCGAAGTTAAACACAAGATAATCTCCAGTCGACCATGCAAGGCGAACTTATCATCAACAAGCCGCTAGTGGTATGGAATAAAGTGAAGCTACCTCAATAAAACACCACACATCAAAGTAAACTACTTGCATGAAATTAAGCTACTTGGATACGAAAGGAAGAAGAGACCTTGCTAGCCACTCATGACAAGACGAATTCCACCATCAATGAAAAGATCTATTATCATGAAAAGTATTACACAACAATCTCCTCAAAAGTTTTCAAAGGGAAAACTTTCTTTCTTCTCCACACTATGCAAAATGATCTACTATGCTCTACTCTCTAGCTCTAGCTCTAATGCTAATGTCCAATCTCACACAATGTCTACTGTCTAATGTCTAATGTTACAAATGAGGGGGACTCCCCCTTTTATAGCTAGCCAAGTCCCAAAAGACGGCTAGGGTTACAATTAATAGAGTGGCCAGAATCGTGCCACCTCAGCCCTAACCCTAAAAACTGCCAGAATAGGGAGTGGTACATTAAATGAATCAAAGATTCCCACTCACTCCCAAAAATAGTAAATGTAATAAATGTCCATATTCAGTCTTCTAGAAGATCCTCGTCCAGTAGTGCGTTCCCACTTGCCTTCTCTCTGACTGCCAACTCAACAAATCTGCCAAGTACAGCCTCAACTTCCTGAACCGAAATGGGTGGAACACAATCTAACTGAAACTCTAACACCGTGACTGAATGCTCGTGCCTTGTACAAGATTTTCTCCAAGCAATCAAGGAGTCCTGCATGTTCTGGATCAAAGTGGAGAAAGTAGCAGTATTCTCGAAATCATCTTGCACAAAGGTCTTAACATCTGCAAAGAAAGGCACCAGCAAAACCCTCAAACTATCAAGATTAACTTCATCTGGATTCAGCCGCCTAGCAAATATAGCCTCAATGGTATTCTGAACTCCATCTATAATGTTGGCCATAGCCTTATGTACTCTAGCTGAATCCGCCTGTGCCGCATCGAAGAAGCCACGCCTTGTGATCGCCGAAGAATACCACCGAGAGAAATCATATCGATCATTCTCATGAATGACACCTCCATTAATCAGCAATTGCAATGGCACATGCCTCAGTGCCTCAAGACGTTGAATAACTTTACTCTGATAGATGGAAGCATCGCCCCAAGCATGATCCACTGCCTCCATCTATGCCAAAATACCAGAGGCTTGCTGAAAAGCAAGAGCAAGGTCCTCCATAAACTTCTCAGTCTCGGCACGAACTCCCGTGACCCACTTGTCCGCCTCTTGTGCCATTTTTCCTAACTCCATCAAGCCGCTGATCGACTCTCTAGGTATCTCTGCTGGAGGCTCTATCACTGGAACATCCTGCCCTCGAGAACGAGATAATTGTTGCACATATCCAATTAAAGCTTTGTGTTCTCTTTTCAACTTTTTATACTTCCCTTCCTTTTTGAACAACCTGTCCTTGAGGGCGAGGTAGGAGTTATCACACTCCTCCACAATCTGCGCACCAGTAGGGCGTCCCAAATCCAGAGTCGTGACCACATAATTCTCAGGAACTACTTCATTCCGGTCACACTCAACTCGTGGCACAGCTACATGAAGGGTGCGAGAGCCATCCTCATCAGTGGAGATCTTCGAAAACTTTCTTGCTTTCTTCTTCGGTGGAGGGGCACTGATCCGGTTCATAAATTCTTCCATCTCAACTGCTGGATCAATTTCCTCGCTGGGGCTTCTTCTCATTCTATCCTTAAGCCAATCAGGCACATCATACTGTATATCAAAGGGCCGCTGTTCCTGTGCCTCTACTTCTCTAACTTGTTCAACTTCTTCATCATTCTGGCGAGGCTCATCGTCCTCAAGTGGCTGAGTGTCACCTGACACTATATCATCATCATCGTTCATGGCCACCCCTAATTCCTGCTGAAACTGAGGGTCAGTAATAGTCCCCTCATCATCCTGCTGATCAACCCTATCAGGTGCATTGACACTCTGGCCAACTGACTCCCTCCGTGGAGGCTGAATATTATCCTGTACTGCCTGCACCTGATTCAATGCAATCCTCTGATCAGCAAATAAAGAGACCTCCTGTATACTTGGAGAACGTGTCTCCAATGGTGATGCAACTGTAACTCGTGGAGGCTCTGGCTGAGTAGGCTCCTGTCGAACTATTTCCTTCTTTCTGGACTCCGGACCCCGAGTAATCTGTTTCTTTCTGCTAGTAGTGGGCGTCCTGTGATCTCCCATCATATTGTAGGTCAAGGCAATTGACCTACTCTTCAACCTGTTTACTCGCCTATCAACCCATGCTCTAGTAAATGTCATGACCGGGATAGAAAACGTGTCCAAATCTGCAATTTCGGGCTTTGACCAGTCTGGAGGTGGAAGTGGGGTATCTTTGACAGCTGCATAATCAGGATGGACAACGTCCATATCCTCGTTCACTTGGTCTGGAACTGGAACAACTTCACACTCCCTGATCAGAGTAATAGGCAACCGAGAAAACATTCTTTTCCTTACTTCAATCTCATCAACTGCATCAGCCCAATAATCCTCAATGGTGGCCTTATGTTTAAATTCCTCCGACAATACCCATTTGATGTTATGATGTGGGTCATAGTGTTGTCGACTAGTATGGTATGAAAAATGATAAAACTGGAGTTCACTTTCAGCCTCTCTAGCTGCCTGTATCGAAGGACGCACCTCATCCGAGTTGCCCATTACAATTGGAAATTCTACCCCTCCCTTCTTCTTCTTCTTTTGGATTTTATCAAAGGCAAGCAGTTGCCTAGATATCTCTAGCATCAATATCTTATCGGTTGGGTACTTAGGCAGCCTATAAGGGTATGACGAGAAACCTTGCAGCCTAACATAAGAAAATCTCGGAAACTGTATGAACCAACACCCATACCTCTCAATTAGCTCTTGGGCATCCCTCGAGAGTCTATGATGTAACCGCTCCTGAAGCAACCTCGTGATATACATGGTGAAAGAATTGTTGACACGCTTGTAGTGAGTTGTGCTCGACAGGTGCAACTGTGGACAAGCCTCATGAATCTTGAACTGATGAGAGCCACAGCCGACAGGCTCCTTGTAAGATATTCCCCTGTACTTTGTCATCCGTGCCAACATATAAATGATATAGGAATTCATGTAAAATGTCTTCGTTCTCCTCAGGCTTAGGAGCTGCTCATGTAGATTATCACTGATCATCTCGGCCCAATTAACATAGTCTTTTCCTTCTAACACCAGGTTGATGTAATAAAACATCCAAGGCTCAAAAATGAATGACTGTGCACAACCTCCAACCCTGCTCAGCATCATGATGAGATCACAGTATTCTTGCTTCAAGTCATCCGCTATGATCTGTTTTGGCAACTTCGTTCGAGAAGGCTTAGGAGTGCTCATCCAGTGGGTGTTAATTGTATCCATGCATCTTTCGAAAGCAGAAGCATACATCCGCTCCGCTCGCTCCCTGGATTTGTAGATAATATTTCTGTGCACCGGGATCCTGAAAGCTTCACCAATGGCTGCCGGAGTAAGATTAACTAGCACTTGGCCATTTGGTGACATGATCGACCGGTGTTCCTTCTCGTAGCAATTAGCACACTCCATCATCAGCTCCGAGCATTGAATGGCTGGTGGAAAACCAGCAGCTGCATATAGTCCGCTTCGAACAATGTTGTGCGAAGTGGTCGAAGCCCAATGACTTCCAATTCCAAACATCCTGTTCTTGAAGGTCTCCAGGTTGATGGAGCCCAGGTTGGTGTCTTTCAACTTGCCCAACTTTGAAATGAACTTTGATTCCAGGTTGACGGGCTTAACCTTGGAGAAAACTCCCTGGTTAAGCGCGCTTGAGCTAGAGCAGTACTGGGATGGGTGACCTCTTGGGACGGACCAGTGCTTCACCTCTGTGAGCATCACCTAGATGCAATGAGTGCTAAGTGGACCATTCGATATCATGAGAGATGGGTTCTTGTTGAACCACTACTCATGAAATATGGGTCAATGAGTTTGACTTGAAACTACACGGTTGAATCCTGATAGCAATATCATAATGAACGTTTTACTCAGCTTCTTGATCACAGCTTGCCTGGATGCACCATTGTCTTTTCCAGTCGTCCTTGCCTCAGCCATCTGCAAACAACAACATTCATCAGCAATTCAATTTATAAAAATAAAACAAGACATGGCATAGGGGCTGCAATCGACTTCTAGGAGCTGCAATAACTCTTGTGTTTGCAAACCTTAGCTTCTTTTCTTGAACTTCAATACTTAGAAAAGTTTCTAAGTAAACTTCGGTGGCTTCACTACTCAGCAATTTGAACTTTATAACTTCGTATTTTATATCAGCAATCAGCAACCAACTTGCACTTTGAAGACTCTCAGCAGTTCATCCCAAGGCGTCCTCTTCAACTGGCAACTTCCACTTTAGCAATGAATCAAACTTCAGCCACTAGCAAAGTCGTACCTCTTAACTCTTAACCAGCAAGTGCGCACTTCTTAGATTCTTGGACTTCAAATTTTGCAAAGCTCAGTAACAAGCTCAAGTCGTATTTCTCAGCACAAGCAACTTCTCCAGCAACTCAAGGCGTCCCCTTCAACTGCAGATTTGAGCAACTTCAGCAACAAATCAGACTTTGGCAATCAGCAAGTGCGCCTCTCTTGATTTTCAGCAATGGCACTTCTCCAGCAACTCAAGGCGTCCCCCTTTAGCAGCTTCAACAACTTCAAACTTCGAACTCTTCAAGCAACAACTCATGCAACACATCACTTAGAGCAAATTCGACTTCTTCAGCGGTGAAGACAAGTGAGAGACCTCTCCATTTTATATCTCAAAATCGAATTCTAGAAGGAGCCAATTTTAGCCAGTGCATTAAACTTCCACTACTCCACTTCGAGAATTCAAAATTTCCCTCTCTGGTATTTCTGACACTTGTCTCTCGACATCAGGAATCTTACTTTTCTAGAAACTTGACTTTGACTGGCATCTTTGAATTTACTTTTGAAAATTTAATTTAAATCCACCTTTTAACTCACCGGCCGGAGCTCTATTCACTTGAAGTTCGAATTTAACTCTTCATCATCTCTGGAAAATTCATCCTCGAAGAATTCAATCAAAATCGTCTAGGCAACTCATCTTGAATTCATCATTCAGAGAAATTCATCTTAAAACCACATTTTATTCACCTTGCCTAAGAAAATTTTAAATTCTCCCTTAGGAAAATTCACAATTTGAGCACTGATTAAATTCTTTACTGGAAAAGTGTCGGCAAAGTGCGGAAGACTTGGAAATCCATCTATCATCACAAATGTTCAGTACCCAGAAGAAAATTTTCTTCAGAACGCTTCGAATCTATGGGTACCCAACGAACGGGTTCATTTAATTTTTGAAATTTGAACCTTAGAAAAATATCATTTTATCAAATTAACTTCATTCTTCGCCTGTGATCATCCCGTTGCTCCATCTTCTCAAAGAACTTGGATTCATCCTGCATAATCATTTATCCCTGACTTCATCACTGAGAAAATTTGCTCGTGCTCTGAGAAATTTCACCACCTTAGGTTCTAGGCGTATTTTCCAAGGAAGAAAATATTTTTGCCTTAGAAAAATTTATTTGCCTGCCAGTGAGAAAAGTATCAACTTCACTTAGAAAAATTCTGAGAGGACGTCTGGCACATTTTATTTTTCACTTCACTCCATATTTGAAAATATTTATTTAAAAACCCAACGCTTAGGCAAATTCTCCAACACTTAGAAAATATTTTATTCTTACTTGAGGCGCCTAGCATACTTAGCATTTTATTTCACACCTTGGAATATTTTCTAACACATACCACTTATCACCCCTGGCGCCACACACTTGAGAGAAATTTCAAAAAAAAATCACGCCCAATATTCATCTTTACCACCTCACACGCCTTAGGAAATTTTTTCAACACCCACCACCTTGGGCGCATTTGGGACTTGATGGAGGATAACGCCTATCATTTATCCTTGTATTCACCACGCCATTGGGGAATTTACTCACCTTTTTACTTCATTTACTTACCTTTTACACCTCAATCTTGGCGCATTTGGACATGCATGAGGGGTGACCCTTCGCCTTCCATTTCTTGTCTTCACATGACTCTGTTTGGGCGCATTTCACCCCTTGAGGAGGACGAACTTCCTTTGACCTGTTGACCCTCTTCTTACTTGAGCGCATTTTGGTGTAGGTGGAGGATAAAAGTGTTGACTTGTTTGACCTCATTGCCTTTTGGGTGCATTTAGACATAGCTGGTGGATGAAACTTTCAAACGCCCTTGGAGTGACCTTTCGCCTTCCGTCTTTTGTCCTGACTTGCATGCATTTGGGCGCATTTTGCCCATGGAGGAGGATGAAAACGTTTGAACATTTTGACTTCTCTGTGTTTTGGGCGCATTTCAGCCTGTGAGAAGGATGGGCGCATTTTACATAGGCTGCAGGACGAGATTTGATACTTAGAAAAATTTCCAATCTCCCTTCTTCAAGTTGGGCGCATTTTGCCCCTGCTGCAGGATGGAAATCTTTGACTTTGATTTGACTTTCTCCAGTTTTAGGCGCATTTTGGCCTGTGTGAAGGACGAACTCCATTCTTAAGATTTTCCTGCCTCCTTACTCACCTGGGCGCATTTTGCCATGTCAACTGGATGAAGTTCCAGACTTAGAACTTTTTCATCGTTTTTTGCTAGTATACGTGCCCTGCTATTTATAGTAAGTCCTCTGAATTTTGCGCCTCTAAAGCTCGGAATGTCTTGAAATTTTGCACACTGCATCCTTATCACCTCGTTGTTCCGCCGACACTGCCATTTTTAGCTGACCTGCTATTTTTAGCTCGTTTTCGGAGGTGGTTTACTATAAATAGTAACCTCTTGCTTCTGATAGCTCCATTGCTCCGATTGATTTGAAATTTTAATGGGGCGCTCCTCACCACGTGACCTGTTGGCTGACACTGACGCATGCACTTGATTTACTATTTTTAGCCAGTTTCCAAATTGACTTACTATAAATAGTAAGTGCTCCGTTTGTCCTGAAATTTCACCAGCAGGTAGCTTGAAGGACGCTGATCGCGGTGGTTTACACCGGTTTTCGAAAATTCTGACTTTTCATGCCTCCTTTTGGGTCCCGAAGCTGGAAACCCTAATCCGCTCTGCATGCATATAAAATGATATATGTTTCTCTTCGTTTCTGCGGCACTGCGATCAGCTCATGATTTTGAACTACTGGGAAGCGGCTGCCGGGGCACACCTGCTAAAAATAGCAAGTTCCTTACTGAGTGAGTATCTCTGTTTGCATGTCACAGCATCGCGAAGCTCTCGAAAAACCCATTAGGAATCATCCGACATGCAAAAGAAACCCTGACATGCAAACCCTAAAAATAGCCCCGGAAGACTGAATTCTGAAAGTTGTCGTCTCGTCTTGCATGTTATATCATCGCGAAGGTCTCGAAAAACCCAGAAGGAATATGCCAACATGCAAAGAAGAACTCTACATCTGAACCCTAACATTTGTGCCGGAAGCCGAACTGCTAAAAATAGTAAGTTGTTTGTTTTCGCTCAAATTTTGCACGTGAACAGCTTGATATGCTCTGAATGCCGTGTGACTGTCGGAATCTCAAAAATGCTAACAAATTGCATGTAATTGTGCACTTACTAAAAATAGTAAGTACCTCAGAATCTGATGAAATTTGGTTAGAAGTCTGCTGGAAGCACACTAACACAAACGTTAAGCTCAATTTTCAATTTACTGACTCCATTCAACCTTGGACTGACCAGAAACGATGAAACCCTAATTTCAGACTTGGTCAGTTTCACACTTAAACTCACTGACGGGCGCAACCCCCGAAAGGCGGACATCAGAAAAGAGACAGAGCGGGAGAGAGAGAAGAAAACCCAAGCCAAAAGACCGGAACGGAGCAAAAATTAGGGGGTCCCCATTTTGAGTGGGGCGATGTGTGAAAAGGTCACAACAAGACCACATTGTTGAGGGGCCTCATCCTCAGAAATATACGACACGTAACACCCTTACACCTTGAGCTGTCTTAACCTTATCACTCCAAGACCAACCGCGTAGAACCTCCAAGCATGAAAGACTCACGAGGGTCCGATACAGAACTGCTAGGCATGAGAGAACCGTGCGGGTCCAACAGTAGTCCACGAGCAGCACACACCGCCAGGCATGAAAGACCCATGTGGGTCCGACAATAGTCCACGAGCAGCACACGCCATAAGGAAACTGGATCCATGAGCAGCACACACCTACAGGAACAAGCATGCTTAGTCACCACATCCGCCAAGATCACCTGTATATTCTCCAAGATCAGCCGCCACAATTCCTCCGAGCACAATATGGGACTAATAGCGGTATTTCCGCTAGTAGGCCAGGCGGGGATTTGAACCTTGGTTGCACCGTAAACGGGCAACCATCTCACCGTTGCACCAACAGGTGATCCTCATGATTAAAAGGATATTTATAGTCAAGTTCCATTACATTTTTTTGTAGAAGAGCACTGGAAAAGAATGCATGATTCACAGTTGAAATAGAAATACAAGAGAAAGGGGCACTGCTTGGTTTGTGATAGTTCACTATCCAATTTTTAGTCCACATTAGGTGGGCTGCGTAGAGGAGTATATAGTTTTTCTTTAAAATTTATTTTGCTTGAGTCTGTGTGGAGATTGTAATTGTTTGGTAGTTGTTGTCATTGATGCCAAGACTAATGGTTGTGTTGGTTGTTGTCATTGATGTCAACACTGATGGTTGTATTGTTGTCATTAATGTCAACACTGATGGTTGTATTGTTGCCATTAATGTCAACACTGATGGTTGGCATTAATAGTATGGGGATTGTTGGTAGCTGTTGTCAACATTGATTGTTAGTTGTAATTGATGTCATGCCTTATCAGAAAAGAGAAGAATTAGTTCATGGTTGGATGTCATGCCTTATCAAAGAAGAAGTGATGAAGTTCATGGTTGGGTGTCGTGCCTTGTCAAGGAAGTATTGCTGATGTTCATATAATGCATCATTACTTTCAGCAGAGTTGTTTTCATAATAATATATTAAGATGAGGATTAGAAGCATGACTAATGTTGGAGAGATGTGTTGAAGGTCTATAGTCTATCTCATGCTCTCTCCTGATGTTCCTGATAATATATGTGTTGCTAAAAGGAAGTTCTGGTCTCCACAAGTTGCTCAAATGTTTTTGGTTCTGATGTTGCATTGAAGTCTGTCTGGGAGAATGTTCCACATTCCTCCGTTGTTGCAGTTCTGGTCTTGCAGTTTGGTATTCAATGTCAGCGCTGTGTACATTGCACTCTTATCTTTTCAGGTCACTTGTGTTGCCGAGGAGGTTCCTGTGGATTGCAAAAGGTTGGCAGTGTTGCTAGTTGTTTGGACTGGTTTGTGAAATGCTCCGCATTTCTTGCATTGATCTCTTTGCTTCTGCAGCTTGGTGAATGTGTTCACGACGTCTGTGCAATGTCTCAGTTCCAATCTCATATGTTGAAGTGGTCCGCAAGTTGTTCTACAAATGTTACATCATCCGGTTATGTATTCTGTGTTTCTTGAATAGAGTTTTTTGTACCTATTTGGACTGTGGTGGCTATTGATGGCTTGATAGTATGAAAGAAGTGTACGGAAGTGATGTTGGATGTTCAAGGAACATCCCTATGTGATCAACATGTTGCTAATTGGCCGCTTTGGTGTTGCATTGTGTCTTGAGTTGGCTTTCTGGGGTATTTGTGGGTATCTGGTCGACAAGGCTTGGTCCTTTGCTTGGGCCGTGTGCTTGGGGGGTTGCGCTAGCAATGGAAGATGTGTTATGATAGATTTGGGTCTTGACCTATCCTGTTTAGGACCACATCAAGTAAATTCAATTGAAAGAGTGTTTTTGGGCCGAGTGGTTATGTGCTTCAATGTCTCATCCACACGTTTCCTTGATGCCGACTTAGGTTGATGTGCGCTTGTGTGAATCATTTTGGATCACATTGAAAGAAGTGTTAAGATTGTTTTTGGTCCTCTCTATCCTCAGGATAGGACCGCATCATGCTTTGGCAACTGACTAGTTGAATTCTTTGCTTATTCTCTTCCTGACCGACGTATTTGAAGAATTAAAGTGTTGCGGTGGATATAAATGCAAGATCATTTCAGATGCAAAACGAATGGAGTAGTGTACAAGTGTGAGAAAGTGTGAATGAGCTGTATTGAATATCTAGCAGAGATAGTGCTAAAGATTGTGAAAGGAAAGATAAATTGAGCTCAAACGCCTTAGTCAATAGAGAGTTGTGTTGGAAATCTTTGCAATTCTCTTATAAATCTTTTGTATCTTGCTTTGAGATAGTGAATCTCATTAGGTCCTTTGTATCTTGCTCTTGGAGTTGGTTGGTACTTAAGTGCTACAAGTCCTTTTTGTATCTTGCTCTAAGGCAGTGAGCCTTATATTGTGAGTTAACTCTCATCGTGGTTTTTCCCTCATTGGGTTTTCGACGTAAATCTGGTCTCTTTGTGCATGTGTGTATTCTCTATCTCTTTCTCTTTGCTGCTGATCTGATTATTGTTATATCTTTCATTGGTAAAGTTTGTTGAAGGTGTTAAAGATTCAAATTGCTATATGCTTCTCTGTTACTGCTTTGCTTAAAGTTCTATCTTTATTTGCTAAAGGAGTTTGAGTTGTGTTGAATTCAATGTTCCACGGGGTTTCAAGGATGGGGATGAGGGGACGACAGGGGACACATTTGGGGACATGAGGACAGGGGGGTCTAAGTTTGGGGGTGGCAGGGGGACGGCGGGGGGACGGTGGCAGGGTGTTGAAATACATATAGTATTTGAAAAATTAGTTATAAAAAGATGTATAAGTATAAGAATTATACATCTTGGAGACAACTAGGAGTCCCTTAGATGTCTTGAGGACACCCCAATGTCCTCGAAGTCCTAGCGGCGTCTTGGAGATAGGAGACTGGTGGTGGGATGATGGCGCTCGCGGTGGGATGGTGGGGGGACGTCACCCCCAAGTCCCCAAGTCTCTAAGATGTCCTCGTCTAGGAAATGCGGGGTTTTTTTGGGGGGGATGCGTCCCCATGGAACAATGGTCGAAAGTTTCAAGTTCCGGAAGGGGTTAAGTTTTGTGTAGATTGATTCACCTCCCCCCCACAATCCCTCTCAGTCTCTAGAAGTGCTCAACAGGTTGGAGGACATGTGTGGAGGTAGCAATCTAGAGGGGTTTGATAGACTAATTCACCTACATAGCCACCCTATGCAAAAGAAATTACGGATTGCTAGCAAACTCATCATTAACCAATGTTCCATGGGGACGCATCCACCCCAAAAAACCCCGCATTTCTTAGACGGGGACGTCTTAAAGACTTGGGGACTTGGGGGTGATGTCCCCCCACCATCCCACCACCAGCGCCATCATCCCATCGCTAGTCTCGCTATCTCCAAGACGCCACTAGGACTTCAAGGACGTTGGAGTGTCCTCAAGATGTTTAAGGGACTCCTAGTTGTCTCCAAGATGTATAATTCTTATACTTATACATCTTTTTATAACTATTTTTTCAAATACTATATGTATTTCAATACCCTGCTGCCCCCTTGCCGCTGTCCCCCTGTTGTCCCTGTGCCGCCCCCAAACTTAGACCCACCTATCCTTATGTCCCTGAATGCGTCCCCTGTCGTCCCCTCGTCCTCGTCCTCGTCCCTGAAACCCCGTGGAACACTGTCATTAACGATCATTTTGAAATCATAGTAGTTTTGTCCCTAATATTTTAAATTGGGTTTATGTAATGAGAAAGGACAAAAATGTATGTTTTGTGTTGGGACTAATTTGGGTCATGTGAGTTAACTTGCACTAAGAAGGCTCCTCTCTCAATTTTGTGATGTCTCCTTGAAATGACAACATAGGGAATTTTATTGGAGTTTTCTTTATAGGAGATGAATCTAGGAGAATGGGTGAAACTATTTATCGAATTCCCCTTTTTGGGGATATAAATAGTCTTGGAGAGATTTATAGTACTTACTAATGTCTTAAATATAAAGTATGCTTTTGAAATGCACTTCTGGTGTTATATGACACATCCCTGGGCTCACTGGTGTTTTGTGACAATATGTAAAGCATAGTAGCATTCAATTTTCAGATTTTCTATTGTATATCTCATTCATAGCAAGCTTGGCTGGAAATACTACATAATTTTCAAGTTTCATAAGAGTACATAAGATAATCAGTAAATTAAAGTGAGAAACATAACAGTAGTGTCAAAGCATTTTTACCTTGTGGAGGAATATCTGCAATGGCTTGATTATCATCCATATTTGATGGAAATTGGAAATAAATGGTGTCATTAAGGGAAGAAGCCTCCAAATCTCATGGATGGGATGTTGGATATGTGTTGTATACTTTGAATATTTTACACCCCTTATAGACTGTACACTTGTCTACAATTAGTTTTGGGTCCTTTTTGAAGGTGGTTCTTTGGCCTATGGTTTTATACCTATTGTATTACAACACTGGTTAATGGTTTCCTATAGTGATGTGCCTATATAATCATACATGGATTAGGGTTAAGTACAAGTGAAAAATATATTATTGTATTGTGAATGATTGAGTTAACATAGTAAGGAAGCTGTTTTTCTTGGTTTTTTTCCTGAAAGTGTTTCCTGGAGTAAATGATTATGTTGTATTTTGCATGTGCTGTTGTTCTTTCTATTGCATTTAAGATTTTGTTAGTATTGCTTCTCCTGTATTTATTTATCAGTGTTACTTCTCATCATGGGATAATGGAGAATTGAGATCACTAACCAAATTGATGATGATATCATAACCATAAACAGAACCCTAAGCGTATTGGCTATCAATTTTATTGAGGCAGCAAAAAGTGACATGATGACAAAGACAGTAGCTTTGCACCTCAAAATTAAAGAAGAGAGGCAGAACAATATGATCATTTTGAGAATCTTTTTGCCAGAAATAGGTGAGAAGAACCCAATGGAAATTTACTCCTGCAAGGGAAACAAGAGAGGAATTACATCAACAAGAATTGTCTTCAACACAAACATGAGTCAGATAAGGATTTCCTTACATCATGCAGAAAGAGATTACTAGGGACATGGGCAAAGAGATTGCGATATTGGAAAAAATGATTCTGCAATCCAAGCTGAGGGTTAGATTTACAGTGTGGGTGATCTAGAGAATGATGTACATCTTGTTTTCTGATGGGGAAGAGATTTTTATAGAATCCTTATAAATGTCACACAACATATAGGACTTGAATGCATAGATCATGACCTGGTTATTATAATTTTATGATCCATCTTCAGAATATATACCTTGTAATATAGGGCTCTATTACCCAAATATTAGAACACTTGAAAAATGAAATGAATCTCATAAAACTAACTACCGTCTAATATTTTTTATATTCAATTTCTTTATTTATTAAAATTGCAGGCAAGAACAAGAGTTGCATGAAAAAGGCTTATGTAACTCATTGCGAAAAACCTTTAAGATACTACATGTGCATAACACACCTCCACACACACATGCACCCGCACCTGTACACATACACACAATCATGCATGGATGCACACACATGCATACATGCACATACACATACACATAGAGACACACACACAGATAGACAGACACATAGGCACAAAAAGGCAGACAGACATACTGTGTATGTATTATATATGATTTTGTAGGAAATCACACATGAGATTGAGTTTTTGGAGCTGATCATTATATACTCACTTTTTTGTACATAGTTTCATGTAATACCTGCTCTTATATACATTATGTAGGAACTGACCTGACCAATCTCTTGTAAATCATTTCCTTTGCTACATTTTTTATGTTCTAATATTCCTCTAAAGATTGATGATGTGAGTGAAAAGGCAACATTTTTGCTCTGGTCTCCAGTATTTCTAGATTGGATTTTTTCAACTTACAAGAGTTATCCTTATAGTGACGATCCTTCTATGTTTTGCAAAATCAACAATGCTAAGATAAATCCCATTCATTGCAGAAAATAGAAGCTTTCCAGTGAATCTTTTATCTTTTTGTTAACCTGATTTGTGGAAGCAAAACCAGTTTAGCAGAAACACATATTTGGAAGGATTGTGCCTAACTTGTCTCAAATAAACATTATTTAGTTTCTTATTTTTTAATGATGGTTATTTTAATCCTTTATGGTGTCTTTATATTATAAATATGCATGCCAGAGATATTCTCACACAATGATTATGGCCTTATTGTTTCTAATGCAGTCATCAAATACTCCACCTTTGGGTTCAACACCAAAAAATTTTCAAGTTGATGCATTCAAGTTGATGGAGCTCCTTGGACCTGAGAAAGTAGACCCAGCAGATGCAAAATTAATAAAGGAAAAGCTTTTTGGTTATACGACTTTTTGGGTTACTGGGGAAGAACCTTTTGGGGATCTTGGTGAGGGAGTTCTATTTTTAGGAAATTTAAGAGGTCAGAGGGAAGAAGTATTTGCTAAGCTCCAAAGACAACTGAGGGAAGTTGTTGGTAATAAATACAATCTTTTCATGGTAGAAGAGCCCAATTCAGAAGGTTCAGATCCACGAGGTGGTCCTCGAGTCAGTTTTGGTTTGCTTCGTAAGGAAGTTTCTGAACCAAGACCTACATCTTTGTGGCAATATGTTGTTGCTTTCATATTGTTTCTTCTTACTGCAGGCTCATGTGTTGAATTGGGACTTGCTTCTCAGGTATGCAGTACTGTTTAAAGAAATATTCTACTGCAATATTTTTCAAGTTCTATGTCTGTAAGATAATTATATAGTTCTTTGGTGAAGAATATTGAATTTTGACATCTTTACAAATATTTCAGAATTTCTGATGAGGGATTAATTGTTTCCAGTTACAAAGACTTCCCCCTGAGGTTGCCCAGTATTTTACAAATCCAGAAGCCACAGAGCCACCTGACTTGCAGCTTTTGGTTCCTTATGTGAAGTCTACTTTGCCACTTGCATATGGTGTGCTTGGAGTCCAGCTATTTCATGTATCACTTTCTAACTAGTTTTGGTCTTCAGAATTATGCTATTTATTTGTTCTCATAGGAATTTTAATTGCCCCACTTGTTCCTTATCCCATGGTATAAAGAATATTAGATGACAGCACAATTTAATATTAAGTTCAAACAGTTTCCTCTATGAATGTTTGAATCACCCTAGTTGACCATATCTGCATTTGTGATATTGTAAGCATCTAATTATGTGTAGGCAAGTACAATATGGGCTTGAAAATAACTTCACAGACTGCCATGAGATCTGTGCTTTCATTTTCTTTATTAACAAGAGATTGAACTATTATATTAAGAGAAGGAAAATTACAAAATTGCAGACTGGTAATCAATAAGTGGTAGCCCATAGATAGAACAGTAAATAGATATTTTAAGTGACTAATGTCTGTGGTCCTATTAGGTGGCGCCTGCAACTAAACAGTAACCGCAAAATAATAAAGAATATTTCAAATCATGGCAGTTTAGAAAACCACAAAAAATTATTGAAATACAAATGGAACACTAATAATTAGATGCATTTAAATAATAAACTGAGGAAAAAGGAGGCTGGGAAGGAACCAAAAAAACTCTGGGCAAGTATAAAAATTTTCTGCAGGAAAATCAGTTTGGCAGCACAGATACTGTCAAGGACAAGCAGAAGGTGTTATTTATCGAGGGTGGCCCTAAGCCCTTTGGAAAGCAAAACCTCTTTCGATGGAATGCACTGTGGTTTAAAATGTGATGCCCCCTCGCTAGACAGTTCTCGGGAACAGTGTGTTAGCCCTTTATTGGACCCTTGTGGGCTGGCCAGATTGGCTAGAGGGTCATTGGTACATTCTGGAGAGTTTGATCGTTTTGGTTTTCAGAGCCCAGTGACTGGTTCACAACATGCATTGGCGTTTCAGGAGTCCACAGCTTCTGACGGCACAGAGATATTCTTAGTTTTGAGCGAGTTATGGAATTTTAAGTGATTAAGTTAATTATTTAACTTAATGTTTTTTTTTTATTAAAGTCACATCGACTTTAATACTTTTTATATCACTTAAAATGTTCAAAAAAAGAGATTTAATATTTTAATGACATAAAATATTAAAAAGGTGCGCTCAAGTATTAAGTGAAAACTATTGAAAAGACTTAATACAATATTAAAAGATTTTAATGAGTGAAAAAGGCGTATCTTTCTTGAAATGCGTGCCATTTGGGTATAAAGCATTTCTCTGGCAAATGAAACTCATCTTTGACAATTTCACTTTGCCTTGTGCCATTTTTACTGTGCATTCTCCTGTGACCAGGGTTTGAACATTATTTCCATTGAGGAACGATAACTCTTCAGTGTTGAGTGCTTTTGAGGCTGTGAAAGATCAGCTGAATCAGTATAGTTGAGAGCTTCACATAGAGGTTCTACAGATACAGACAGAGGTTTTACATATTCAGATTTCTTGTTATTTGCAAATAAATGAGGGTTTCTTCTTGGTGGCGCTTCCTTTCAGAGTCAGAGGCCTCCAGCAGAGTTTCTTTACATCCTTTCCTTGGCCGTACATTTACCTTGGTTTTTGTGCCTCTCTGGAAAAGGCGTGTGAAGGGTTTTAGAGAAACGCCTTCCCTTTTGTTCATTTCAGTGCTTCATCTTTGGCGCCTTGCATGTTCAGAGCATTGCACCACGTTTCTGAGTGGGAGAAGTTAGATCTGGAGCTTGGGCGAGCCTATATGCTTGATTTCACCATTTCCGGCTGTCAATTTGGCAACTTCTTTATTTAAAATAATCTGGAGCTATTTTGGTATGTGTATCACTTGCATTCTATTTGTCTCAATAAAATAATGCAATCTACACTCTCTTTCTGAAGCAAATAGTATTAAATTTCATTTTATGAGCAATTATGATGTGCGCCCCTTCTCTTCTATCTATCAAACATTCTCTAAAAAATTAAATAACACATAAAGACTTAAGAAATTAAGGGGTTTGAGTTGAGAGCCAGCAGGGCTCATCACATAAAAATACAAAGTTTTGGCAATATTTTGATTCAAATGTCCACAAGTCTAGATGCTACCATAGTTGCTCCTTGCTTGACTCAGACTTCCACAGGTTTGAAGCAAATAGGGTGGCCTTGGGCTTGTGGAGTAAATGGGTTTGGCAAGCCCATTTATCCACCAATCTCCTAGATAATGAGTCCATCCTCCACTTCTCCTTGACCTGCCCCTTTGCATCTAGATCCCTGTGCAGTAATTGTTCCCCTTCTTTGCGCACACTAGCAGTCAATCCTAGCCCCAAGATGATAGGGGTTAATGACAAATGGTTTTCTGAGGATTAGACACATTTTTCCCTCATGGCAGTGATTGGTAAAGTGGATTGTAAGTGGCTGTGTCACAATGATTTTCCTCATGAATTGAGAGCAGTTGGTCGAAATTTGGTGCTATAGAAATCTGTTTTCTCCCCAAAGGTTACTTCATTCTCTCCTTAATTGGAAGTTGATTGAGAGGCAACCTTTAGAGAAGGTCATGATTTTCTGATACAGAAGATGAGCTGCAGGTGGGGATGCCACATCTTGATCATTCCAAGAGCTCTTTGGCCCAAGTTTGGATAAGGCTTTATGGTTTGCCTTCAATTTATTAGATGTATGAAAGTTTGAAAGCTATTGGTTCTAGCTTAGGAAGCTTGCTTCACCATATGAAAGTTTCATAATGGAAAAAGTTTCAAACCTATGCTATTGACAGCCTTCATCTTTTGACAAGCAAAGACTATATGTTCATGTTTCTTGCAATATAAGCATGTCCCATAGTTTCCATGTCCTCTACCTTTCCTTTGAGCATATGTGTTCTTTGTTTTTGTATCTTCTTCTTTACCTCTTCCTCCTCCAAAAAAGGTATCCTTCCTATCATTTCCTATTTCTATCTTGCTGATATGGGATTGTGATTTGCTCCCAAGATGCGCAAGTTGGATGAGCTTCTTTTGCTTTGTGCTTAGATTTGAGCATCACTTTTTTGAAATGAAGAAAGAGAGAAAAGATTCATAGGGTGATTTGAGACTTTCTATCACAATGTCCACAAGTTATTGATCCTTCTTTGCTAGTCCACTCCACATTTTCCTAACAAATGTTGAATGTCTTTGATCTTTGATAGATAATCCTCTATCTTATCAACCTCTATAAGAACAAGTTTGATTAATTCCCTTTCAAGCTTGTATGCTTGGCTATCATTAGGTGCATTTAATATCTGCTCCAACATATTCCACACTTCCTTTGGACACTCCTTGTCAACCACTTTGAATTGAATTCCATTTACCATATTCCTTACAATTATCACCCTAGCTTTTCCCTTTTGGTTGATATTATTTCAGAACTTTACCTTTGACATGACTTTGGAGCCGTCAACAACCTCCCATAGACCTTTTGCCATCAAGGTGAACTTCATCTCTTGAGCCCAAGCTCCATGGTTGGTCCTAGTTAAGGGTTGTGCAAGCAAACACTCATCCATCTTTGCACAATCTGTTCCTCGTAAAAACTCAAAGACTTTATTTCTCCCTCATTGTAAGAAAAATGAGTTTCTTATGTCGAGGTTATACAAACTCCTTGTTGTCCATCCCTCCTCTAACATCTTCAAGTGTATTCTTCTCCCTAGGAACTCCTCCATTCTACATATCACCTTGTTCTATGCTAATTTTTCTTCTGATATCTCTGACTAGTGTACCACTAGAGTTCCCTCTCCTTTTCACTCACCTCCATCTCTTGTCACTTGTTTTCTATAGGTCCTATTTAGAGAGCTATTTTGAAACTTTTCTCTTGCAAAGAAATAGATTGTGAGTGGCCTTAGAAAAAGTTACTTATGTTTGTTGTTGATTCACCTGCTTACCCCATTTCATAGCTTTTCAATGAGGTTGTCCATTTTGGCTTTCTTCGCCACTTGGTCACAACTTATCATCCACCCTATTGACAAGTCTAGGGATTGCTCCAATCCAAATAACTACAAGAATATCATGATTGGACATGCTTTTGCAAAACTCTATGCCATAGTTTTGGACAAGTTTCTTTTAAAGGTGCTAGACTAAGTTACCGATTTAGGTTCGGGGACGGGTGTGGGTACAAGAACCTGGTACGTGGGTATGTGAAATTTTTTTTAGGGGTTTGGGTACATATGGGTATGTGTGTGTATATATATATATATATATATATATGTATTATAATTTATATATACAAAAAAGTAAGAGAAATATACATAATTGTAAAACAAAATCATTTCATAGTATGATACTTGATCATTGATCAATGCCAAATGCCAAAGATAAATATTAAATGCTAATTGATAGTTGAAAAATATTCAAATAAGCCATATCAATGATATCATATACATCTATGTTCACCCAACAAGTACTTGCACGTACTCGCAGACGAACTTGAACCGGGTTCGGGGCCTGTAGGTATGAACCCTGCAATAGAGGTGCTAGAGGATAGGAACTTGAGAGCTAGGGGTTAGGCACACTTGATGAAGGATTTTCAGACTATTGACCATGTCTCCACAGTTTGAGCTATCATTGAGGAGGCTCGTGATTTTTCTTCTAAAATTATTTGTAGCTTTGTTGACTTTAAAAAGGCCTTTGACTTGGTTCTTTGACACTTTTTCTAGAAACTAAGGGACATTCATATTTGTGAGACCCTCACTACTGCCATCATGTGGGTCTATGAGGCAATTGTTGGGTGCTTCCAAATTTCTTGTGGTCTCTTTAATTTTGTCCATAGTACTATTGGAGTTAAGCAAGGTTGTACTCTCTCACCAACCCTGTTTGGTATCTACATTGATGAGATGGAGGTCTTTCTTGACAAAATACCCATGCTAATGATGGATGTCTGCTTCACCATTTTGTGATTACTATTTTACTATTTGTGGATGGTATGGTCCTCTTCTTTCATTCCCTTGATGGCTTATAGTAGCAACTTGATGCACTTTCAAGGTTTTGTGATCATTGCTAGCTTGTTGTCAACTTCAACAAAACTAAGGTTATGGTCTTCAACACCAAGAAGGATGCTCTTTCCAAGTTTTATTTCTTCTAAAAAGAGGGCCCTATGGAGATAACTGTTGGCGTAACAACTAACACCTCTGGAGTACAAGTTGTTATGAACAGCCTATGCACACTACGCAATGAGTGCTCTTCGAATTATTGAGGGGAAGCTCCCTCGATGTTCTTTGACAAATATGCTTTGTAAAGAAAAATAAGCTAAAACTACTTCCTGTCTTTTTGTTTCAGCTGCTAGAGGCACAAGACTTTCTTGAAAGAACTTTTACGTTGCAGCTGAGTTTTCTCTGGTTTTGCAAATCAACTAAACTACAACTTATATCTATCCAATCTCCTCAGGAAAACAGAGCAAGAGGAAACGGAGCAAGGTTTGACTATCTGACGATAAGTGGGTTTAGACTCTCTACTTGAGGGCAAGGTGGCACAACTATCATCTCAATCTAAACCAACTTATTGGGCACAACAGATTTAAGAATTCACTAAGACGATCTTATGGAACCCTGTGTGGCATAACACTCGACCGAAACAGCAAAGTCTTCACGAAACAGCCTTTATCTTTATAATCTCACGAAACCCTATGTGGCATAACCTTTGATTATATCGATAAAGATTCACAAAACAGATTTATCGCTGCAACTTCTCGAAACCCTGTGTGGCATAACGATCGATCACAATGATAAATAACACAAAACAGCCTTATCAATTCAATCTCTTGGAACCCTATGTGGCATAGCAATTGACTTCAATGATAAAGATGCTTAAACAGATTTATCTAAACTATGGAAGAATTCAATATCACAATCTTTTGGAACCCTATGTGGCATAACAATCAATTGCAATAGTGAAGACACATGAACAAATACGAAAAAGAGCAATATTGAGGGCAAGGTAGGCGCAGCATATATTCCTCTCTCAAGCAAAAGTTATTTACAAATGAGCGTAAGCTCTTATTTATATACATCAAGGTGTAGGGAACCCTAAAATCACCTTGTGTTATCTATAGTTCCTGCAATGCATGCAAGCAATGCGCCCAACCCTAATTAAGCAAACTATACAGTTAACTGGGCAACTACCCTCAGTTTAACTGAAACATCTAATCTAAAAATGGACAATTGTGCGAGCATGCACGTCCTTATTAAAACAAGTTAACTGGAAGACTATCATCAGTTAACGAAAACCCTAAATACAACTCCAAGTGAACAAGGCGATTCTCAGAATAGGTATGCATGTGATGACAACCCCGAGTTAACTGAAAAGGGTAACATCCAGTTTAACTCGTGTGTGTGAAGTCTATTCTGAGAAGTGGGAACTGAAGTTCACTATGTGTGATCTCGAGCAATCAACCCCTCAATGAGATTGTTGACTGTGTCACTGTCCGGAGCGATGAGACTCTGACGAAGGATGCTATGTCGATGCAGCATGTCCTCACCAGCTGTGATCTGAGACTGAAGTTCCCTTCTGCTCCTCGTTGCTTCATCAAAAAGTGCTGACATGACTGTAAGCTGAGTAACCTTACAGCCAACTGTCTCCCCACTGAAAATGATATGAATGAGTGCCTGGAGTTCTGACTGAACATCTGTAAGCTCCACGTAGGCACCACCCTCAATCTGATAACGGCACGGTAAGCGAGATACAAGAGTCCTCACAAACCGGAGTGCACTAGTGACGTGCTCTCTACTCTCAACCAACTCGTGCTAAAGCATCTTCTATCTTACGCTCTTTGAAAACCAGTGTTCTTCCAGGTAGATAGCTTTCCTAAATCCTCGCCGCATCTAGTAGGCCGTATACCGTGCTCAAACTTCGGTGAGCAATCAAAATTTCATCCACTGGGTTTTGTTAATAGCCATATCCAGTTCCTCATCGAGAGGCGAATCACAGACTCGTGCATTGTACATAGGCGATATAACTCTGTGAGGCATGGTACAGCCTCTGCTTAGCGAAGTCCTCCTCCCATTCCTCCAAGCGCTTGCCATATGCAACTAAATGATTGAGCTGACTTTGCTCTGCTGGTGGCTCAAGCATCGGTGGGAGTGTGTTAATGGCTTCTGGTCTGTGCACAAGACTAGAAATGTACTGACGAAGCTGTCTGATTTCAGCCTTGAGGGCTGCTTTATCCTCTCCGTCCTTTAGTATTCTGTCCTTGGCACTATCTGTAGCAACTTGAAGAAGATCAACCTGAGTCTGGTGTGTGCTGCGACCAAGGTTGACTGTGATAACTTCAAAATCCTGAGACTCTAAATCAGCCAAGCTCTTCCCCTGCGGAGGTACAACAGTCTCGATAACAACCTCCATGTCAGTGTTTCTCTCTACGTGAACCATGTTCTTAACTCTCTTATCTGGCACATCTTGATAAATGTCATCGAAATCGGAATGATTGAGAACATAAGATGGCTGCCTCCTCTTCCTTCTAAAATTTGAGTCGATCCAGATGAATCTCTTGCTAATGCTACTAGAAGGAGGTTTGCATGGCGGAGGAATGCTTGATGAGAGTAGGTGTGTAGAAGACCCGCTGCTTAGAGGTGGAA